>QZCP01000434.1:4483-318122 GCA_003956705.1 Brevipalpus yothersi
TTTCTCTCTTTCTCTCTTTCTCTCTTTCTTTCTTTCTTTCTTTCTTTCCCTTTCAGTGATACTATTCTGACTCTAGACACAGTCAAAGTTTCCAACCTATGGGGCAAGTAATCGAATAGGTAGGTTCTGAGGCCAGATAATCCAAAGGGGGAGTGACTCTGGTCTAGCACTTTCTCCTTTAGACCCCTTTCTGAGCTTAAGTCCAGAAGCTATAACTTGAAAGGGGAGCAGAGTATACCATAAGGTGTATCAGCTTAATGTGATGGTGATAGAAACTTTCTCTCTTTCCTGACAAAGTTTGATCAATAAAGGAAAAGTAAGCTAGATGATGAAAAAATCAATCATCTAAGTTGATCACTGATGATCATTCATGATGTTTCTGGCTAAGACATCGAAAAAAGGAATAACGTCAGATGAGAATTATAATTTTCACTCATTTTATGATGTAAAGCAAATTTTATTACCATAAGTTTATATATCCTGCCATAAATGGATTCAATCTAATCCAGAATAATATTCAAACATCCGCTCTGCATTTTTCTAAAATTTTTTTGGGTTAATTTCATCTTTAAAAAAAGGTTTTAGGACAAAAAATTTCTCTCTAATATGATTGAGCATCGATCAACTAGATTACTTTAAAAGATCCTCTATGAATATACAGTAGTCTCTACCATCAAATCAATTTAATCTCCAATTTTAAATTCCAAAAATTGGCATAAATCCATACACTTCATGAATTTCTTTTTCAAAACTCGAAGTAAATATTCTTACTCTCAACGCAAAGATATTCACGATATTATCACACACAAATAAATCCAAAAAAGTTTCCCAATAAAGACTCTTTCTCCTCAAATTTTCTCTACCACACCACTTAAATTTCCACAGCACTCAAATTTGAAAAATTTTTTCCCTTAAATGAAGAAATGATATTATCCATGAAATTATCGAAAAATTGACATGATATTATTCATGATGTATTAATTATCAAAAAACTTTTCTATGAAAAATTATTTTCTCTTTCTTCTTTCTCTTCAACGTTAACATTTTTTATTGGCGCCAGATTTAAGTGAACCACAAGAGGTCACCACATGATAATAGTGTGGAGTTTTTGGTACTTTTTGCGTTTTCAAGATGGTGTAGCTGGTAGGAAAGAAGAGAGAGAGGAAAAAATTTTAGCTTCCTTTGTGACAAAACATTAATTCTAAATTATCAATTTAATTTATGAATCACAATTGAATATTATTTACACCCTTTTTAATCATCTCCCTCCACTCATCTGGATAAGTGTGTGTGTGTGGTGATACTCGTTCCAGGTATTCATTAACCGGCTCTCGAGTACTTGGTTCTCATATCGACCTGAAAGTGAACAGATACCAAACCAATATTCGGGTATGTATGTGTGTAAGTGGTATGAAGTGAATGGATACATCAAGATATCCATTCAACTTGGATGTGGTATCAAATATAGTCCCAGATCATTTGATCAAATTCTTTGCTATAAGATAGATAGGTGATAGATGATGATGATGATGATCAATTTGATATTCATTTTATTCATCTCTTTACAGGATTGATTCGTTTTTTCAACTTTGATCAATCTCTTTCACTTCCACTGTACACAAGGGAAGGAAGAGAGATAAGAAAAAATTTAGCCCTAGACAATGCCTAAACATCGGAGTAAAGTTTGGGATCATTTTCAAAAAGATGATAAGCAAAGTAAAGCATACTGTAGATATTGTACATCAGCATTGGTCATCAATAATCCATCTAATTTGAATAAACATTTACGCTGTAAGCATCCATTGGTGTATGCTGCACAGAAAGCCAAAATTGATCCAGATGATCCGGCACTCACGGCTATTGCTCTTGAATCACAGAATTCGGAAGGTAACATATCGTGGCCAACTTTGGGTTTTTACGATTATTTTGAGGATTATTTTTTCATGACTTGAAAGTAATTTGCCCGATTTTACTCTTCTTTTCACAGCTTCGGGTCAAAAAAATTCTGACAATCGTAAGGGTGGTGCCACCCTCAGCCAAGATGCCGTTGTGAAATCAATTATCAAGTTTATCGCCAAAGACAATATTCCGGTCAATGTTGTCGAAGGAGAGGGCTTCAATGAAATGATGAAAGATTTGGCACCCAATTATTCTAAAGTAGCGAATAAGTTATTTAAAGCGAAACTCAATCACATTTACAATGTGACTGTAGGAAGGAAAAAAGTAGAAATTCAAAAAGTTGAAGGTATCAGTTTAACTGCCTCTGTCTGGCAAAAACAATATCCTCAACCAATGGATTTCTTCGATGTCAAAGCATACTACATCACACCAGATCATCAAGTCAAATCGGTTCTACTAGCATGTAGACCTTATCAAGAGGATGCGACTGATATCGATCAACTCAAAGCAACTTTTGACGAAATTTTAACCGAATGGGGAATATCCACCCTCAAAATATCATGTTTTGTGTCCGATGGTACACCATTGTTAATGGAATGTGGTAAAATTCTTGCTCCCAAGAGACACTTCATTTCTTTTGCTCACCGGCTAGCCAATACCGTGATCTCGGCCCTTGAGGCAAATCATGAACCTGATGCACAAACATTGGACAAAGTTCGTACTATTGTGGAAATTTTCAGTAGTATACCTCGTGATCAGGTTGTAACAATTGCTGAACGAAGGGGTGAAAAGCCCATAAAATTGATCCCATTTGTTGGTACAAGATTTACCTCATATTATGAAATGCTTGAAAGTTTTTTAAATAATTATGAAAATCTTGGACTCGTTATGATTGAATTTGGATATAGTTTTGAAATCACAGATGAAGAGAAGGCGTTCTTGGAGGACTGCCTACTGATATTGAAACCCTTCAATTTGGTTGCAGAAGAACTGTACAGTGACAAGCATCCATCATTGAGTAAAGTCATTCCGTTGAGCTTGTGTTTAAGGAAGCGATTGGAAAAAGTTGAACCAACCACCGAGAGTGGTCAACATTTTAAACAAGTCTGCCAAGAAATGATTAACACTAAGATTGGTGATCCTGAGCAGGCTGATATAGCTGCTGTTGCCACTATGCTGGATCCTCGTTTCAAGAATATAGACTTCCAAAGCCAAATCCATTGTAAAAAGGCAACCAACATAGTGAATGAACATTTAATGTCATTCTCAACAAACGCTAACGATAAGAATGATAATTCAGACAAAGATCTCCTTTGGTCGCATCACGATGCGCTCGCTTCCAATCGAGCAATCGATTCTTATCCGACAGTAGCCTTACACTCATCCTTGAAAACTTATCTTGAAGCTCCATTAACACTAAGAAAAGCAGACCCCCTCACTGTATGGCAAGACATTGGATTCGATCGTCATCTTAAAAGTTTTGCGCTGAAGCATCTATGCATTCCCGCAGCTGCTGTACATCCGAAAATACTTTTCACAAAGGAAGGTGATATTGTCAGCCAAAGACGTAATCAAATGAAGCCAGAGCACGCTCAAAAATTACTCTTCCTCAATACCCTCTCATCTGATGAATTTAAGACCTTGTAAATTGGTTTACTCAATTGATTGACGAATGAAACAATTTATTTATGATAAGTAATATTTTTTTGCATCATACCAACAACCCATTCAGACATTTGAAAAAAAAATTGTAGATGACTCACACAATATCTTGAAAAATCATTGAAAATAGGTGAGAGCATTAAATTTTTCGATATATACGTGACGCACATGTATATTCGTAAAAATTCCATCTATTTTGTCCCAAATAAAGTTTTCCATCAAGAATTTTCTTCCCAAATAATACCCTATTGTCCATTTCCAAGTGATATAATTTCAAATCGAAAATCTCGCCCTCAATTATCATTTTAATACTGTCACTCAAGTCTCAATTGAAATTTCCATCAATTGAATAATTATGGTTCTCTCTCTGTCCATTGTCTTTCTTTTTTCTCTCTCATCTCATCATGAAAAAGCATTCAGAAGAATTCGTATCACATAACGGTTTACTGGAGTTTCACCATCATCACTATTCCAGGGGGGGAAGTTGACTCAAGAACTCGCCATGAATGTTCGACAAAACAAAACCTGGTCACCTAAGAAACCATTCAGAATTCATCAAAACTAGATCCAAGTCAATCGAATGGTCCATTCGAATGAGCAACTCAAGGTTAATACGATTATTATTCATGTTGAGTACAAGTGAGCTAATATGATGAACTTTTATACACATTGACAAAAATTATCCACTGAAACAGAGAGAACATTGTAAGTGGATAGTTACAGATTTAACTTTGTCTGATCTCTGTGCTGAGTATCAGTATATTTATTGTGGAGAAAATATGACCTTACCAACTGGTGCAGGTATTTGGTCTCGAAATTTAAAGTGAGTTTATTTGATTATTTTTAGAATTTCAGATTCGATTCTGATTGTTTCATGGGCGAAATTTTCTCCCTTCACAATAATTTTATCTTACAGTGAAGATTTTAAAAGTGAAAATAAACGATCGAAGCTTATCGAAAAACAAAGACAGCTTCTGGAAACCAAAAAATCTCGCCAGCAACAGGCAACCATAATATCAACACGACCTAAATCTGCAAGGTATGTTGGATAGCTCTCAGTTTTCTATCAATATATTTTGATTTCTCTATATTTTATCATAAGTCTCTGAAATATCAAATTTCAAATAATTAAATTTTTCCCTCTCCTCTTCCTATAGGGCTTTGAGGCCAATCAGTGGTACAACTAGATTGAATGAAAAATTATCAACAGAACAATCAGAGAAGGTAGTTGAAAAAAATTTACCATTCAGCTTAATTTGTTTTGCTATCGCTTCGTTTTGTTTTTTTTAGAATGATAATAAGAGCACAGAAGAATTGTTGAGAAGAAGCTCGATTGAGAGTAGAAGAAGATCCTCTAACTCATCGGAAGTTCGAAGCATTTCATCTGGAAAGCGTAATACATCACCATCACCTCAAATTTCTCCAGCATCCAGTCCAGAGACAACTGTTAAGCTAATATCGGGGGATAAAAATTTGTCCACTAGCAACAGCAATCACAATAATAACAACAACAACAACAATGATGGTCATGCTAATCGTAAACTTCGATCTGGCTCAAGTCCTAATATCAAAGTGGAAACAGTTAATAAAAGTCTAAGCAAATCGAGTAACGATATTAGAGATGATGTTGAATTGATACGCGAGCTTAATTTAACGGACAACAATTGTGAATTGAATCCTTTGAAATCAATTTTAAACAGCAATGAGCTACTATTATTTGCAACTCAAACAGTTCCTGCATGTAAGACCTATCAGTGTGTCATAATTCGTGATAAACGAGGAATCGATCGATCATTCTATCCAACATACTATATTCATCTTCAAGGTAAGTTTTGATGTTGTTATTGAGCTTACATACATTACACTCAAATGAATGGCATAATTTTGCATCTCTCAAATTATATTCACACACACACAGCAATCGTGGACAAATCATCTGATGAGAAAAGTGATACTGATGATAATATCATCAAATCTAATGGAAACACACAGGTGATCGAATTCGATAAGCGAAAGAATTCTCATTCAGGATCCTCATCAGTACGAGCTCAATCAGCAAGTCGTCGACAAGTTTTTCTACTTGGTGGTAGAAGACGAAAGAAGAGTAAAACATATCTCATTGGCAATGATCCATTCGATATAACACGAGATAATTGTGTGGCCAAATTAAAATCAAATGTTCTTGGGACCCAATTCAATGCAATTCAGTGAGTATTAGTAGTAGTAATAACAGTGGTAGCATTTTCTGCTTTATATATACACATTCAGATTTATCAACTTATTAGCACTTTTAATGTGCTGAAAAGCTCCGAATTTTTCTTATACATGTAATTAGCAATATATTATTATTAATGTATATTTTATCCATCCATATTCAAGGACATCTTCTGATGGTCGACGATATGAAGTTGCAGCGATAATTTATGTATGTTCGAATTCAGTGCAAATGAATTCTTAACACATTCTCTTTCGTTTTTTTTTCTTATTTCTCTTGATGAATTAATTCAATCAATAAATTATCTTCTCAGGAGACCAATGTACTAGGATTCAAAGGACCCAGAAAGATGACAGTTTTGGTACCTAGAAGTGAAGAGGTTAGTGGCTTCCGGAAAATGTATCGGGTTTTTCTTTCTTTCTTTCTTTCTGTCTACCGTAAATGTGTGTAGCCAGTATGGTTGATATAATTGATGTCAATTAATTGCCGTTCATTGATCCACAACAGGTTTGCTCATATCCAAATTCAACTCTCCTTGATCAATGGAAACGTGATGCAACTCCATCAAATGATCGAAAATCTATTCTAACTCTCAAAAACAAGGCACCAGTATGGAATGAAGGTTAGTTTCGAATCTTATCTTTAGCATGCATACTAATTGACTTGATTGATGCGAAATTACAATCAATATTTATCCATACATTCCATTCACACAGAAACACAGTCTTACGTATTGAATTTTCATGGAAGAGTTACACAAGCAAGTGTTAAAAATTTTCAACTTGTTATTTCGGATAGAAAAAATGAGCCCCCACCAATAACTGATTTGTTTGGCCTAAAAGATGGACAAACAAATGAATCTGATGTGGCTAGAACATCATCATCCGAATTTTTGCCAACAAACCCAGCCACAGTTGAGCAAAGTATAGCAGATTCACCAGCTTCAATACCTCTCGATGATAATATAGCAATGCAATTTGGTCGAATAAGTGAAAAAGAATTCACTTGTGATGTCAATTGGCCATTGTCAATTCTTCAAGCATTTTGTATAGCTCTAAGTAGTTTCGATTCAAAATTAGCATGCGAATAGACTTGCAGATTTGGTATTGACAAACTTTCATTCAGAGAGAAATAAAGTTCAATCGATTAGTGACGAGCTTTTCCTTGTCAAAATTTTGAGTTTTAAGAAATTACAAAATCAAAAAACTCATGAATCTGAGATTTCGAAAAGCAGATTCGTAAAAAGCCTTAACTTGACCTTAGAATGTTGATGGCAGTTTCTCGTGGAACTCAGAGTTGTGTCAAGTAGATGAAAACAGTTATTCCCAAACGTTAGCTTTTTTTTCTTCATTAACAAGATTAAGAGAGGCTTTTTTTCTGCAGCACACGTGTATTCATTCAATGGGACAGATTACTATCTCATTAATATAGTTAGAATGGAGGGAAGAAATTCGAATCACAATTTCCTGCTGTTACGTCCGAAAATTACAAGGATTGCTGTCATGAGCATGATCCAAGATAATTTGGGTAGATTATGAGAAAAATTAATTCCACTCACCTCTTCTTCAGGAAACAGTCGATAAATAGTATAAATTTTGCTCACTATCTAGAAAGTATAGGATGGATTAAATAACGGAACTGAATGTATTTTCGGATTGTCAAAAGTAGCCAAGAATAAACCTTGAATCGAAGAATCCAGATAGAATAATCAGATCATCCTCGACCTGGAAAATGATATTCTCTGATTTCGAGTAAGGGAGGTAATATATTCCAGCTTTCAGTTATGAATTCTCAAAGCTCAATGAGCTTCGATCACTTCTATTTAGAGATACAAATCTTGAAAGGGAAAAACTTTTTCATGGTTATTGTGTCTGATCAACTTATTGAATTGGAGGACAAATAAAAAACAAAGCAAAAATTATGACCATTGCGCAAAGGTGTATCAGCTGATTGAGAAATGATCTGAATCAGCTGCTTCCAGAATGATTTAACTTAATGCCTGAATATTTAATTATCATACACTCCATCATCAATGCTCCTTGCCAATTGAACTGGACCCATAAGAGATCATGAATAAATCGATCAAAATATTTTGACTGCTAAAGCCAATGTCCTTGATTGCCAAGAAGAAGAAGTGTTCTCTTGAGCCTCATCGATTCATCTTTCTTACTAGATCCAAAGCGGGAAATGTTTTGTTACTATTCTCGCTAATTTTTGGGAGTCAATCTCGCTTCAACGAAAAAGTTTTCACTCAAAATTCTCTCCCAAAATTTTGGTGGTCAGAAGAACGAGAAAGAGAGAGAGAGAGAGAGAGAGAGAGAGAGAGAGAGATCCTTGCATAAGAAGAGGACCATTCTTGAATTTTGATTCACGATATCAAATCACTTTCCACAAAATAGGAAGGCCACTCAGCCATCGGCAAGGATTGTGACATAATGTGGGTCACCACCGAAAAGTGTTTATATGATGATCAGGCTTAATGTTGATGCGTTCAGTTCAGGGTAATTCTAGTTCTCTCTCTCTCTCTCTCTCTCTCTCTCTCTCTCTCTCTCTCTCTCTCTCTTTCATTCATTCTCGATCACTTCTTCGATTCTCCCTCTGGCGATTGGGTTGATTACATTACCGAAGTCTGAGTGGTACTATCTAAGGAGTAGGAGGAGTAATCATAGTAGAAGTGAGAATCTATCTGGTATATTGGCATATAATGTCCTTGATAACGTTCAAGTTTTTTTTTTATAGTTTGTATCAGTGAGAAAAGCGTGTATATGTGGTAAGAAAAAAATTTGTTTGGTTATATCAAATGATTGGTTAGACCGAGTAATCCTCTCTCTCTCTCTATCTATCTCTCTCCCTCTCTCTCGTTCATTTGGAAATCTTGTCACAAGAGGTTGATGGAATAAAGTTTTCCTCATCAGTATCATCTAAGCTTCTCTCTGAGCATCATCACACATTCTGGTCATTATCAGTGTGCATCTCGTGTAATAACCAGCAAATTTTGTCAGCTTTGCTCATCCATTTTTTTCTCACTGTAAACCTTCTTTTTTTTCGTTCCATCACCACCACCGATATTATGTATCAATATCTTTGTTATATTTATCCTCTGCTAATTTGTGGCAATTATCCGATTGAAATCAATACCAAATGGAGTAGTATTGAAGGTATTCGTGAAACAATCGACAATGAATCGGTGAACATCTTTCTGGGCATTCCATACGCTGATCCACCGACTGAAGATTATCGTTTTATGCCTCCTGATCCACTGTCTTCGAAACGATTTTTGCGCTATTATGCAGGTACTCATCGAAGTGCTTGTATGGATCGATATCAGAGTGAAAATTTGAAAAATACACGAGGTTTTCTGGATGAAAGTGAAGATTGCCTGTACTTGAACGTTTGGTCTCCAAGTGATTCACTGGACAAAGGTAATCAGCGACCAGTGGTTCTGTTCATCCATGATGTTGCCAGTGATAATCGTCAACTTGATGGAAAAATGCTCTCAATATTGGGTAATATAACTGTGGTCACTTTCAATTATCGTTCTGGTCTATTTGGATTGATTGAAGATTCTGATAGTCCATCAGGAATCGATTCTAAGCCTGCCGCTTACTATGATACACGAGCAGCTCTCGAATATATTCGAGAAAATATTGAACACTTTGGTGGTGATCCAAGCCAGATCACAATTCTTGCCGATGGCTGGGAATCCATACGAATTGCTTTACTACTGGAAACTGATTTATACAATCAATTGATTTTCAAAAATGGTCCTCTCGAAGGTAGTGATCCAATTGTATCTCCTCTTTCGGTGGCCACTAAAATTGGCGAAAAATTCAATTGTCCAACAAAGGATAAACTTCTCGGATGTCTTCGAAAAATGGACCTCAAAAGTCTTCATACAGCTTATCTGGACATAGTTGCCAATGGATTGGAAAAAACATCACCATGGCTTGATGGTACACTGAATCATATCAATGATCTCAGTCATCATGGACGAAACCAAAATTCAGTGGCTTTGATGATTCAAATTAATACTCAACAAGAGTATCGACGATTGATGATGGATGAAGCTCGCATGAATATTATTTCGAAAAATGTTGACGATGAAGCTGATCAACACTCGTCAAGTGTAGAGATTGTTCCACTATCAGATGATTCCGATAATGTTCGATGTTCAACGTTCAAGGAGCCAAGCTCCATGGTTCGAGCTGTCCACCAGTATATGGAATGTCCACTATTCAATTTTGGTCGTGAACTTGCACCATCTGTACGTGTATATAGTCTTTTGGTTGATGCTACTGTTCAAGAATCGAATGCCAAATCATCTCTGGTCAAAAATATTCATTTGTCCCAAATTTTGGGCACTGATTTGATTATAGGCGAACCAATCATGAGAAATGATACTTTTGCAGTGGAAGCTCAAGATATTTCCTATGAGCTGATCCATATTATTTCCGATTTTATTCACACTGGTGCAGCCAATTGGTCACAATTTTTGGACACACAAGATGGACAGCAACCAATTTATCGACAGTATCGATTCAATATCGAAATGTGTTCTAGTTTGAGTAGTTCAGCTGATAAGGTTGAATTTTGTGAGAGAATAAGAGTTGCTTCTGTGTAGAAGAAAAATAGAAGAAAAAAATATTTAAAATTTTGTGTAAAATTAATGGGTAAAAAAATCGGAAAAATTCATTTGCTAATAACTTTTGAACTATTTGGTCATTAAATTGATCTTCTAAAAAATTATTATCTCTATCTAAGTATTTAATATTCGATCACCACTTGATTGAGGTTTAAGTTAAAATTATCTTACCTTGTTTCGTTGTATCGAGTTTTGCATTCATGAAAGTTTCTCGAATTGTTGCGCAATAAGCCTCGACTAGGGCTTATTTATCAATTTTTTTCAAACATAATTCTGTTATGTTGTAATTTTGAGCGACACTCAATCATTATGTTACACATCATTATTACAAACGTCCCAAAGGGTAGACATTCATGATAGTTACGGACGATGAGCATGACAATTAGATGACGTTGATAAATCGATTAGTAAGTCGTGGACAGTCTAGAGTTTGTCGTACCTCATTGAATGCCAATAAAAAAAACACCGTTTAAAAATGAATTCAGCATATTTTCTATCTTTTGTTCTGATCATAGGTGAGTCTTATTCTCGAAGATATTCCCCTTAATTCCAATGCTACTATTTATATTTCCCAAGGTATCATTCATTTGGCTCAATCGTGTGATGGTAAGTAGTTGCATTATTAATGGACTTCTTGTGACGTTTTCATGATGTAAAATATATATTATTTCGACAAGGACCTTAAAAATATCATCGTCAAATTGTTGCGAAATAAATTTGAAATCAAATGAATATTTGATGATGAAATCGTAATCAATGTCAAGTTCATATGTATTAATAGTAATCCACCCTAAAGTACTGAGATGTCACGATTTACGAATTTATGAGGTATAAATGAGATAAAATTTTCAATGTTATTCAATAGATGATTCTTTTGAGCCAAGATTTGGATGGTTTGTGTATGGTCGCCAAGGTGTTATCGATGAGGCCAAAATGTGCCTGAAATGGGCTCCAAGAGCTTTGGATAAGTTCATTAAGCATCGACAACACAATGGAAGTGCCAAAGCATTCGTAGATGAGGCTGGACTCTCTTTCCAATCATATTTGGATACCATGATGGAATACGAGAAGTCAGATCAACCCAATATGGTCCTATTCACTGCTACACGAGCTCTCTTCAGTCTCACCAATTTGTCCACTGAGATGAAATCGTTGACTGAACTTGTTCCCGAGAAAAAAGATGAAGCCTAAATAATGTCATGTAAATTTGGAAGATCTTGATGGTTTGAAATGTTTTCACAAACCTTTCCAATCAATTGGCTCCAAATTTTAGGCTGAAAAAATTTAGATCGAACTTCGAAAAAAACTTCAATGTATTCCTCTGAATAAAATTTGAAGATCAAACCATGCAAAAGCATATATTTGCTCTGGTAATGTGTCACGGAACTTTTTCTTAATATGAAGAATTAGATTTTGATTTATTGAGATCAAATTAAGCTTTTGCCTTGACGAATATTGTCTTCTTCATTAGTTCATAAGTTTGAAGAGGCGAAAACAAATTTTGCTTCGAAGCGAAAAACCAAATATGAATTATCGAGGATCTAAAATGAATAAATCAGCTCCAATAAGATATTCATGAGAGTCTAGAACAAATCTTCACCAATATGAAACTATTCAAAGCCGTGAATGAACAGTATCACTCTGTAAAGGTTCTTATATATTCTCAACAATAAAGTACGAGGTCTCCTTATGCTGAGTCCTAAGTTTCATAAAAATCGGATCAGTCAAGAACGATAAATCCTGTGAAAATTGCTGGATCTCACACTCATCTGCTGGTAAAATTCGATATGATTGAGGGAAATACTGAAAATAATTCCACACAATTTGGCTAGAGAAAAAGTTCCACGAGAATAAATCATAAGCTAAGAAGGATGGACATTAGCTCTTGATTGCTAAAAACAGTTCGAAAAGCACACAATACCTTCGACATATCAACTGAACAGTAGGAAAGTTAGGGATTAAAAGCGTTGGAAATTCTCGAAACAATCAATTTACGTGATATGTAGGAGAGGTTTATTCAAGAGAATGAGGAAATAAACAATTTGACCCTTTCCTCACAGAAAAATACTCCTCTCAATCATTTTTGCTGTTTGTTTGAGCCTAAAAACCAAAAGAATATAGCTCATTTGATGCAAAGAACTCATTACCAAATGCTGATCTCTCTCGAATTTTTTCGGCTGAAATCGGCATTCTAAAAAGAATTTCCATCCTTCTCATGTTGAATATTGATCAGAAACATTCGATTTTATTACTCTAAATCACTGAAACAATTAGTGTTGTTAACTGACAAAGTTCATAGGAATGCATTCGTTAATATCTCTCATGCTTTTCTCTTTTCTCTTAAAGGTATCGATGAATCGATGTAATAACAATCTTTTTCTTGAACAGAGAGAAAAGTTCTCAATGTAATAGTTTTCCGATTTCCAAAATCTTTCCCAATGGTGTAGATGAATAAGTTGAATAAAAATCGATTTGAGTAAATCAATTGAGTACTGAGTGCGAGGGCTTCAAAATATTCCCCGACTTGGAGCAGTAGAAAAGAAATCGAGAGGAAGGAAATGCCTGAAAAATGGCTCTAATCAGATCTTTCTTGCTCTGGAAGCTGTAATTGCTTATTATTGCCCAGAACTTTGGCTAATTACCGTCTTCACACTCAGCAAGTGGTGTTTACATTGGTTTAATTGTTATTGCTTCAGATTATATTCTGCCTTACAACAGAGTTTGTCGCAGCTCATTGCTCATCTGCTGTTTAATTCAATTGAGTTCTAGGTGAAAAACGTTCGTAAAATTTGAATCGTTCCAACGAAATATGAATAATATGAATAATATGGATCAAATGTGCTTTTTCCTTCTTTTTCTGGTGAAATATGGACTCTGTTTCATAATTTCTCTAGGTTTTATGGTATCAACTCGCGACTTATTTGGTGAATATGAATTTTGGTGTTTGAAGGAGAAAAGTTGGGCTATTTTTACATATTTGAATTTTATTCTGAGTTTCTTTGGTGTTTTCCATGAGTCTTCACGGATAATCTTCATTTCTGCATTCAATTTGTCACTAGTCCTAATGTATGCTCGTTATTATAAAAAATCAGTTCAGATCAAGCTCGCTACCGAATATTTCAAGGAAATAATGATCATATTGATCATAACTCTAGCTGTATTTGGTGTTCTAATTGAAAGTGACGGTATTCGTCCCATTGCTAAGATTTTCTTGGAAATTTATGACACTTTACTGATACTTTCCATGAATCTTCTAAGAAGCAATTGAATTGCATGATTGCAACCGAATTTTAAATGATTCATCAAAAATTTTCCACTTGCAGAGTTCAGGAAGTTTCCAAGAGAAAGGGACTTCCGATACCCTGAAATTCACAGAATTTATACTCTAATGATTTTATCTAAACTTTTTACATGTAAACATGTACAGTTAGTTACAAGTTTTCATTATCATCGCCATATGAGTCTCACTGAGTAGATAGTTTCCGTTGCTTCCTAGTATCTTGAAGAACAATTCAATTCCATATGTAAGTACAACATTTAAGTTTGATTAATGTCATGGTCAAGATTGGTTGCTCGAACTCATGATCTTCATAAAGGTCTGTTTTGTAAATTGGTGAACATACGAACTATGGCCAATCTTGAAAGAACTGTACTTGTTCTCTTGAAATTTGGTATTTGTGCTTTGTGTCTCAACATTGCTGCTCTTTTAAATCTCAATGTAATCGGAAAATTTCATCTTATGTCACTAGAATATTTGATATGGATGATTGGAATCTATTTGTGTCTTACGTTGAGTTGTTTTGGTGCACTATTGGAGTCTTTCTGGGTCTGCTTGATTTCTGGAGCTTCTTTAATTGGCAATTCAATATACATGTATACATGTTCATGTGAAAATATAATTATCAAAAAATATTCCAGAGAGGTTATGATCTGTTTGACAATGGTAATTTTTGTTTTTGCCACATTAACTCGCTTCCAACCTGCATAAATTGTTTACTGCATATGGTCAAAAATTCCAATATTCATCCATATATTCTGGACCATTCTAAATGTCATACATTTTTTGGTGATCAACTTTATCCAAGTGTTATAATTTCCAATGAATGCTCTCCTCTGAGGAACCGAATATTCGAATATATCTCCCACTCTCATGATACTCAGCCCCCATGTCTTCAGAAAAATGCAATTGCCCAGATTTTCAATGAAAGTTCAATACAGTTTAGAATTTCACATGTTCTATACAAAGATCATCTGAGGAACCAGATATTCGAACAAACATCTTCACTCTCATGATAATCAGCTCGCTTGTCTTCAGGAGTACCAAATTGCAATAAATGGAATGTGAATTTGCTCTCTCCATCTTCATTTTACTCTGCGTTTCTCTTACCTCAAATTTGCTCAGATTCGGGATCAGAGTTTATAGTATAGTTTCGAATTTCGAATTCAAAGATCATCCGGATGAACCAATTGATAATGTGTGAGTTATCAATTTCATCGCCTCTACCCAATGGGAATATACTCTCAACAGATCCTATCGATGAATGGCAAAGGAAGTGACTAACATTCCGATAATATCGTAATCTGATCGAATTCAAGAGCTCAATAATCAACATTCTCTCACGGCCTGAATGTTTGTGGTAGACATCTCTACTACAGTGGTTTGTAGCTTTCTCATTAACTTGTTGTTAAGATGTTCATCAGACGCTCTAACTTTTATTATAGCTTGTCAATTTATAATGAGAACAAACTATTAATCACATCCTCAAGTCAAACATTCATCTTAATATTTTAATATTTTAATAAGTGATTAAGTCTTTGATTGTTATCAACTGCCCTTTAACAATAAATTTTATCATTCATCGTTTATAGTTCAAAGTTCATCTATTCAATTGAATATGGGCAATTTTGAGGGTATTTTTTATACTTTCATAAGATATGGAATTTTTATCACCTCCTTTACCATGGTTGCTCTTCTGACTCTTGGTGTAATCGAGGAAGCTCATGGCATGACAGCGGAACATTATATGTGGGTAATTGGAACCTTTTTGTGCCTCGGGTCAAGTTATTTTGGTGCTTATCTTGAATCTTTTTGGACCTCTTCGATGTCTGGAGTTGCTCTGATTGGAAATTCAATCTATTCATATTCACATCAAGCTAAAATTGTGAAAAGATATTCCAAAGAAGTAATGGTGTGCTTGACCATTGCCATTATATGGTTTGCCATATGCACCCGATTTCGACCATCATACTCTTCAATCTGATCGCCCATTTTTCTATGATGTATAATATTTCAAAAACTTCAGGAAGACTATCAGTGTATCCGAATCTAGTAATCTTTTTACCATATTGTTTCCTCTGAGCAAGGTTTTTCTATTCTCACTAATAATTATCGCCGAGAAAGATAAATTAGCATATCAGATCAACAAAATTCTTTTATGTTTTGTAACGTGTGAATACAATTAGTAAAATATGAATCACTGTCTATAAGTAATCAAACTGAGTTTGCTCATAAGTGGTTAAGATGATAATAGCTTGATGAATTGGATATCTTCTTCTTTTAAGAAGATTGACGACCATGGACTGATTGGAATACAAAGTTGTTTCCTTCTTAAGCCATTTTTTGCCCATTCTTTCACCTTGCTAATGAGAATGTAAATTATCTCCATGAACACTATGTAGGTGGACTGATAATGTTCTCTGGAGGCCATATTTTTCCCTTAATTTTATATTGTTGATTGTATTCTTTATGCTCAGATAATATTACACCACACACTATTTCAATTTTGACTTTTCCCATCGGGCCACACTTATCTCTATCATCTATTCAATCTTGAAATAGATTTTGGAGAAAGCAATATTAAAATATATATAAACAGATTATGAAATCAATTTTCATTCAGCTTAATGAAAATTTGTTTGGACTAATGACAGGAGGAATGGAAGAAAATCTGTCAATTCATCTTACCAATACAGGAAAACATGATAAGAAATAAAAAGAGAGAGAGAGAGAGAGACAAAAAAAATTTAGTTCAAATTGAATCATGATGATGACTTTACACTCTCTTTCGTTTGATTGTTTCATCAATTTTTCCACTACCACTTCACCACTCTCCTATCATCTGGATTTTGAGTTCATTTTTTTTCATTCTATCATCTAATTCGTGATTTAACGGACATTCTATTTGATTTATACATTACATCACATCGCATCTACTCTCTCTCTCTTCTTTCTCTCTCTTTCTCACATCCTTGAAGTATACCACTTGATTACCATACAGGATCCATTCGCCCATACATGGATCAACTCCGACACAATCATTGAATCATTGAATCAACTTTGTGCTCCATTCATTCAGTATATACGATAATGTGTGTGACCGCCAACAGTATTTATATTTTTATACATACATACAAAATATTGTGGAGGCTTGTGGTCGATGTAAGTGAAAATTAGTGGCGTTAATATTAACTTCTTCCTTAAAATAATTTTATCGAATACTTTTTCTTCAGTTTGTGTTTCCCATTAAATAATGGTTTCTTTTTGTGGCTGAAAATTGAAATTTTTCTGATGTTATTATAGTATTCACTTACAATCTTTTTCGATTTCAGCCTTAAATTAAACTATCATTATCATTAATCTGTTCTTCATCATTATCGTCGTAATTTTTGACGTTATAAGGCCCATTCGAAAATGTGATTACGCCAAATACATGTATATTGATACTCGTCAAGATCTTTCGACAATTCGATATTGCTTGTTGGGGAAAGATTGGAATCAATTTTTACAGCTGTGTTAACGTTTTTTATTCGATATATTCGAATATAAAATTCATTAATCATCGCAAATTTTGATAATATGATTGGATATAGAACCTTTTTCTTCACCAAAAAAAAGTTCTCAGTTTTCGTGTTCATTTATATGTGTGTTCACTTACATCGGAAGCAATAAAATTGACAAGAACAAAGAGTTGAGAAAAATTTTCTCCCAAAAAATTAAAGACGAAAGAATTGTTTCCTGAACTCATTCAGAGAAAGAGAGGAAGAAAGGCTGGAAAGGAGTTGATTGGCATGATAAGTATTCGAAATCGATTCGATTTACCTCATCATCAGCTCATTCTCAACATTTGATTGTAAGTTTTGAGCCTTCACAATCATTCGGACTATTGATCGATCAAGAACGTGAATCGAAAAAGTGAAAACTCGTAAACTTTTTCCAATTGTGTGTTTGAAAATTTTTCCCTAGTTTTTCGAATGAGAGAGAGACCTAGTTTTTTTTCTCACAGTTGATCATTATTCATCCTTTTCCTAACCAACTCATCATCTTTTCCTCTCTCATCTCCTCTGTTTCCGATGTCTACTAGATCCGCATCATCTGAGGAAAGAGGAAGAGAAAAGCATTAGAGAGAGACTGTGTGTGTATGTGGTAATAGAAAGTTTTTCGAAAAGTTGCCAAATTCTCCTCCTCCATTCACTCTACCGTATATACAACGATTTTGGGTGGTAAGCATCTTTGGTGGCTGTGGAAGTAAGAGAGGAAGAAGGGAAGAAGAGAGAAAAAAACCTCGAAACGAACATCTAATATGTCTTCAGCAAGTGTCTACTGTTTATTTCAAGCTGCTCCCTATGAACATCTCACAATATGTGATCCTCATCCGGGCCATGATGGTGATGATGATCATCGTTGTGAAAGTGATTTCAAATCGAACGATTGTTGTGGTGATCGAAGAGTGAATGATCAAAGTGATCGAGGTGTTAATTTGCCGCTGGACATTCGAACCGAAGAGTACACGATGAAGGATGGAAGATCAACCGATGAAGGCAATGAACATGATGATGATAAATGTGCTTCTTCTCGAAAAAAATATTTTTCGGATTCTCAAAAAAATGAACCTCAAAGATGTCGAGATCAACGACCAGCGATCCCAAGTAAAAGTGATCCCAGTCCATTGTCAAAAGATATTCCATTCAAGCATCATCCGATGATGAGTGCCGACAAACATTTCCTCAACATGATCAAATCTCGTCCAAAAAGGCCCAAAGTTAAGCCACCGAGAAAAGTGGCCACTCATGGTTCATGTAGCGATGATGATAAAATGAATGCTAGTCAAAGTTGTACTAATGATTGTGATGATGATAAAGCAGCAGCAGCAGCCGCAACCAGCGAATCAGTGCGGAAGTCAACAGTAAAATCAATGACCGTGCAAAGGGGACAAGAAAATATTGATGATATGAGTGTTGGTATAGATTGCTTTTTTCAAAGTCCATCTAAATTGTTGGAACGAAAAAAATTCGGTGAAAATATCAATACCTCAGGTGATTTTCTTTTTACATACATACACATACAATCATATTATCATGATAGTATCTAATGTTAATTAACTATATCTAGAAAATTTTACCACCAAATTGATCCAGATTTTCAACAATTAATACAAGTCCTCCTTCTTCTTCTCTTCCTCTTCCATCACCTTCTCCTTCTCATTCGCCTCTTCCTCCTCCCTCTCTTCCTCCTCCTTTTTCACTCCACCACAGCGCGCGGAAGCTTACGTAATGATCTACCGATATCAAGTGAAAAAAGTAATCAAAAACGTGTCAAGAACGAAGAAGTGCGCCCAGCTCCGAACGGTGATGAAGGTAATTGTAGACCAAAAAATATGGCCCACTCAAGAGCTTCTGGTAAAATTGCAATCGATATTGATCCATCGAAACTATTGCCCGGTTCAGATCCTCGTATAAGTGTACACATGATAAAAGAGCTGAAAAACCGACAAAAGACCACTTCAACTGGTCCAAACAGCGGTGGTATTGGTGGTACTGGTTCGAGTGCTATCAGTCAAGCTCAAACGTCCATTATCAATGAGATGAGAGAGAGAAAAAATTTACTCCGATCCAAAGGAACCAGTAATGGTAACCAGGAGCACCAGCAAGTTTCCACCAAACCGAATGTATGTGGTAAAATAAGTGGCCAACATGGAGAAACCAGAGACTCACAACCAGTGTCACCTTCATCTGAACGGACTAGTAGTAGTAGTGGAAGTAGTTGTACTGGTAAAGTGGCCATCGATGCGAGGCCAGAGGAAAAAATGAGCGTCAAGGCAAGGGCATCAGCATTTGGCAGTATGCTTAAGCCAACCGGTACGAGAGCTTCTTCTTCTTTGACGTCTACCAAAGATGGTGGAATGGATTCGGATCCATGTGATGGTACCATTGATAGTGGATCAAAGCGTACCAGTATGACATCCTTCAAAGGACATCATTTGTCAAAGGTCACCAATTGTTCTCGAGATGGATCAAGAGTCACGTGTGAATCGGATTGTAAAGATAAAAATATACCTTCTGATGACATGAGGAAGAGGCCAAGTGGAGATGAATCACATGATGGAGGAAAATTAAGTTCCATGGGCAAAGGCAGTGGTGATGATGATAAATCGTAGATTTTTGATGAAAATTCAAAGAATAGTTATACAAAATGATGGAACCTTTCCTTTGTATAACGCGATGATGCTTGTTACCGATATATTTAAGAAAGAAAAGATCACAGAAAAATGTCAACGTTATGTGAAATCTAATGTATATATAAATAATATCAGTTGTCAATTTTTAATGAAATTGTGAAAGCATTTTATGAGGTGGTTTGGGATGTGAAAGGTGTGGGGTGGAAAGAGGTCAAGGAAATATGAATGATGGATTCATGAAGTTGAAGCCAATGGTAGCCGATGTTTTATCCATCAATGACAAAAGTTTCTGCTTCATTTTTTAATTCTTTAAATGACAATCGGTAGTACTACCGTTCAATCCGGGTTTCTGTTTCTTAACTAGAGTTTGATTTTGATCATCTAACTGACGCTTGACAGATCCACTGTGAACCATATAGACATGATTTTCAAACAGTCGATATAAGTTGAATGTTGCAGAACATACTGTACATTTGTAAGATAGAAGGGCCGGCCTCAGAGTGATTCGGTGAACCTGGGGGATGAAAAAAATAATTATCATCAACAAATTTCAATGCTTCATATTTCATGTAATGAGATGAAAGATGGAGGGAGAGAATCGAGACTCCTCAGATAGGTGAGACAAAGAGAAATTCAGATGTAAAAGCAAATACACTAGATCATGATGGATTCTATTGAATTGGTAGTATAAAATAAGCAGGATTCTCATTTATGACTAGCTCATATGACATCATTGACAGAGAATTGAAGATCTATCTTCAATATTTTATCTTTCTCTTCCAAACGTTCCATATCTAACGAATGTCAACTATTTGGCCCCAAAAATGAGTCATATGTGTGGCATATTTTTGAGAAAAGAAAGATAACTCGCATATCTTGATTGTTCATAAGACATAGAACAAAGGAACGTTGAACAATTTTGAACCCGAAGAAATGCTAGGGCTTAGTAGAAGGTCAGAGAAAGTCGAGGGCGTGAAGAAATGAAGAGAAAGAAAGTAAGAGAGAGAGAGACGCGTGGAAACGAAAAAGAGAGAGAGTGCGTAAGGGGAAAGAGAAAGAGAGAAAGAGAGATAGAAAATGGGCAGAAAAAGGACCGAGCTTGAATGAGAAAGAGAAAAAGAAAGGAAAAAGGAAAGAGAGAGAAAGAGAAAGAGAAAGAGAGAGAAAAGGGGGTGAAGTTGGAAAGAAGGAAACGCAACCAAACCTGATTCATGTGAGCAACCAACTTGCTGGCTGATATACGTCCACAAATCGTACACCGACCACCGTCTAGATTCTGATCCACCATATCTTGCATGTTGGAAGTAACTAGCCCATGAGCACCTAGTAAATGCCTTTCCAAACCTTGATCAGTGAAGAACCTCCATTGACATTTTTGACAATTAAGTGGTGGCCTACTGGCTAGCATCTTGGGATGAATTTTAACCTGAGAATCAGATGTAAAGAAGAAGAAAAAAAAAGAAGTAGAAAAATAAGATCATGATGAGAAAATGGATGATAAGAGTGAGACAATACAGATGACTATCATGATGTTCAAGTAGTGTTGGATATGTGTTCAGAGTGACGGGTAAAGATGATCATGATTGGGAGTTCAATCGATAATCGATGAAGTATCGGTCATGAGTGTTAATTTCATGATGACTAGAGAGTGAGTGTGCATGGATTTGATTATCAAATAGTGTCTGTAAACAAACCTTGTGGATCCACTGCATGTGAGTTCTTAGCTGCTCCAAATCTTTGATATAGCCATCACAGATCTCACAAATGACAAAAGTCCCTCCTTTACCACCGGCAGGCGAATCAATTGATTCAGTATTACTTGGTCTAATTCCAGCGGGACCTTTTTGCATCAATGGACTCGGACCAGAACCAGGAATCACTCTTCCCTTGACGGCTTGTAAATGGGTTGTTGAGTTGATTCCTTGTGGATACTTTTGCTGAACAGGTACCAATTGAGTGTGACCACCAGCTGAAGAGCAAATGATAAGAATAAGAATGATAATTAGTATTTACTTCATCCGATAGTGTAGTAGAATAAGAGGAGAGGAATTGGAGGGGAATCATGATTGGCCGCATTACGAGGTCCTGGCAATGTGACCACATTGTTTGGCGATTGTTTAGATGATTACCTTTGAATCCTAGAATTGGTTTACCAGTTCTCATAGCTCGACTCTGTTGAGCAGCTTGCTGTTGCTGCATCAAAAGCATTTGTTGTTGTAATCCTTTGGGTAGACCTGGGATGTTAGGCAATTGGGTATGGGCTGCGGCGCGTAGGGCTATAAGGGTTGCCTCGTACACTTTGATGTCCTCTTGAGTGATTGGTTTGGGAGTGATGGCAGGATATTCGGATTCTGGATCGGCCATAGACTGAACTTTGTCTGGATTGAAAAATTTCATACACTTAGCGATATGAGTAGCAGCTTTCGCTTTCTGACTGGACTCGTAAGGACACATGGAGCATTGGTATAGTACGGGTGGCTGCTCAAGAACACAATTTTGCTTGTGAGTATCTTTGAAATGAGATATGATTATCTGTGGATCTCGTGTGAAGAAAAGACAAAAGTTACACCGATACTCTTTACGATTGCTCATATGTGGAATTGATAGATGACCATCCATTGCAGTCTCAGATTCAGTTTTAAAATCACACATATAACACTTTCTCATTTTAAATGTAAATATACTGTTAGCATTTTTACATTCAGCAAGATAGTGTTGCTGTCTATTAAGATCTTCGACCACCTCTTCTTTTTCACCCTGTTTGCGTATTTGACGCTTCAATTGTCGAATAGCGTCTTGATGATACCATTCTTTGGAACGACTAAGGCCTATACCCATTAAAAGGGTGCCCACTGATGATTTATAATAATCTGATATTGTCAACATGGTATAATTATTGGTACTAGTCTCTTGTTGTTGTTGTGATGTAGGTGAGGTTTGCTGTTGTTGTTGCTGCAACGGTTGCTGCTGCTGTGATTGTAATAATAATGCTTTATCCTCGAATGTTGTTGATAATGATGATACTTGCTTATTGTGTTGATTAGATGGAATACTTTTATCATCATTATCCGAATCAATGAGTACCTCATCATTTTGGACACCTCTTTTTCGGCCCACATCAACATTATCATCACCAGCGGCACCATCTTTACTTGTGCCGTCCTCATCATCACCACCAGTATTAGAATCTTTGGACTTGCTGGCTGAATGATGGTCCGTATCTTGTGTATGTTGTTGTGTATTACTACTACTACTATTACTATTCGTACGGCCTGTATCTTGATCCACTAGCTTTGATGGAAATATATTGGGCTTCTTAATCATCAATGGTACCACTTGTGATGCACAATCAAGTATAGAATCATTACCATCAATGTCTATACTTGCCCATGTTTTCTTATTAATTGGAATAAATCGCCCAATAAGCACCGAACCTTCCATATAAGCGGGGAAACCGGTAACATCTTTGGCTGTATCGGTTTCCATTGTCAATTCAATGATAATCACCGAATACACCACTCAATACACTAGAACAATATACAATATATATAATTTAATACAATCCAATAATAATAATATCACCAGAGAGAAGAGAGAAAAAAAAATTAACCAAAACAGAGATGATGAACCAGAAATTTATTTCTCTAACATACAAAACTCAGACTTTCAGAATTCGTCGACAGGCAGAGCTCTTGCTCAGGCCCTCTCTCTTCTCTCTCTCTCTCTCTCTTCTCTCTCTCTCTCTCTTCTCTCTCTCTCTCTCTTCTCTCTTTCTCTCTTCTCTCTTCTCTTTCTCTCTTTTTCCTCTTTCTTTTCCGCTCTCTTCCCTCTCTTCACGAAAAGAGAGAGAGAGAAAGAGAGAAGAGAGAGAGAGAGAGCTGTTCCCAACCTTCTCTCTTTTCTATCGCTTCTATCGTTTCAGCCCTTCCCCCCTTTTATCATTCTGGTGGAAGAACATTTTCACCAGAATCAACCCCCCTTTCATGGCCTCGCTCGGCTTGCATTAGGCCCCCTTTTTTTAGCTTCGGAAAAAGCCAAGTCCAGCGCATCGATTGAATACTTTGCCATTTCTCTCTGGTTTCATGTGGAAAAAGTTCTTTGAGAATGTATATACGCACACAAATGCCTGTCAGAACTGGTTGGCTCATGGCAATTATAACATGAACCAGGAATTATAGAATTTTACAATAATCGATAAAACTATAGGGGTGAGAGGATGCTCTTTGAAAGTTCAGATGATGATGAGCGAGTGCGATGGTGTGTGTGTATATGCAAGTGAATCAGATGGGATGGGAAAGAATGAAAAAGAATCGAAAAAGAAGGGAAGGAAGAGAGAAAAAAGTTAACAACGTTAAAAGTTGTGTAATACTTTGACTCAGCTGCTGGAATGGATAGACGTTGTTACAGGTAAAATAAGCGAAATGGCGCGGAAAAAAAGCTATCAATAATTACTGTATGATGGTGTATCGAAATTGAAGATTCAATATCTCGAATGATGATGATTAGAAATGTGCGAAGAATGTGGAAAAGTGTGTGTTTAGAGAATGATGATGATATGTTAAAATATCATCTTCTTTTCATATTGATCAATCGTAAAATGATAATTGATAAAAAGGTAACAAATATTCCTAAGATGGATAGGATGGTTATTGTGTGTCCATAGATGGCAAATGATAATAAGATGGCAAATATTTGTCTCAGTGTCATGATCATTGTGAAAATTAAAGCACCAAATTTTGATATGGTAAAGAACACAAAAAATTGGCCTATGGTTGACGATATGGCAAGTATTGTACAATCGTGAGTGAGCTCTGAGGAACTTAGCATTAATTTGAAAGCTGGCACCAAATTTCCTTGTTCAGTGAGAGATGTTAAAGTTAGGGTGATGGAAAAAAAATTGACACCAGCCATCATTTGCCATGGAGATATTTTGTACTTATGATAGATTTTTTCTTCCCAATTAGATGTAAATGAATCAAATGCTAAATAAAGAACAAGAACAATCAAGCCATTGATCAGCTTGTATAAACTTTGATTCGAAGATAACGATGAGTCATGAGGATGTTCAGATGAGTTGGCTGAATGATTACCAAACAGGAAGAGTAACATGCCAAGTGATATTGAAAATCCACACAGATATTCATGGGTACTGTATTTTTTGCCAGACACCACTCTGGACATCATCATTACGGATGGTATTTTACAAGCTTTGGAAAGAACCTGAGGACACGAAAGTAGGATAGAGAGAATGAATTTCTTCGTTTCAAGCTGGAAAGTATTTAAGATGCTCACCTGAGTTGGAAAGTTTACGAATTTTAGAGCTTCATATTGGCACCAAGAGCTTAAAATGTTGGTTAATGAAGAGAATGAAAACTTATACAATGGTGCTATTGTGATTCCTTTGGGGGATAGATTGGCTGATGATGATGGTGATGATAATGATTCAGCATCTGAATGATATGCATTGGTCCCTTTGAGGTATGAGAATAAAAATATCACAGAAGAGGTAAAAAGTGTAAACATTCGACTGAAAAATATTAAAAATTCGGAATCACTGAATTTGCTCTTGATGATACCTAAGAAATGAAAATAGATACCAAAAGTATACTCATTAGGTGTTTGGCTACTGGATTATATCGACAAATTTATCGAATTCAAAGCTACCTACCTTGATCTGTAACAATTTTATACTCTAAAGTCATTATTTTTTCTTGATAAATTCCCCATAAAAGATATGATGTATGAAGCCCAACAAAACACAATAAGAGAAGACATAGTTTCCTCTTTTTATTCTCATCAATCAGAGACTTAGTTTCACGAGCTTCTTCTTTTAACAATAAATTATGATGATGATGATCTTGAACAATAAGTTTGGCTGTTTCTATATCACTTTGATGATGATCACTATTACTTTTACCATAAACAAGTAACTGTATAAGTGGAAATGTGGAAACTGTAAAACAAGAAAGTATAAATATCTAAGATTACCGAAAACAATGTATATAATATATCAATCTTGAGCCACTTAATTACCTGATTTTAAGCAAAAATTATGCTTAACCATAAATACAACAATTGCAACAGGTACTAGAATGGCTGAATAACCATATAAATTGTATAACAATTTGGTAAACCAACCAAAATCATCATCACCAATATTGGATGTCATTTTTGACCCACTTTAATGACTTTGCACACTTTGACCAGGCTATCAACATGAATTTATGTGTGATTTTTGAAACTACATGGAATTCACATGACACCTTGTAATTATTTTAAATTTATCGGATGAACTTTTTTGACTAATAAACTCAAAAAAATTGATATCTACAGTAGACACAATTTATCTCATTTCCACTACCGGTTGAACATACACACATGAATCAGCTTCATGAATGAATATACTGAGGAACCAAAAAAACCGCATGATGATCACATACACACAATACATCAATCATCTTTATTATTGTTCCTCTTCCTTTCCATTATCCGGAAAATATATACTGAACACACAGATTAGAACGGAAACAAAATAATGTAAAATAGAAACTATTCAATTGATACACATTTCATTTATTATTATGATAAACATTCATGTTTTCATGTTGAGAAGTTTGTTTTGCTTGCATGTTAACATGACTCGTAAAGTGGCGCCGAAAGTTAACTTTACAAGTGCTATGAGTGAGAGACTTGGTCTGGATTAAAATTTGTAGCAATTAATTTGATTGAATTCAAATTGGGGTCATTTGATCGGGTGTAGAGTGTATTATTGATGATCGAGTGAACGAATTGCAGTTGATATGAGGGGAAGAGAGAAAAATAATCGAAGATCAGAGCATTTGATTGTGATGTCTCAGCATTGGTTGGTATTCGGGATGAAAGTTGAAGTTCATCACGAACCGATAATGCTCAAGTTCGAAAGTTCATGATACATGTTATCATTATCGGAATAAAATATTTGATTGTTCATTTTCACTGTCATTACTATAGGTAAATACTTATATTGACAAGATTTCATTTGGAATCTTGGGGGTTCATCTTGCTTACTTGCTTGTTTGTCTGAGCATTTGGAAACTTTATTCAGGATATCAACCTCAAGAATTTTATAATCAAATAGGAATTTTTCAACTTTATATCGTAAAGATTGAATTTTATTTTCAACTTTCGATAAATAATTCACTATTTACAAATAATTTAACTGCTTGAAGAGTAATCATGAGTGTGATAAGTCTCGCCAGCAATACAAGTGTGGCAGTTGGAATAATTCCGAATGAAGGTTCAATTTCTTTATTCCATATTGATACTGATCCTAATCATAAGATTCCACATTCCATGAATCATCTTCTCAATGCCATCCATCGTGATGATGCTTGTGGTGATCGTGGTGGTGATTATGTCCATGGTCGTGGTGGTGTTGATGATCTTTGTATTTGTGGTGATGCCAATGGTGTTCCTCCATGTGTTTGCAGTGTCTGAGAGGACGAATTTTGAAACTTTTTTGGGGAACAGAAAAAAGAAAATCACAAAATTAGTTAAAGTTTCACACACTTGCACATAAAAATGATTATGATAATAATGAAGAATCAGATTAATCACAATTTTTCACTCACTCTAGTGGAATTTTTCCAGAATTTTGTAGCATTGATTCATTTGCTTTAATGGTAAGAAAGCAACAGCAAGCAATGAAAGAGATGATGAAAATTAGAACGAATTTCATTTTGCAAGAATATACAATTCAAAATTGTATCACCACTCTGTAGAGCTGGAAACGATTTGATGTTTGAAGATTTACCAACTTCAGTAACATTCGATCAAGTCCATCTGAACATTACTGACTATCGAATTTTATATATATACCCATGATGGAGGGGAGAAGAAGAATCAATTAATTGGAATAAGTTTGATTGGTGTGAGAAAGATCAGATGATCGAGATCATGATCTCTCTCTCTCTCTCTCTCTCTCTCTCTTAATTTGGACAGATTCATGATCACAACAATCATTTTCGAGGACCTACAATTCTTATCATCACTCGGAATGGTTACATCTTTCTAGAATAAATGAAAAAGACATGATCAAGCGACCCAAGTTAACCCATCATTTGTGATGATCATCTTGAAATTACCTGATCTTGATCATCAATCGAGTAATGTGATTGAAGATCAGACCATTCTATTCGAAACATCAGCAACGAGCAAGTATCATGATAGTGAATAAAAAAGAGATCAAAATCTATTCTTCTTTGCTGATCAATTGAAAGCTTAACAGAAAAAAATTGTAATTTGAAGACCTGACTTCAAGGCCAAAGTGCAACCAATAATGTCTAATTATTGAAGGTTATCCAAGCAGAATGCTCATTTGAGTATACTGCCAAGGTCATGCCTACTTTGAATTTATCTTGATTCTGAAGATCCAATCAATTCTCACCACTATTCTGAGCTATCTGACATATTTAATTTATGCCAAAACTTTTCTCGTTGAGATAAGTTATTAAAATATGGGTTGAGAATGTCCATGGATTCTCACTGAGCAAACTTAAAATAATTAGATCAGATTCACTGATTGATATCTACAGAAATAAATTGACACAAGTGTGTATGGACGCATATATTTAGTGTAAATGAAAATATGAAAAGTGATTTTAATTCGATTATTTTTGCTCAAGATCAATTGCAATTTCCAATTTTCAGTTGTATTACATCTCTCACATCACCAGGATGAGCGACATTGTAATACGTTGTCGGCGATACCGGTGGTGATGGATATGGCCAATATATGATCGGATTATAATGATGATAATATGAATTTAATCCAGTAAGGCCAGAGGTCAATGCCGTTAATCCATTTAATCCACTAGTGGTCAAAGCTGTGGCAGCCGTTGTCGTTGGAGGCATCACAGGAGGACTTTGGTTGCTAGTGTAATGTAACCAAATCGAAATTGAATACATTAATAAAGCTTAATATTCTCATCAACTAAACTCATCATCTACTAAACTTACCTGAATAAATTGATGAAAGGATAGGCTCGATAGGTGGGCAACATTGGACCAGTTGATGGTGGTGGCTGTATGTGCCGTTGTAATGGTAAGCCACCAGTTAACACCAGATTCATATCATCAATTGAACATTGGAACACTTCAATGTATCGCTGCTTTTTGCCAAAATTCATGTATTTATGGTGTCGCTGAGCGGCAGCCAGTGCTGCTGATTGTTCAGAATCCATTTGGATAAATGCTTCACCCGATGGTTGTCCCTGAGAATTATACACCATGTGGACACCTCGAAAAACAATACTTTTAGCATGTTCACCAAGAAATTCCAAAATTTGTTCAACTGCCGCCTCATAAGGCAAACCTCGAAGTCGAATACAGTCTCTTCGAGATGCGGACGGAAGCAATGGTTGAGGAATGATCGGAATTTGGGGTAAATTCAATTGAGTTGTTTCACTGTTACGATATTCCATCGCACGATTTAGGACCTATGAAATTTTGGAATAAATTTGAAGAGAAAATAATTAGTCTAACTGGGTTAAGAATTGTGTCAAAATGAATGTTGGTCAGATTTTGGTTTCAAGTACAATCAGTAAATCATTATCAAAAATTGAAATAGAATCGAATAGAAAAAGTGTCAACTTGATAAGTGGATATAAAACAGAGATAAAAAGTCTCTCCTGGACCAATCAAAATCAAAAGAAAAGGAAAGAGAAACGAAACGAAAAACTGTTATCTCTGATAATTTGATAAGAAATGAAACTCAAAATTCTATTGGAAACTCTGCTCAATTCCGTTAATAGAGTATACCAATCATGATAAATGTACAATCAATAGAATTGAAGAAGAAAAAATATTTCATCTACACATTCCATTGCAATGCTCTAATCTGGTGCATTTCTCAATACCTAGGGTCAATGTTCCCACAGTGGCAAGTGAATATTTGGGAAATTTTTTTTCATTCTAATCTCATTTAACTCTCCTTTAACATGTTTTCCATGCCTGAATTAGGAACCCTTTTCTTTTCATACATATTTTCTACTTTTACTTCTTCTCTCCCAGCTATTATGAAATATGCTGAGTATGCAAAAGACCAGTAAAGATACTGATCAATATGAATGCCAGTTACTCTACACACACAGATAATCTTATTACAAGTTATCTTCTTCTTCTTCTTCATCTTTTTTTTCTTCTCCATTCTTTGAGTGGCCTCCTCCTGGTAGGCCTGAAGTGCGTTCAAAGTCATCATGAAGGATGAATTACGAAATATTATCACTTGAAACAGTTAACACTTTCTCTTTCTCTCTCTCTCTCTTCACTGTGCATGTGAGCCTACTTCAAATCAATCTCTTAAATAGTGTCGATAATTTTTACTCCATATTAAATGTTAATCTTGCTGATTTTACATATTTTTTTCTTTTTCCTTATCACAATTCTCACTTATACACCATACCATCTTGTTGCTAGCTAAAAGATTTCATTCTCTCTCTCTTTCTTGTTTCATGATTACTTGGAAAATAATCTCATATCAACTTTCTATCTCTGTCTCGGCTCTCTTAATGTTTCACTTTCAATTTCAACTCAACAATATGGATAAATGATTATCATTATCGATCAACTCGCCTATCAGTATCTATCTGTCTCCTATTTTCCATCTCCTACTTTCTAATTGGGTGCAAGAGAAAGCGAAAAAAATAGCAGTCTCTAAAAGATAAAATCATGTACAAACGGATACGGAAATGAGTGGAAATTCATGTCGAGATATACACAAGCGCATGTGTTTTTCCCTTTAACCATTAGAGCTAGTAAGTTGACATTAGAGATTGAGACAGAGGGAGAGAGAATTAATTGTCAAAATGGTTACTATTTTGTCTCATTCACTACAGAGGAGAGAAAGGGAAAGAAAGAGACTTCGAGGAACATTTGGAACATTTCACAATCAGCTCATAGAGCATTAATCTTAACACCAGTTGGACTTAACACACATATCGAGATATCATGTTAACTTTTTCCTCTACCACACAAGCATATGCTCCATGCTAGACGATTTTTTTTCCAATGGAAATAAAAGATCATATACATATATATTTAATTTGCCAGTCACTTAAGCATGAAATGTTACTACTGAAAAGTTATTTTACAGCTCAATCTTTCCTCTTCTCTTTCTCTCTCCCACTATGTCTGTCTTTTTTTGTTCCATCATCATTCGCACTGTTGATTAATATAACCAAGAATCATCAGTCATATTTAATATCATGCTGTAGATATGGTTGAAAAAAGTATTGTCTGAAATGCTTCTAGTTTCTCTCTCTTTCTCTCTCTCTCTTTCTCTCTCTCTTTTTCGTATGCCGTGTGTTATAACGTGCTCATGTCATGGATAGCAAGCACATGAGCCAAGATTCAGAAAGACAAGAAAGTATCAGGCTAATATCAGGCCTTAAAGGCATACGAAAAAAGAAAGCAAAATTTTCGAAAGAGAGAGAGAGAGAGAGAGAGAGAGAGAGAGAGAGAGAGAAAGAGAGAGAGAAAGAGAGAGAGAGAAAGTCAAGATAAACAGGAGGTTGATGGTGGATATATGCCTTCTGAAATGAAGCATAGAATTTCAATTTGGAAAAGCTCCAGAATAAGTATCATAGAATATGAATGTGTATCAGGCGGATAGAAGAAAAAAAATAACGTTTACAAAAAATGATAAAATTCTTGATTCTGTGTGTGTGTAAATGATCTTGGATAAAATTTTGCCTCAAACAAACCATGAATCTTGTGGAAACTTTCACGAACATTTTGCGAACCATTTCATACTTGGAAAAGTTAAAGAGATTCGATCTAACACTGAGATTTAAATCATTTGATCTTGATTGTGGTCAGAATCATTTGACGAAAAGAACGATGATGAATAAATCAGAAGGTTACTATCCATATGTACGAAAACAACCAGGAATCATGTGGATTTCAGAGGCTTAGCTCAGAAAGTTTCGAAAGAAAGAGAGAGAAAGATTCTCGGAAAAGTATTCAATCCCTGATGAATTATTATTATTATTATTGCATCTTGGAGTGTAATAATTTTCAGAGGAAGTATGAGGAACTTTTCTAATGATAAAACAAAATGAATGCACAATGGATGTGTAATGATATGATTCATTGAAGATGTACCAGATTTTCTATTTCTATTGACAGTAGAAAGAGAAAGATGACAGAGAGAGAGAGAGAGAGAGAGAGAGAGAGAGAGAGGCGAAGCAGTACCAAAATATTTGATACACAAGTCATTGATTATTCTCTTTCATACTAAAATTCTGATAATAATCTACAAGGTTTTATCTTTTCTAGGGTGAATTAGTTTGTGTATTGTAGGGTGTTCGAAAGAATAATGGATAGAAAACCGGTAAGATGATCAAAGAGAATGATTGAGATAGAGAAAGAGAGAGAAAGATGATTAACATTGCGTTTTATCGTGCCAAAGATAATTCAAACTCTCGACAATTAGACACACTTTCACTTGACAAGTTCGATTAAATGTTTGCCTGGGTAGAGTATGTTTTGTTAATTAAACTTGATCCAGCTAATTGTTAATGATTTTGAATGTTTTCCATCTATTTAGTCTCTCTCTTTCTCTCCCTCTATCTATCTATTATCATCAATTGACTAGAGGAAATGTTCTCTGTTTGAGTGCAAAAAAAGCACATGGTGAAAACACATAGACGACACACATATTTGAGGCAACATTTTCCGGATTCAAGAAGAAGCTACTACTACTAGAACTACTACTAGAACTACTTTCACCTGCTCTCAAAGTGGCCTCCATTCATTAGTTTAACAAATTTTGTTTTTACCGTTGCCAATGTCAGGCAATTTTTGAAAGGTTCCTCTTGAAGCCATCAGGCTTTTAAGCACTTTTTTCCAGCTAAACCTAATCGAAAAAATAACAGATTTTTCTAAAGTTTCATGCGACTGGGACGCCAGCTGATCGAATGCAAGAGCCACTATTATCAACATCATAACTGTTATGACTGTTATTATTGAGCTTTGATGATGACCATTTCCTCATTTAAATGAATAATTTTCTCGATAATCAGAAGAGTGGAAAAAAGTGAGGAAGAGAGCGAGAGGCGAAAAACTATCGATGTATACTCAAAGTAGTGATGATATATGTATGTGAATATTGTTACCTGTTGTACTTCGGCAGTAGAACTTCGAAATAGTTCAATATATCGAGTACCAATACATTCACGATGCTTTAGTAGAGCTTTGCTGGCCATCTCTTCGGTTTCAAATAGAACAAAAGCATCACCAGTGGCCCGGCCATCGGATCGTCGAACAAATAGTACACCTTCAGGACCATCCATAATTTGAGTAACATTTTTACCAGTTGAAAAGAATTCAATCTGAAAAAGATGGAAGACAAAAATTTTGAGTGCGAGTGTTTGAATAAATGTAGTGTGTGTGAGGTGTGTATTAGTAGAATCAAAAAATTGATCATCATCATGAATTAAAAAAAAGTTGATGCTACTACTACATTTGATAGGTTTATAAGGAAAAGTTTGATTAGCTTGTTATTAATTTGTTTCAGGTATGATAGTGTGTGTGTGTATGTATACGAGAGAGAAAGTGATAAATAACATGAGGCACTCTAGGTGAAAAAGCCTTATATCGCATGCTTACAGTTAGTTAGTTTGTATCAAAAAAAGATTCTAGCAGTAATAGAATGAGATTTGTGAGAGAAAAAAATTCTCTCTTGCCTCCAGAAGATTGACGAAACCTTAAATCGGATCAAGTATAGTGGGCCAATATTCTGGGAAGTATTCTGCTGAATGTCAGCAAAAGAGAGAGAGAGAGAGGACACGACATGTAGCCTTTTTGGTGGCTTGAGGCTATACTTGATGGAAAGTTTTCATACAGGCCAACTGGCCTCTAAATTTTTGGACACATACACATATTTTCTGTCTTCTTCTAGGAATTGAGTGTAAGATTCGTTTCGCTTACAAGAGAGAATGAAAACTTTTGTGTGTAAGGAATGTTACGCAAAATTGTCTCATTAAATTTAGAGAATCGATTTCATGTCACCAATATATATGTATATGTAAGAAAAAGTAAACATATATGACAAGCTGAATGTGGTTTGCTAGCTAGAGAAATGATATATAAATATTCCCATACTGACACTCAGTATGGCTAAACCACTGAGATGGACTTGTTCTATTACAGGTAACCGAGAATTCTGATGCTCAATGCTCGAAAAGAGCTAAGGTAAGTGAAAGCTTCTATGGATCTTGAAAAAATTGCTATCACTACAAGAAGTAGTACTGTACTTATACTTTCAACAAGAAGCCATAGCAAAATTGACCATGAGACATTAGACATGAAGAATGCTGAGTATAACATTCAGTCACTGATGAGGTGATTCATAATCATCTCTTCTTGACCACTATACTACTATTACACACTGCCAGTCACGCTGTTGAGCAAAACATTTCATACCATGTTTTTCCTCATCATGTTAGCTAGTTTTTTTTCTTCCCTAAAATATATGTATACACTCTCTCTCTCTCTCTCTCTTAAATGACTTGATACTTCATCTTCTCTGACTACCTAGTCTAAGATTGAAAACAGATTGGTCTTTTTGCTAACTTGCTTTCCTAGAATTTTCTTTCTCACTAGACTTAACATCGACGTTACCTGATCTCGTTTTTCTCACACACAGAGAAAGGAAAAGAGAGAGAAATAGAAAGAGAGAGAGAGAGAGACTGATGGGTTTGTGTCCGATGGCTATTTACTTTGGTGGTCAGTTAGGTAGGGTACAAAGAATGCAAAGTGACCTTTGCTCAGGGTGAGATGAATAACGTGAACTGGACACTAGACTTGCATCATGGGGAGAGAGAGAGAGGAAGAGAGCAAGTGGATGGGTGAGAAATTGCCCTCGAACGATGAAAGCAAGTGGAAGATGGGTAGATAGTTCAGTTTTGATGATTAAATGAGATTGACCATCGAGAAGGAGAAGAAGAAGATGGGTAAAAGAGGAGAGAGAGAGAGAGAGGATTCTCTTTCATCTTTACAACTAGGCTCCTCAGACGATGCTACTCTTAAAATTCTCTCTCATACCAACATACCTGTGCCCATTGACAGGCCATTCCTAAGTGATACTTATAATTTTCCCCAAAAGCTCATCCCCGAACTGAACTGAGTAGTTAAGATTGCTAGTTACTGGATGAAAGAAAGTCCCTAGAATAGCCTTAAGGTAAGTTCTTTTCGATGGTGAAATGGAATGGCTATCAAGAAAGATTGAGAGAGTTATTTTTTTTCCCAGGAAATAAGTTGATGATAATTTTTGGAATGTATACTGAAGAATTTTTTCTTCCCAAAATTCAAGAGAAGAAAAAATAAATAGAATTTTAGAAACTTAAAAAAAACTTACCACTTTTTCACAGGTACAATCATATGGTAATCCTCTCATTCGAATGATCACTTGACCTCCTTTGGACAAAAATTGAAGGGCCTCGTTATTTTTACCTGTTAAATGTAACATGGATTTACAATGGCCATTAATTGTATTGTTACTATGATTATTATTATTTTTTGAATGATGATTATGATAATGGTGATTATGGTGATGGTGTCGACCATTATTCATAGTATTTGAAATATTATTCAAATTATTATTATGATTATTGTGATGAGAATTCATCGAAATATTGGTACTACTACTGGTATTGATATTATTATTAGTATTGTTCGTATGATGATGACTATTTGCCGGTGTAACAGTGGCATGCTGCTGATGCTGTTGCATGTATTGTGTCGAATTATCATTATTACTGTTAGAATTATTGACCATCGTTGTTGTACTGATCGGTGCCTGAATATATCCGGCTGTCGATATGTCACATATTTCCAATGGTGGACCATTGCCATTTAGTGGACTATTGGCGGTCATCGAAGTGGACATTCGATGAGCAGGAGCCGGTGTAAATGAAGCTACTGGCACATATACAACCGATGCTGGACCGTAAGCAATCAGTGGTTGGGTTGGAATTGGAACGGAATGATGATGAGCTCCTGGAAAAGTTGCTGTCGGATGACCACTTGATGTGGTCATTATTGGCACATGTATTCCACCACCTCCACCACCCCCACCACCGCCAACACTGGTGATCATTGGTCCAGGTGAAAATGGCCCGATCGGTGTGGCCACTATGGTGTGATGAGGATGACCACTTGGTGATATGGATAGTCCGGCAGGAATTATGTGTTGTTCACCATTGATAGTAGTGGTAGTGGTATCATTGATCATTCCATGATAAGTTTGTATCACTTGTAATTGAAGTGAATTATTTTTATGATGATGATGATGTTGATGATGATCACCACCACCACCACCGCTATCACAATCACTATTACTGCCAGAAGATGCGGATGTGGATGTGGGAGTTATGATAGACTGAACACCACCACCGGTACCACAACCGCCAGTACCAGTACCAGCACCAATGGCACCGATATCGGTGGCCGGAGGTGTGAATCGAGACTTTGGTGAATGTCGAGGAGATGGTATCATACTAGTGGCTACGATTGCACCGGTAGCGGATGTTAACGGAGAGCATGGAGATACATGCGATACCGGCAGTTGTTTGGCATTGGTAAGTGAAGATGGAGGTGGCTGTGGTGGTGATGGTGTACACCATGTGGAAGCATTGGCTGATGACCAACTGACACTACTACAGGACATGATCTAATTGAGTCACACAGGACGTCCGATGAGAGAGAGAGAGGAAGGAAGAGAGAGAAAGAAGATCAAGGCACACCGCACAGAGAGAGAGAGAGAGTTTTATCACACACAAAACAGAACTGAAGAGAGAGATCACTTATGACACGAGATGGACATGTGGTGAGGAGAGTTAATTGTGATCAGTGAGAGAGAGAGAGAGAGAACGAGAAACAGATACAAAAATTGAAGAGTTACAGAGAGAGAAAAAAAGAGGAATCAACGTGCCAGGCGTTTCAGAGTTTCCGAGTTTTACTCCCCAGTTATAACACGTACTACTAGAAACGAGAGAGAGAGAGAGAGAATTCAGAGAGCAAGAGAGAGCAACTAGATTGAGTGAGAAAAGAGAGAGAGAGAGAGAGAGAGAGAGAGAGAGAGAGAGAGAGAGAGAGAGAGAGAGAGGAAATAAAAAAACACGCTGTCGATGTCGAAAAAGTATCGAAAAAGTGAGGCAAAGAGGCAGTATTAGAGTAGGAAGAGAGAGAGAGAGAAATTTTGTGCCCAAAATTTCAAGCCAATAGCCGGAGGCTAAATGTTTACTGGGAGCAAGAGAGAAGAACAGATGATGGCAAGGAGTGAGGAGAGAGGAGAGAGGAGAGAGAGGATGGCGAATCGACTTATTTTTCAGGGGAAAAGAACTGGACGAAAAAAAAAATTTCTCTCAACTTTCTACTGAGAAAAGATAACTTGTCCACCAATCATAAAGTAGAATACACTTTGAATGAATTGATACATATTAACTTTCACATGTGGATCAATACCAGTGTGATAAGAGGAGTGAAAGAGAGGAGAAAGAAAAATTCCTTCGATATGAAACGGCTGTATACATGAGATATTTTTCCACTCTCTCTCTCTCCCTCATCTCGAGCAAGTAATGAATGCTGGAAGAGAAGGAGAAGGAGTCTCTAGAAACGGAAGGAGAGAGCCTAAGGAAGAGAGAGAGAAAAAGAGAGAGAGAGAGAGAGAGAGAGAGAAAGTGACGAGAAAGTATCTCTCAGTTGATACATATTTTTTTTTGCTCTCTCACACTTTTTTTCTATGGAGATTCTCAATTCTTCCTCTCCTTCTCCTCCCACCTGATAATGATGAGGTACGTATCAGCTTCTTGATTTCGTATTTCATTTTTTTCCTTTTTTCCATCCCCTTCCCCATGAAACCTTCTCTCTCTCTCTCTCTCTCTCTCTCTCTCTCTCTCTCTCTCTCTCTCTCTCTCACCCTGGGTAACCCAATAACTTAATATCGAAAGGCTTGGAATCAGCACCGCCTCATGTCGCTTATGAGAATCTTTCTAGTTGCAACTAGCATGCTGTAGCATTTTGAATTAATCGTAATAGGTATATACAAATACACACTCACACCGGTGTGTATGTGAGTTGAGAAGTATTGTTCTTTGTCTTCAAAATTAGTGGCATATGTGTGAGTCTGTGTGTGTGTGTGTGTGTGTGTGTGTATGTGTCTATGCGTTTGTGTGCCTGTGCGGTGTAAGTCGATTGTTCTAGTTAAATCGGATGAAAAATTTCCCATTGATCAAGCAAGGCCGACGGGCCTCTTGTATCGACCTCGAATTTCTACTCGTTCATGACAGAATTCGGGTGATCTTGTCATTAAATGAACACATGTATAGACAACTGGATAGGGTACATTGAAAGAGAGAAAAAAAAGATAAAACAAAACGTTGCGACGATAAACGAAGAGCACAGCTCAATATCAAATGACATACTGTCAATGATTATCAATCGAAATTAGAGTCTGTCTCTTTTTCTCTTTCTAGTATATCAACTAGTTTCTCTCTCTTGATCAAACGATCGTGAAATGATCTACTTTGGTTACTGATGATGATGGCGGCTGCTGATGATCATGAGGATGTTGGACATTTGATATGAAAATTACCAGAATCAGATGGACCAGAAAAAAATCGCTCTTTTTTGTGGGCAAAAAAGGTAGAATTTCTTTGATGCTCATGTTATCATTGGAGTAAATAACTCTTGTTATTTTTTGTTCAGATGATTTTCAAATTCTCAAGTCGATGTCAAGTGTCTACGACATTTGTAATGCCTAATTTGATCGAAAGTTCTCGAATTTTTCTCCATAGACCATTCACGATAGAGTACCACATGATGGTGAAAAACGGTAATAATTTATGCAAAAATGGTGTAGCCTTATATGATGTTACGAATAAAAAGAACTCATAATATATACAGAAACACACACACACACTCACATATGATGAGCTTTCTATCAATGATAATGGTTGAGGCCAATGTCTTTGGTTTATTCGACGAGTTACCTTGACTTCGAAATGTAGTCTCGATGATACAGCTTCGAAAGCTTTATAAATATATATGTACATGTGTGTGTGAGAGTGAATATATGTATATATTCCAGGTAGAAAGAGAAAGAGAAAATCACCATAAAACTTACTCATTTACGGTGTAATACAACTGATTATCATATAAATTATCACCTGTGTGTTTCCAATATTCTGTTTAGTAGAATTAAAAAAAATTCTGTCATGTTTTCCCTCTTATCTATCTCTCTATCTCTTCCACTTTTAAAACCTTATTTTTCAATCTTGTATCATCACTCTGAACCTTCTATTCTAATCTGATTTTTTTTCTGATATACAGCATCACCATTATCATTATCATCATATTCATCACATGAAATTTGGGAAAAATATATTTTTTTTCGAATTTCTTACCTCCAGCAACTTCAACAAAATCTTCTCCACTTGCTCGATACACTTCTATGTATCGTTGTCCAATATGATGCTTGTGTCTCTTCAAAGCCATATCTCGATGCTCTTGATTAACAAATCTTACCAATGCTTCACCATTTCGACGACCCAAAGCACTAAGACACAATGCAACTCCACCTCTGTTGAAAAAAAATTATACATACACATACACACAGAGGATCCACAATAAACATATATGAGAAAAAGGAAGAAAAAAAGAGAGAGAAATGAATTAATACAATATAATGATGATTAGTTTCAATCTTAACGGGTACCCTTGATACCTGAGTACCCTGAAAGGTTAATCCATCAAAGCATTTAACCAATGAAGCTGTATTCAATTTTATAACCACATAAATCCAATAAGCTTATAGAGTTAGCCTTACAAAGTCACAAAACTACTACATTAGCAATTAAAGTTATACTCCATAGCCAATAGGGCACACACGTGTAATAAACCACAGATAGATAGAGAGAGAGAGAAAAGAGATGGATTAAATATCGAAAATATACACATATTCCATCTTATTAGATTTTGTTTGCCGTTGAGGTTAATTTTGATGCCAAATTCTTTTTTGTGCAATTTTTTTTTCTTGTCTATCTTTTCCATCATGAATACTTGAAAATATTTATATCCATTGATACAGAACCCTGATTGCGATTGACTGTGTGTGTGTGTGTGTTCAGATTTTTATATTGATAACACATTTTGACAAATATTCACCAATGTCAATCAAAATTTATCTAAAATTTTCAATGTCAGATAAGTGAAGAAGATAATGTCTAATGACAAAAAAAAATTATATGCACAAAAAAGAGAGAGAGAGAGAGAAAATTTGGCATCTCAGAATGTTCTGCATATACATATACATATATAGAATAGCCATGAATAGCCCCCAAGGTGTGTATATTAGATAATGATGATGGCCTATCAATGGTAATTTTTTTCTCTTCTACTCCCAACTTCTCTTCAAAAGCCAATCACATATCAACCAAAGGGATCCCTTCAAATACTGACAATTTTCAACAACTACTGTATTTTTACCTCTTTTTTCTCGGATCAAGCTTCTTGTTGATATCTTATCCAATCAAAATATCGGTTGCTGGCCTGGAAAGTTGGAAAAAAATTCTACTAAATTCATTTTTTTTCACGAAGAATTTTGAAGAGTTTTTTCTTTCTTCAATTGCCTATCGAGATACAAAATTCTTTGGGCTAAAATTTTTCTGTTGGATAGGTATCTCATGTATATAATATTTCAATCCACTTTCGTGGACAAAATATAGCAATGAAAAGGTCCCTGTAAGCTAGGCAAAAATATGCAAAAAAAAATCAACAAGAGAGAGCTGGGAATATTTAAACATGATCAAAGATGAGAAGATTCCTCAACCATTCATTAAAATGAAGAAATTGAGACGCAACAGTATAATGATTGTCAAGTCTGAAATATTTTTCGAAAATGTGTGTGTGTGTTCTGGAAGATGTTCACAGATAGAAACTCAAAAAGAGTAAGAGAGAGAGAGAGAGAGAGAGAGAGAGAGAGAGAGAGAGAGAGAGAGAGAGAGAGAAAGAGAGAGAGTAAGAAAGTTAAGATGATGATCTGAATGATCAAGATCATCATCATTATCAACATTCGGTGAGCTTCAACACTGACAGTTTGAGTATCGATTTTTTGAAACTTCAGGTACACCAAGAGACAGGTAGATGGGTAGCCCAGAGGCATAAAGTTTTTCATGGGCACGAATGATGAATGTTCAAGTAATAATAAAAACACTTTATGGGACATTTCATGGGCTAATGGTGAGCAAAAGTGAGAACGAGAAGAAGAAGAAGAAGAAGTAAATTGTCATCCTGTAATCATCAAGCGTTGATTTTATATTTTCTCAAAAATTTTCACAAACTATTTAACTTTCTTTCTTTCTCTCTCTCTCTCTCTCTCAACCGAAAATCAGTTTTTTCAATTCTTCAAATTCAACTCAAATGATGATGGATAATCAATGAGCGACAATGACCTGACTAGGGACATGCTAGACTGATTGTAAGTATTGATACATGCAATCAGTATGTTCAATGGTTTGGAAGTAAATGTTATCTCTCTCTTTTCCAGATATTCCTGAAAAAGAAATAAAAATAAAGATTTTCACTCACTTCCTATCCTTCTACGATTAGTTCAGGCTTCGTGTATGTAGCTTGACGAGATATTCTTCATTCAGATAGTGGATATGTGTGTATCATATCTCGATTGCTATTTCAACGATAAGCCGTTAAATTTTCTTTTTCTATCCCATAAAAATCTGTGGTTTCATGGACCGTGTTGATATTAGATCCATTGTAATTACTCAAATATCTACACATACACATACATGTACATGTGTATGCAATCTTTATTTTCTTTCACCGATTATGCCCGGCTTAAAATTGACTTATTCTCAATTCTCCATCTACCTCGGGAATATTCGTGTGTATTCCAATTTTTCGGATAGCCCTCCTCATGGCTTACTATATTCACAAGTCACTCTAGCAAGACCAACAATCATTTTCATTTATCTTTTCTCATCTGTTAGACACTTTCGTGAGAGGCAAACAAATATACAAGCTTCAGTTTTCACATCACGCACACATTTAAGCCCAAAAAAGAGGAAGATGATTGAATACTTTTGATAATTATCAAATAAAGTATACCTCTACTTATACATCTATCTGTCGAGCCAAAAGACATTGGAATCTGAGTCAAAATTTTCAATGATCATCAACCATGGAGTGAACAGACTTTGATAAATAACCTATTTATGAACCATATCAATAGTAATATTGACCCCAGAGGCTCTCAGAAATATCAGCAGTACTCAAAAGTTTTCCTCTCAACCCATGAAATTCATCAGGTCAAAGTTGTGGAAAGTCCCTTTAGTAATAGAATTTGCTCTCCAATAGTCTTCAATCTGTCAAATCATGTATATCACTGAGCTCAGATCTCATATTATCAACGAAAATCTAGATTCAAAATCGGAAATAACAGAAAAATTGAGCTCTAGGGAAGCAGAGACAACGAATTTAGGAAAAAGGGTTTCCAGAGGAACGAAACGAAAAACTAACCAAAAATTGGCAACATTGTAATCATGATACTTTTCTCACTACAAGAGAGAGAATTACTCTCTCTATTTCCTAATGACAAAACCCTAATTAGATAATGCAACAGTCCCTTGACTACGTGTGTGTGATTTTTGCTGGCTACTCCAGAGGCTGACTCCTTTGTTTACGGTATGATAATTCATATTTAATGCCATAGAAGCGTGTAAAATGATAATAAATGCAAAATCGGTGAACTTCATTAGTCTACGACAAGTCTGGACGACTTAATTTAACTTTGGCTAGACATTGAAAATTTGAATACCTGAGAAGGAGTAATTATGAGCAAAAGCAAAGATAAGAGTATAAAGAAGAAGAAAAAAAACGTCTCAACGAACGCTAAGCGAATATTCTGTTTCAGTAATTTTTTTCCGCTAATAATGATCTTTTGATAATGATCCGCCTAATAGACTATCAAATGATGTCAACGGAATTGTGATTGATGAACTATTCTTTATCTAATTCATCAGTTCTGATGAGAAGAATTGCTAATCATTTTACCCAAAAAAAGAGTAAAGGCACTGAAAACAAAACAGAAGAACCCAAAATTACTTACTTGACAGGATTGAGTCCTACGAAAAATTTGGCTATATCTTGATCAGATGATTGCCATGGTAAACCTCGGGCCCGAACTACTGTATTTCCATCGACAAGTTCATTTTTACTGTATATTCCTGGTTCAAGTCGCTTATTGATAATCTCAGGATCATCGAATTTGTGACCATCGGTAATGAGACGGATCAATATTTTACTGATGTTTTGTAGCTTTCGAATTACACAATCGGCAGAACCATCAGGTTCTATTGTTAAATCTGAGGAGAAAAAATAAAGATATGATTAAATTCACAATTCGCGTTTCTATTTGCATTTCAATAATTGGTAAGGAAAACTTTTTGCTCCGGAATTAGATTGATAAGAGACCAACAATTCGTTCCCAAATTGCTGCTCGATCGAACTTAAAATGGAACTTGATATTTATAGCACACAAGTTCTACAGAACTTTCCATATTCGTTAACTATGATCAAGTTTCTAATGATACAAATTAGCTGGGACAGATGGAATGCTATCTTTTCCTAGAATAGTTCTGAAAGAATCGATCCTCTAGTTGTTATTCAGAATGAGGTGGAAAAATTTAAAAATAAGCATGTAAACTTGTTGAAAAATCTAGTAGAAAATCTATTGAATAGTTTTCCAAGAATCTTTCTTCTTCGATGACATGCATGAATAGTATTCCAATCTGTTCAAAATTCAACAAATTATCATCATGTCATGTTGAAATTGAAAATGGACATGATTTGGTCCAATTAACTTCTAAGAATAGGGTCTCTGGTGAGTGAAAGTCACGAGTCAAGAATTTTACATGAGCATACATGTATGATGAACACAGAGAGATGAATGGGTTGTATCTGAAGAATTTGATGAGAAAAGAAAAGTTCAGTGTATAACTAGAGAGATAGAAAGAGAAAAGATGAACGTATCATCAAATTGTTGGAGATGAGAGAGGATACAGAGAATTTTGAGCTGCACGATTTTTCGTGCAGACAAAGTTCTTATAAGCAAGAAAAAGAAATCATAAGATGATCATAGTCAATTCAAATATCGATTGGTAATTGGTCAAGTGAGAAGAAAAAAGATTCTGAACAGAGAGAAAATCAGAACGAGTGGGTGTCCAATGATTTGTCAAATTGAGTAGATCATTTCAGCAAAAGTTCTGAGTGATGCTACTCAGCAATGTTCATAAATCCCTGAAATTGCTCAGTATCATTCATTCAGAAAGGCTTTTAGGCATTTTTTTATTCAATAGAAAGGATTCCGCTCTCTACTAATTGCAAAACTCTCATAGTTCATGGGAAATAAGAAGAACAAAAACACCAATATGAGGGCAATTATTTTCGGAACTTTCCAGAACAGGTGAAGAACTTTTGGTTATCACAAATCCTAATGGAAGCTTATTTCTGATCCAAAAGCTAGAAATTATCAATTCCAATGCAAAGTGTGTAGGTTAATGTCAAAATACTGTAAAATTGAGCATCTTCAGCACTCAAAACTCAGAATTGAAGTGTTTTAGATTGAAATTAGCCCCTTTTTGCTTGAAAACGGTATAATTTGACGGCATTTGGACAAAAATTTTGCCTAATATTAATAGTATTGAGTTTTTCGCTTGATTCTCAGCTTCGTTTGAGTTTCCTGATGCACAAAAGTTGTCTGTTTTCATCTAAAATTCAAAATAGAGTTCATCAAAACTCTAAATTTTTGTATTTATTCCAGGTAAATTAAAGGCCTGGAACTTAACTAACGTAAGTGAAGTAGTGTTTCAGCCACTAAATGGATGGTTTTTAGAGAAAGTTCTTCAATTTTAACATTCCATAGATCCTCGAACAAAGTGTCAACCTAGTTCGCTTAGTTGATGGATAATTTTCCTGTCTAATATTGATCATCTTGCTTCGATAAGTTGAATAATTAAGTTTCCAGTGTGTCGAATGTGAGTTCTAGAACATTTTCAATTTTTTCAAATAGAATTTCCTCTATTCTTCCCACAGATTTGTCGCCTCTATTCTCACAATTGTTTGTATAGTTCTGATCTTTGAACATCATCTATTGACCAATTCATCCATATAATTGAGAAACATGAGAGGTGGATAAGGGTTTCATGAAAAATTTCTCACAATTTTTCAACAAGCTATAGTTAGAAAGAAGAAAGATGATTGTTTTCCAGACAAAAACAATTCCAAGTCTCTCTAAAAGACAGATTTTGATTCTGAAGCTATTGAAAAATAGACAGAATAGACAAAGATGAGGTTAAGAATGAAGTTAAATACCACAACATTGACCTTACATTTAAGTTGAAGATTGATTGTTTTTCTATCTTCTTTATAGAATAACATGATGGAATAAAAGATAGAATGTATTGAAAAACTTGAGATAGAAACTCTTGAGAAAGACGAATATTGTCGTAAAAGAGTCATTGAATGACAATTGTTTTTTGTTTATGTGTTCAAAAATTTTCGATTTGATCAGCAAACTTTTTTTTTCTCTCTCTCTCTCTCCTTCATTAAAGTCAAACAAATTAGTCGGAAAACGATTAAAAAATACCTTCAAGATTCCCCATCTAAATTGGCCAGTTTTTTTCTTATCTAATTTTTGATTATTTCACCTAAACTTCTGTCTTTCTCCTTGAGAGAGAGAGAGAGAGAGAGAGAGAGAGAGAGAGAGAGAGAGAGATTCTCTTTCGATCTCCTTATTTCATCATAATTAAGATGATTTCATGAACAACATTTCGATTGATGTACTCAACATCTCAAGTCTGACCTGAGTCGAAACTTTACTATACTGAACTATTGAAACAGAAGAGCTATGAGTGCAGAAGATCTAGTTCGCGGACTGATGATGTCGGCAATCGGTGATCTTTCTCTCTCTCTCTCTCACATGATTATGAAATAACGGATCAATTTGAAACCTATATATAAGTTTTCAACTCACATTATAACGGTAAATTTTGTCTGTGTCGAGTGTTTCCAGGTGGTGGATAGTGAGTGTTTGGATTAATCATAATGAAGACAACAATATTTCTAATGTTAATATCTTCGGTTCTAATATTGGCTCTCTCTGAGGAGATGGAAGGTTACAATAGGATCGGCTCTTGGCGATCCAAAATGAGTGAAGATGACAAGAAATGGGAAGATGAATTCAAAGACGATATGTTTGAACTTCCGATGAAGGTGGGCTTCAAGTGGTTGAAATTTTTTGATTTTAACTTGTTGATTTTTGTGGAAATTAGTCAATAACTTTGGATGAATTTCAAACTCCATGCCGGTGTGATTCTATGCACATTTATACATATAATTGATCTTGATTGATTTTATCAATTTGATAGGAACGGAAAAAGCATCATGGACATGGACATGGATGGGGTCATCATGGGCACCATGAGCATCATCATGGATGGGGTGAGTTTTAGAGGGAAATGATATGATCCAACCGAAAAAATTTCGATTCTAAGTTATGCTAATTCCATATATATCGAACAGGCCATCATGGACATGGACATGGACATGGACACGGTCATGGCCACCATCATGGATGGGGTGCGTTTAATAGGATTCCTAACCAATTCTGGTTGTGCTCATTCTCATGATGAAATTACTGATCAAAAATGAATATTTCAATAGGTCATCATGATCACGGGCATGGACACGGTCACGGTCATGGCCATGGTCATGGTCATGGACATCATCACGGCTGGGGTAAGTTTATCGTGATAGGTTTAATATATTCCAAAGATCATCGATATTTTTGAATCGAATTTTTGAATAAGCGATCGAATCTAATGGTCAACGAATCATTCGAATAGGTCACCACGATCATGGACATGGGCACGGACATGGCCACGGACACGGACATCATCATGGATGGGGTAAGTGATCTTCTTTTTGATCTCTGTTTCTCGAAAAGGAAAAGGAAATAGTTCGAATGGTAAATCATAATTCTTTCCGATAGGTCATCATGGCCATGGTCATGGACATGGGCACGGACATGGACACGGTCATCATGGTTGGGACCATGGGTGCCACTGAATTAAGCGGTGATTCCAGAACTTTACTACCGTATTTTCAAGATAACATATCTCAGTGTGGACTCCAATCTCTCATATTTTGATGATTATGTGATCCTCTTCTAGTCTGATTTTTTGAATCTCTCCAGCCACACACACATGCACACCTATCACACACCCAAGATCACATCAAGTAGTGAATATTTATGTATATTATATTACAATATGTCATTGAACCTGTCTATTAGCAGCAGGTTCTTTTTTTCCATAGTATATTTATATGTATTCTTGAGAGCTTCCGATTGCTGATTACCAGCAACCAGCAAGTGTTCATCCTGGTATTACCTATCATTCAAACACCTTCCTTTCGATGTCAGCATGATGATGATCGTGATTCGAAGCTCTCTCAAGAGAGATGCTGAAACGAAGACTTTTTGCTACGTTTATTCTTCACACATACATACACACAATCACAACTCAACTTCAGAGCCAAAGGATCAGAAAAAAAGGAAACAATACAAGTTCATTCATTGTTCTGCCTCTCTCTCTCTCTCTCTCTCTCTCTCTCTCTCTCTCACTCACTCACTCACTTTCTTTGACTTTCTCTATCACTTTTAGGCTCCACTAAATCCTCTTCTCTTGGAACTTTATTCACATGATTTTTCCGATTCTTAACTCATTCACCATACCTATCTTCCTACTCTTCTCTCTCTCTCTCTCTCTCTCTCTCTCTCTCTCTCTCTCTCTCTCTCTCTCTCTCCTCATTCACATTCAAATCCCCTCAATTCAAGTGGGTAAAAATCCCCATGTAAATTGTTAGAATGTTTCAAATTAAATTGCGAAACTTTCTCTCTCACACACACTTTCTCCCTAACTCATTCTTATTCATCTATTATTCAATCTTTTATCACCATGGGGCCGATAAGCTCAATCATTTGAATGTCTATACGTGGCAGGGGTCTGAGTTGTGAAAAAAAGTGAATATGAACATGAATGAGATGGCATAGTGCTTGAGAAAATTTTCTAATCTAATTTGAGCTTCTTTTCCACTTTCTTCATTGACCTATTAACGCTATACTTATAGAGTCTTGCCCAACTCTGGGGTCATTATAGTGGTGAAGAGTTGAACAAGCACAAGATGCGGTGCAATATTGATTGATAAATGATAAATCGATGTTCAAATAGGAGTTTCCTTTTCCTATTTCTCTTTCCCTTTCCCTTTCTTCCCAGAGAATTATCATATTAATTCCCAAAAAGAAGCTGATTTTCAAAATACCACAGTTGTAAAAGTGTATAGAGATGATAATAAATGATATTATTCGGAATCATCTGATTTCTATTGATATGAACGAAGAAATGTTACAAAGGAGTATTTTTCCAATCTCCCTGGTAATATTAATAGTGATTGAAAAAGATGCTGGTGAAGGGCCAACATGGTTTCTACATTGAGAAGTCAAAAGTTTTCATGTTAAATTTCCAACGATTCAAGAAGATATTCAAAGAAACTTGCTGATCGCTCTCTCTTCTTTTCTTTTTCCAGGAATACTCAAAGTGAATTGCATTCAATTTCTCTAAAAATCTTGTTAGTGAGTTAATTAGTGAGAAGAGAAAATAAAATAATTGTTATTTCGAAAAAGAGAAAGAGAAAGAGAGAGCTTTATTACACAATCATCCTTCTGTTTCTTCCGGATATTTTCTTTTCTTCTCTTCCAGCTTAACAAGGGTTTTCATGTACAGGTAATGTTTTTAGTGAACATTTCTATTCATTAGTTGAATTTTTCTCCTAGCTTACTATCGTAATAATACTTGGCTAGTGTAGCTTCAATAGGAGAGAAACTCCTCAAGCTATAAAATTGACCATTCATATTTCGTGCTGTATGCTCATGATTGGCCAGTTAGCTGATCATGACTAAGTTAACTTGAACCGATATCAAGTGAACGAATACATGTATATATGCACATATATATATATATATATATTCTTGATAAATGGAAAGGGAGACAAGTTCACCATGCTAATATTTCAAAATCATCACACCATGGTGGTAAGAAAGAGAAAGAGAGGCAAATTTTCATATAAGATGGATGATGTGAAGAGCCCCTTGAAGAAATGTTTTTGTAATTCAATAAGATGAAGTTAAACAGAAGAATTTCCAAGAAAATGATAATTACGAGGAGAGAGAGAGAGAGTAAGTACAATACTTGATTATTTGAAATGGGTAAGCTCAACAATTTTTTTTTCTGTCCATGATTGAAGTTAGAATATATGGCTACTCAAAGGTATGATCATTTCCATGCAGCAATATTGGCTTTTGAAGAGGTAGAAAAGAGGAAAATTATTTATTCCCAAAAAATTGTTTCCGTGATTGTAGTTTACAATTATCATTTTAAAATGCAAGCCCACTTGTGTTACAAAATCACGAGTTTAGACAGGACAACCAGGAAGCTAGTTGACCAACTACACACACAAACCTGCATCCGAGTTGTGATCATTTAACCAAAATTAAGTTGTGATCAGTGGATTGCGAAATGTTTGTAATTAATCAATTTTTTTAGGTGAAAAAGCTCTTAAGGTCTCAAAGTTCATAAGGTGACCAAGATGTAAAAATTTCTCACATTTCTCACATTTGATGATAAGTAGCGTTTCTGATGGTCATGAAATCTTATCGCCCAAAAAATTCAAAAGTCTAGGAAATTCTTTCTCTGGGAACGGACATTCGTCAAAGTAATTGCATAGAAAAATCATCACGCTTAGTTGATATGACCATGGAAGAAAAATTTTCGACCCAAGAGCGGAAAAAGGATCAAAGAACTTGTAAATTATTTACCTCCTCTTTCATGAATATTCAACAAGATGGTACCAGCAGTGTGGTAAAGAGAGAGAGAGAGATCAGGTTAAACAGAATATCAAGAATGTGTGAATTAGTGCCACTTTGATTTGAGGGAAGGAACCATGTTTTTGGTGATATGCTTCGATAACCTCTACTGCATAAGGCTGTATAAGGGCCTCTTGTATTCATCTATGTGAGCTTCTTTTGTCCAATATGCATACACTTTCGTTCATAATGAGAAGAGAAAGCTTTCAACAAGAATGAATGAAAATCTTGATGAGTATTCTCTCGCTATTCTATCTCTTTTCTGTTCTCATGAAAATGATCATGTCAACTTATGGTGACACAAAAGTAGTTGAGAGAAGGAATATCTGTCATTCCATGGGCTGCAAGTAATTTTTTCCAGTATCTTACACTTGTATATCTCACACGCAAACTGCTTTCATATTGAGAATAATGGAGAACGTTCCGATACACACACACACACAAGTATGTATTGTCTTAGAGAAATGTGAGAATCAACTAGGCACGATGATGATTTGAAATTTGAACAAAAATTAGCTGAAATACACTAATATGAGCTTCCAGAGATCATCTGGAAGGCAACCAAAGTGCTTGATGGAACAAAAAAAGTCCCAATTTACTAGTCTAATGGACTGATAGAATTAAAGATGAGTCCCAAGAGTGCGTCAAACGGTTGCCTTGCAATTGATGACCGTGTGGTGCAAATATCAACAATAATTTTGGGAATTCTATATCACAGACAGATGGAATGAATTGGAGAATTCTTATTTTTTTCTAGTCCCGTGAAAAAAAAGAAGATTTCCAGAAAAACTTTTCTTTCTTTCTCTCTGTGGGCTATCATGCGAATATTATGCTTGGTGCTAAGCCCATCGAGCGTATCAATTTTCAAAAGTTGGGCGAAAATCTTGATTGATGAACCTGTGATGTGTAAGGGGTTAGACAATTTCCAGACTATTTTCTATCTGATTCATTTCATGAGCGATCATTTTGGGGTGGAACTGTTGGGATGGAAAAGTTAGAAAAGCGAGAGAGATATTCATGCTTCTTGATTTTCACTCAATCATATCAATGACGATGAGTGAGAAAGGGTTGAGCTCAGATTATTTTTTTTTCTTCATCTTTCTCATATAAGTAGGCAGACTGTGTAGTTGAGAATACTCCATGTGTAAGAGAGAGATGAGTTTTCAATTTGTTTTTGATCGTATCATGAAATTTTTGTTGAAAAGAAGAATATTTTTTTCAATTTTTTGAGTAGAGAGATAAGTTCATGCCAATTTTTGAGACTTAAAATCGTAGATTGAATCAATTAAATGGCAGAGACTGTGATTATAGGAGGTATGAAATCAATCTTCCTGATGGATGGCCAATGATATGAGAAAGAATTTTTCTTGGGAATTTTTCTTTCTTGGGAATAATGATTCAGCATTAAAATTTTGGATAAAGATTTAGAATAGATGTATGAACATAATTCGTGTTCAGATTGGATCTAATTCATACTTTGACTTACGATAGAGAATTCACTTCACTTCAGGGAAATCAGTGGAATGAATTTTGAATGCTCTCTTACAATCGTTATTATAAACTCAGAAGAATATTTCAGCATTAGGAGCATAATATAAAGTTGAGAAAATATAAAATATAATTATAAATAAATGTGTACTTACAATTTAAAATTTCTTCAACAGTTCGAATATCATTATTTCGATAAAATTTGCGAAATTCTTTCTTTATATCATGAAATGAGTAAAAATAATCTGGTAGATTGATTCCTTTATTTGATGTCTCGGGAAGCAGAACTTGACGAAGATGTAATTGACCATCAGTGATCAACCTGAACGATTGATTCCCGCCATTATCCAGCTTACTTTTCGCATACTGATCAAACTTTTGGGCGAAAAAAAGTTTCGATTATGAGTACACATAGAACTTCATGACTTTTTTGATAGGATTTATTTTAGAATATTATCAGAACTTACCTCTTCGATAACTTGCTCCAGAGGTTGACCACTTTTGACTTGTTCTTCTGTCAAACCGAATTCATTTCTTGAAACTTCTGATAATACATTTGCTGTCGCTTCAGCAGTTCGAGGTTTAACGTATTTACAATGAACTGCCACAACCTTTGATTAAAGAAATAATGATTCAAAATTAGTTGCTAGAAAAATCAGATTGATATAATAGTTGTAAGAATAGAATTCAAGAGCCCAGAAGATATTCTGAATGCTTCAGGATAGTTTAAAACGGCATTCTTGTGTCAACCATGGTTCCTTTGTCTTGGATTTATTAATCAAATTCTTTCTCTAACCTTTCAATAAGTTCGAGGTAACAGAGTGATTCCATTCAAAAAATGAAAAAAATTTTATTTATCAAATCAGAAAATCATTGAAAACAAGCAAAAATAACTGTTTAAGGTGATTATTTTCGCCTCTGTAAGATAAACCAGGTTAATATCAAAAGAACTAAACAATAATAACCAGTGCGACTCAATGTATTGATGATATGAGGATCATCTTTTCGATACGATTTAGTTGAAATTGGAATAGCCCACTTAACAAGCTCAGCGAAAGGAAAAAAGGCGGGAAAAAATTTGGCATAAAATGGAAACGAAGTATCGGTCCAAAGGAATCCACTCGATACAAGACCAATAAAATTGTAAGCACATGTGGCTATAATTAGAAATGCAAGATCATCAACCAGAGCACCCAATAGCATTGATACACAAACTGTGGTCACATTTGAAGCAATCAAAACTATGTACACATCCCAGATATTGTCCATAAAATCAGACAGATAATAGTATGACCACATTAGTGGTACAATTGGAAATATGATCGCCACAATTGAACCATACACAAAGTGGCATATCATAAATTGAACTATAGTAACTCCTGATGATATACTTCGTTGAAGTATTGATTGGAAACGATCTCGATGTACCGTTACGATAACAAATAGTATTACTGCAGTGAATGACCAATAAAACAGAAAAGACACTAGCCATGCTCGACTAGACTCTTGATCCAACAAGTGTTCAGAATCAGTTGTAATCCATGGGGTTGCAATTTTAGGATTTTCGGTGAAAAATTGTCGAGCTGTTACTTGTATAGCATCATTAATTTGCCTTTCTAGTCGATCATATGCCCATTGATTAATTTTATCACCGTAAAAGTATAAGCTTGCATAATTAAAATTTTCATCTTCAACTGATGTTTGTTCATCAAGACGATCAGGAAAAGTGAAATAATCAATCAGATTGCCAGCCAAGTGTCTTTTGATCACCAGATAGCCATGAATTCTGTTTTCCATTACATCTTCCCGGGCTTCCAGATCATCTTGATAGAAGGTGATTGAAATTTTTCCCTTATTCTTCAGATTTTCTACCAAAATTCGACTTGTATTGGAGGAATCATCACTCTCAATGATTCCAAGACGCAGATTTTTGATCGAACTTCCAAGTGAATAGAAAGATATGTGAACAATGTACGCTATTGTGATACAATAAAGGAATATCAGAAACTTCATATTGGCATATCTTCTTCGCAAAAGGTACGAATATGCAGATAAACCTCTCCAATAATCAGCACAATCATGGAAAATATCACTAATTTTCTTGAATAGTGATCGATTTGGTGACTTTGTCCTAGGAAATGGATTAGGTTTACTAGGCTCATTGATTGGTGTTGATGAAGATGATGATCCTTCATAAATTCTCTCATCTCGAGCACACAATAGTGCAAAAGTTTCCTCAATTGATGATTTCTGATATTTTTGCATAATTCCATTTGGACTACCTTCATCCAATATTTTGCCTCTCCTCACAAAACCGATCATATCACATGGACGTGATTCTTCCAAATAATGAGTGGTCACAATAATTGTACACTGTTCACTACGTTTAAGGAATATCATGAAATTCCACATCTTTTCAATTACCAATGGATCACAGCCAACTGTGGGCTCATCGAGGATGATCAACTTTGGATGATGTATTGTTGAACAGATGAACGATATTCGTCTCCGTTGACCACCACTACATCCACTGATTGGCTTACTTTCCGATGGAATATCAAAATCTTTCATCATGAACACTTTACGCTGATTAACTATCTCATCTCGTAGACCATACAAACGTCCAAAGTATGTTATCATTTCACCGATACTGAGACGATCATCGAGACCTTCCTCTTGGGGCATATACCCAAGCTGTGGTCCAGGTATTCCTAGCTTTCGATCACCCAATTTCGAACCAAATAATCGAACACGATCTTTTACCGATGGAATTAAGCCCACTAAACTACGAATTAGGGTAGTCTTACCACAACCGGATGGTCCTATGAGACCGTAAATTGATCCAATATCTATTCTGATACAAAAATTATCTAAAATTTTTGGTCCTCTTGATGAGTATTGATATGTTAAATAGGCTGCTTGGACACCCATTGGCTTTTTCGAAGATTTCATGGTGAAAATTTACCAATTCACTAATTGTTCAACCTGAGTGAACTTTCTTAAAACTATCTAATTAGTGTATACAGATCAATAAAAGTGAAGAAACACTTCAACCCATGAAAATTAGCTCTCATGCTTACTGAACCTATCCATTGAGATATTCTGGGTGATAGACATTAAGGAAACTCATGGCATGGGAAGTGATCAATTCTAAAGGAAACTTGGAAAGTATGGAAAAAAATCGAATAATAGTGATTCTGTGAACATTTGGGTGGCTAAGAAATGTCACCTCAAATCGCATAAAACGTCGTTCATGAGGGCCATTCTGAATAAAAAAGCCGATTGATTGATGTCCTTTTTTGAGATTCTTGATAGATTTTACATCTTGTGGTACGAAATAGATTGGTCTTCGATTGAAAATTCTGTCAGATAAGCGAGGTAGCCACCAATCCAAGTTATTTTTTCAGCTGAGTTTATCAGTTCTGAATCACCCAGGATTCAAGGTGGTCTGATGGAAATTGTTCCTTCTTTTTATTTTATTGACCTTAAATCTTTTACAGGTAAGAAATAGCTCCTATCCAGAATTGGACCCAGTAATGTTAAGGTACCAAAAAAATGATAAGTCAAAATTTCAGTGGAATCGCCTTTGAAAGATGATTGTACAATATGATGTTGTTAAATTAAGTTTGTTCTCGCAGGAAATGAATATCATATCGATCATGTATTGTGTTGATTCTCAATCAATGGAAGGTGGTAATGAAGTTTCGGTTGGAAAAATATCCTATTCCATTCCCTTATATCAGATGGATGAACAAAAATGCCTCAAGCTTATGATCTTTTTCCTTTTCTTCACACACAGGAGAGCCAAGTGGGGAAAAAGGTTTCGAAACCTTAGAAGAAGGTTTCAATCGATTCCATTTGACCACAAAGCAATTGGAATGGTTGATAAAATTGATCACAGATGAACATGTCAGTTCAATTCATTACACGATCATGACTGATTGTGAAGCCACAAATGAGCTCTAGAAAACCTAAATGAATTTTCAATTCCTCACGTATTATGACGAAATTGCCACTCTTGTACAGAGAAAATAGCATGATGAACTGAGTAGAAAAAAAGAATAGAAAAAAATCAGACCATTGAGAGTAACTATAATTGCCATTGATACCGATGCAATTTGAATAGCCCAGGAGCTCAAATTTTTCCCTTGTAACCCCTTATTTATCATCTTCTTCTTTCCCTGTCCTCCCATAAAATTCGATGGGAAATTCGATCGACATCCATCCCCATTTTAAATCTATTCATATTTCAATTTTTTTTCTTCTCCTTCTTCTTGATATCTTGAAGATGATCGATTTTGAAATCATTTTTGCTCCCTCAAATTATCTATCCATCTTCTCTCTCTCTCTCTCTCTCTCTCTCTCTCTCTCTCTCTCTCTCTCTCTTGCATGATGATGATAAACAAATTCTCATCCCATAGGCTTAGAACTAAAGTGTGTATATATATACATAGGGTTTCTCTTCTTGATTCTTTGTAAAAATAAGTAATAGAAGAAGAAGAAGAAAAAAAAAGAAAGTAGCAAACATATAATCATATGCAAAAACTGGTTTCTTTAAATTTTTGCTTCTACTTTTCAGCAACCTCAACTTTTTTTTGTATTGCTTCTACTTCTTTTTCACTATCTTCAATCTTCATTCATAAGTATACATTCAGTATACACGAGTCATGATGGTCATGTGATTTCATGTTAAATTATGTATCAATAAAATTATGTACAAAAAAATTGGCTAGACAATAATTATTGCCTTGATTTTATTCTCTCTCTCTCTCTCTCTCTCTCTCTCTCTCTCTCTCTCTCTCTTTCTCTCTTTCTCTCTTACTCAATGTATGATCAATGTATATTCTAGAGAAAGAATAGCCTAGGGTCAAGCAATTTCATTGATCCCAGAATTCAGGCAATCATTGCATTTAATAGCTTCAATCGTTTACTTTTCCATAAACTTTCACTATTATGAAATCTTTTCTTCTAGATTTTAACAAAAACTTGGTAGTCATAGATGACTAACTATACAGTTCCAATTCCGACACAGTTCATAACTAACTGGCCAGACAATATCGATTGGAATCAGCTGTTGTTATGAAAAAGTATTGGAATTTCAAGCTTTCTTTCATTAAAAAGAAAAATAGTAGCAAAATTTTAAGGTTATCAAGTGAAAAGATGAGAGAGGAGTGAAAGTTGAATGGTTTAACATGTCCACAATAGGAAATAAAGAGAGCGAATAACTGATTTGGAATTTACATTTTGTAAATATATATCTACATTTTAACTGGAAAATTCTGTAGAACTTTTTTCGTTTTCTGATGACTCTATACACTTATATTTCTTCTCACTTTGAATCACAATCTGCTCTGCTCAACATATTCAATGGATTGATTATCGCTTGGAAGATTTTTAATTGTACTATCTTATCAGAACATGAAAGTTGCGCGTGAAACAAAAAGGAATGCTGAATGCTATTTCCATAGCCCACACACACACTTATTCACCCCAAACTTCGACCCCAAAAGTGGTATGTATGAGTATGACATGGAAAGCGTAGACAATTAGGTAAAATGGGCTTCTTAACCAATTCATCAAGCTAAAGATCGAAAATACTTGATCCTGTTATCGAACATACAAGAATTTAGTGAACGGAAAAAATTTTGTGTATCCAAGCCACACACACACACAAACTGTTGGTGAACATTTGAAACTATTTCTGTTTACTAAAAACACATCAACAGAACGGACTCAGGAGTGTAGAAGTTTTTTTTCTATTAGTGATCAAAAAATCACAATTAATATTGATTAGTATTAATCAAGAGATTAAGGGGTTATTTTACCCAAATATTGAGCTTTATTCAATGTCATCAAATGATTCACTTTCATGTGCCATTTCATTTTTGATCATCTTTTTTTCATTAGTCTCACATCTATCAACATTATATCAAGTGAAATGTGATAAAAATTCAAAGAAAGATGGAAATATTCAAGAAACTGATCATCACATAAGTATTTTGAATACAAAAAATTCAACCAACTCTTCAAATAGTCAAAATGTAAATGATAATCAAACGACAGTATCTAATTCCAAAGATGTTGAACATATTGAACATCTCGATCTGTTGGCTCTTGATAGTGGATCGAGAAAAGTTCTAATCGGTAGACATGATCAAGAATCGAATGATAAAGATTCACTTGAAATCGATTCATCAACTTCCAGTTACGATGTGTTACAGCAACAAGGTTCACTCAACGAAAGTAATAGTAACACAAGTTCTACCAATGTTTTGGAAGATATTTTAAAAAGATTCTCAATGACCAAAGATGGCCCATATAATTCGAGTGATAATCCTGAAGACATTGATCTGAGCCAATCAAGCCTACAAGACCAACGAGATTCAGATAATGCAACTCGAGCAAAAAAATCAACTCAACACAATCAGGAAACAGTCAACACAGTTAATATTGATCCCAAAAATGGTACAAAAAATGAGCCCAAAACAGACAATCAACACCAATCTGATCTTTCATCAGTATATTTTGACAATGAAGTATTCCTTGGACCTGGATACCATCAACCGATGACTGGATCTGGACGTTGGCCATTCCATCATCATTATGCAACCCCAAATTATCTTCATCCACAGCCTCGTGTTATACCGATCACTTCAACCAATCCAATATCTTCATCTGCATCATCTTCCTCATCTTCCTCATCCTCCTCCTCTCCATCCTCATCTCCTCCAACTAGTAAGCCTTTCGGGATGCCCTCAACAAATCGATGGATAAAATCTACACTCACAAGTGGTAAAGCTTCTGATACCGGTAAAGTTGGCAAAATTGATCTTGCAGCATCTGGACCGGAAGTGAGCCTAGATAAACTTTCAGCCTACGGTGGACATCATCACCGATTTCCGCCTCCTCTTCATCCTGTTCCCTATGGTCTACCTCCTCCACCAGTACCAATAATACCTGCCGGTCCATACATTGATCCATATGCACCTAGGCCACTGTACACATGCTGTGAAATGATTCATCCGGGCAAATTATTTCATCATGAAAACGATGTGGGCTATCCGCATGGAGGAGGTCCGCTAATTGCGAAAAGTTCATCATCATCATCGAAAAGTGAAAAAGATTCAATAACATCGGAAACAGTTCCCACAACCAGTGGAAGTATACCGAAATCATCTAAGTATGGCCAATGTTTTCCCGTTTACGATCCATACTATATTCCATCCCATAGACTTGGCTATCGACACTATCGGCCATACTCATTTCCATTGGGTTGGATTACAAAGGCACTGTTTTTCGGTTAATGTTGCAATCGGTTCCTTTTTCCTTTCTCGATTATTTTGAAACTCAATACAGCTACGGTGTGGAAGAAGAAAAAGGTGAATAAATTGCAGCAAGCAACAAGCGTTACAATAGATAAAAATCTACTTTACAACTGAAACTACAATTACTATTACACTACTTAGCATAGAGAAAGTAGTAGTATCAGTAGTGATAACTATTTGAATGAGATTTTCTAGAATTTCGACTAGTATCAAAGCTCATGAAGAAAGAGTGATAAAATCTCGCTGGTAATGATTCTTTTTTCTTCCCTTCGTTTGTCCTTTGATGATTATTATAATGGTAGCAATGGCACCGATGTAAATAAATGAGACACATCTTCCTCTTTTTCACACATAATTATTATTGTGTAGCTCGTGGCCTGGGAAGATCGGTCAAATTTTACTGTCTACCTTTTCCTTCAACACCAATAGAGGAAAGAGAGAGAGAGAGAGAGAACCCGTAAAAATTTTGTGACGATGTAACAAAATCTGTTGCCCACATTCCTCAGGCATCTCACATGGATCAATAATCAGACAATGGTTGTTGTGAGACTTGTCAAACAAACACTAATGTTGAATCATTGGAGCGGAATTGAGATCAGAGGAAGAGAGAAAGAGAAGATACTTTTACAAGTGGGTATAGTTGTGAAAATGAATTAAGTAAACCTTGGACATGGTCTTGCAATAGGCTGGAAAGAGAGAAAAAGAAAGGAATAGAAAGAGAGAGAGAGAGAGAGAAAGAGAGAAATAAGAGAGTTAGGAATAAGAAACCCAGAGAAGATCAAACTACTACTTGGTGATATTTTTCGGTAGAATCGGTTCCACCAAAGTGAATAAGAAGAAAATCAAGTTTTTCGGAGTCTCAGGAAAGAGAAAGAGAGAGAGAGAGAGAGAGAGAGGCGAAAAAAATTTCCATTTTCTTCTAGAGGAAGACTACTTTGATAAGCTTGAATCTGTCTTTTGGAAAAGGTTTTCAAAGATAGATGAGAGAGAGAGATACTTGATGTGGATGAAAAATATGTTCCTATGATGATGAAACTTGAGGGAAAATGCAATCCATTTTTTTGATCCAATGAAATGTCCACATAATCTATTGCTAACCAACTTTTTCACCCTTTCGAATGTCATATATGTATGTGTGTGTGTGTATTTTGTCAAAAATGAGGGGCTCCTGCTGCTGTTGCTCACCAAATCTTTTGATTACCAATCTAGATTAGGAGAGGTTTTTTTTCGTGGCATGACTAATAAAGCCTAGTAAACTAGACTTATGATGACTTCTGAGTGAAGCCAAAAAATGATAACGAAAATATTTGAGGCCTCAAGTTAATGAGGAAAATTTTGGTGGTCAAATTCTACTGGAATTAATCTCATATGTCATGATAAATATGCGATTTTGGTGAATTCTGAAAGCCATAAATTTTGCCTCACCATTGTGTCATCACGGTGAGCTCATATACCAAGGTAGGTTTTGTCATGTATTATAATATAATATCTAATGATCGGGAATCATCTGTGTAAGTCATGTATTGATTGAATTTTTTCATTCAAACGATGCTGAATGATTGAGCTAATTACTCAATTGAGAGAAAATAATTGTTCCATATGTTTTGAACAGTAATGAGGATTGTAAGACCAAACCAATTTTAAATAGTTAAAATAGATACAAGAGAGAAAGGGAGAGCTATTGGAGACAAAAAAATCTCAGCACTTGACAAATTGTTTTTTTTCCACCGATGTTCCCATAGCCGTTTGTTAATGATATTCACGATATGCATAATAGTTATTGATTACATACTTTAATGTATAGGAATAATAAAATAATAGTTATGACGCTAATTGTTTGATAATTTTCCATGCGATGATTCTCATTGTATTTTATGAATGGCTCAAATCGTTTGTGTGTCTGGGTGTTCACAAGAATGTCATTATTGTGATAATTTGATTGATTTGATCATGGGAAGAGAAATCAACTGTCCTCCATTCATTCTGTCTACACTCACTATGTTTGCCTTTCAACTAGCGTATTTACTGGTATAGTGAAAAAGAAAGAGAGAAAGAAAGAGAAACTAGAAACCGAATAAAATGGTTGAATCATGACTATCCAGCCACAGATCACGTTTTATCATTTCTGCATGAATCCTAACTGGAAATAAGGGTATAATCACATGTATACCAATGATAGTCATAAGTAGAGAAAGTGGAGAGAAATGAGAGTGAATGACTTACAGGGAGAGAAAGAGAGAGAGAGAGAGAGAGAGAGAGAGAGAGAGAGAGAGAGAGAGAGAGAAGCCCGTACCAAAAAAAATTATGCAGATAGAATAGGAAACACACATACTCACTAAGTATCAACGAATTGCATCTTATTTGCATGAGCTGTCATATATGAGCTTATTAAATGGCTCTTTGTGAATGTGTATGGGAATATTTTTTTCCTCTCTTCAGTTTCTATCTCTATCTATCTTTTTTGCTCTTTCTCTCTCATATTTCGATGATGGCCACCTTGGGTATTATATCAAATGGGAGTTTTGTAGCTTGTAGGGCAATTTTGTGGGCGAAAAGAGAAAAAAGTATTATCAAAAACTTAGAGGTTCAAGAAATTTGCAAGAAAGTGGCTTATATATATGAGTAACACGTATTATGAGAGTAATTTTTTTTACTGATTTTGTATGCAAAAAGAATAGTATCTTATACTTTTCGGCAACATGTGTAGACCAAAAAATGATTGAATGATTTTTGAAGATAGAAAAACAGAGTTTTATCAATTCACTCAGAACTCATGCGAAAATTGAAAAGACAATGAGACGAATAGAGGTGAATCTAGAAGAAAATCTTCTGAGTTGTGTGAAATATTATCGAGACACAAAATCAGGTAGATAATTCCCACTCTTATCAAAGAAAGTCAGTGAAAGAGAGAGAGAGAGAGAGAGACCAAAAAAAGAACGTTCCAAGTCAAAAAGCTATTCCATGGGTTGGTTAACCAAAGAAGCGTAAAAGGAACATGCTTGACACCGGTGTTAAAACGCTTGACAATCTTGAGAAAGCAATTTTCTAGTCTTTCTCTAGTTTTGTGATGAGAAGAAGAAGAAGAAGAAGAGCCCAGTGGCATGATGGGTAACAGCGTGTAAGCAGAGGTGGTATGATGATGAAAAGGAGTTGAAGAAGATAAGTATCAAAGAAAGAGATAGAGAGAGAGAGAGAGAGGAAGAAAGAATAAGTGGCAAGACAATGAATGAATGGAAAACATCTACTCAAAAGTTTTTCTTTCACATTCATTCACCTGAGATCTTGTGCGTATTGTTTATGCTTCTTCTTCCTTTTGAGGTTAGTAGTAGAAGTAGTAGTAGTAGCGTAGTAGCAAAATTGTAGAGACTTTAAGCATTTTCACATGTTTTTTGGATGAAAATTTTCTCATAGAGAAAGAGTGGAAGAGAGAGAGAGAGAGAAATTTAAATTGATATTCCTCTGAGAAATTTAGACATGACTAATTAGGATAGTACAGGTGTAGATAAAGGAAATGATAAAGTAGTGGACAGAGAAGGCTATATCATACAGCTAGTATTAATGCACAGTTTACCAAAGTTATGAAACGAAGGAACGAGTGAAGAGAGTCTTATACACTGTACTCTGAAAATTACCAGAAAGTTTTCGGTGTACATGATTTGGACAAGATTTATGGAATCATGGACAGTGAGAGATGATGCAAACACTTTTCTATCTCACTGCCATCGATAGACAGGGTAGAATAAATCTACCAAGTAGACAAGGAAACATACCAATCATGATTATATTCAACATCACACCCAATGAAATACTGATAGTGATGAGGAATTGGAAAGGAGTGATCAGAATGTCTGATTCACAGAGACGAGAAGGAAGGTCAATTTTGTGGTCATATTCAATCGAGATCAATAGAACCAAATGAGTTTTGACTTGACCTCCGAGAGATGGGAATCAAAATGGCCATCGATCAGTAGTCAGATTGTTCAGATTAGCATATAAGTTTGTGTGTGCGTTACAGCATCAGTTGATCATTATCTTCATCATCAAGGGTGAAATCATTTGTCAAACAGAATCATCATATACACGAGGAAAAAATATAGCCAATTTTGTCTCTCTTCGTAATACTTGTTGTGTGTACCTGGCAGGTGACATAAACTTAAAGACAAGGAAATAGCGTCATCCAGTTGATGGATATAGTCTTTCCAAAGTTCCATTAGCCATATATCAGTATAACCATCAAAGTTATTTGTAGTTGGTCAAAATTATCTATCAAACTTGTTGCTTCCTCATGATCAAGCTGGTTTGTAGGTCAAATAAATCGGGTACATTGAAAATTTTCACCATAATCTGCCGATTTCATGTTGAATATGATAAAAATTGCATCATTTTATTTCAATACGCATCACGTGCATTTATGCATGTACATGTATAATGATTGATGATTGTTATGACTCTTTTCAAACCCCAAAGTTTGCTTGGAATATAAATTCTAAATGGAATATATGATAACTATAGACCTATCTGTTGATCAATTCTCATTCGGAACAAGGTTGCATTGATATCTAATGATTATATGAATTTCTGAAGTATTCTGATTTACCCATCTCTCTCTCCTCATAGTATACGCTCATTAATCAGTCTCTCTTATTACAAACAATCTAGCCTACGAACAAAATTGGCAAAAGATCATGAGCAACAGTGTGGGTGATAAAGATTCAGGAAGATGTGGTGACAGAATGTGCTCTGGATGATAGTTATGAAATTAGAGGGTATTTTCATGCGATACAACAGGTACACTTGAAAATAGGATATAATCGGAAGTTATCGTTGTCATTCCGGAGAGAAGAAGAGGAAGGAGAAGAGAGAGAGAGAGAGAGAGAGAGAGAGAGAGAGAGAGAGAGAGAGAGAGAGAGAGAGAGAGACGGTGAAGCATTTTCAAGATTGTCAAGATGTGCGCTGATTATCGACTGATCAGCCCATTTGTTCATCATCAGAAGAGCACAGTTTGGAAGAAGATACATGTGTGTGTGTGTATGTGTATGGTGAAAAAGGTCATACATCCCAGAATCCAGTCAACTGAGGAATGACTTTTACGCCAATTGATTTATTTACTTCTTTTTCACTGTCATTCCAAACACTCTGATATAAACACTGCTTTGTCATCGAGCATTTCTTCTTCTTCTTCTTCTTCTTCTTCTATCGCTATTACACCTGTACTACTACTACTACCACGTTTTTTTTCTTTCTGCTTGTATACCATGAAAAGAAATGTTGGTGAAAAATTTCTCTCTCTCTCTCTCTCTCTCTCTCTCTCTCTCTCTCATATCATGTAGTACCTGTATTCTTTTTCATGGGAATATCTTTACTCACACTTTATCATCTTTTCATCATTGACAATGAACAGCATTGAATTGTCCGATTGAGAAAAGAGCAAGAGGAAAGAGTTGCCATGAGATCAAACGATGATTAATCATGCTTGATAATATTGGAAAATTCTTTCCAACTTTTGTCTCTGTTCACAAATTTTTTCCCCCGATAAATAAGAGGGATAAGAAGAAGAATGAGAAATTCTGAATATTATCATTAAATATTGAACTTCTTATGCTATGTTGACGGTGAAAATAATTCATCAGCCTTGAGTCATGCAGTTGATCAGAAATCATGAATCACAGAGGAAGTCTTTCTCTCTCTCTCTTTCTCGTCATCAACATGGATTTAGTCTACCTACGACTATTACCACATGAGAAGTTCATGACATGGTAGAGAGAGATAGAAAAAAGGAGCGGAACGAAGTCCAACGAATCAGATTGCTCATAAGGAATCGGAATCATGTGTGTATGTATAAAAGTCTCCAATTCAGCTTGACATTAGCAACCCATCTTTTTTTCATCCCAAATTACATCACCACTTCGAAGTGAGTATGATCACTTGATGGATATTCAAATTGAAAGAAAATAATAGAATAGGTAGTAGAAGCTCTCCAAAAGTACAGATGATGATAGCCGGCTAAAAATTTGAGATTAATTAATGTATTTGTATGTGCGTGGCTGTATGTATATATGTGTGTGAGTGTGTATCGTATGGCGAAGGTGATTAAACAAATCTGAATGACATTGAAATGTTTTTTAAGATCGAGATCAAAGAGTGGAGGTGGCTGTGGGTTGTGTTGGAAAAATCTTCTCATACACACACACATGGGATGCAAATAGATAGTATGTATCCTGTATATATATATCGGAACCATGTTGAACGTGACACAAGAATACTCAGATAAGATAATTTGGTGAGAGAAAAAAAATTCATTCTCTTCACACACAACCGAAAAAAAGAAAAGCAAAGAAAACCCAATCAATTCTGAAATTGGGAATAAAATTAATGGAATCACTCACTTTACGTTCGGTGACATCCAGCACCAGCCATGCGAATAGAACAATTTCCTCTTCATCAGAACCCAGCTCATCGCCGTGCTGACCAGCGGTCACCACATAAACAATTACCAAATATCGTGGACTGGTTTGTGAGGCCATTATTTTATTGATTTGATTATTTTTAAGCTCCGATGAGTGATTATTGTGATTATTATTATTATTATTATTATAAGTATGAGAATCGTTACGATGTGCGGTATGAAGATGCGGATGAAGATGAACGGAATGATGGAGATGATCAGATTGGGGTACTTGATTCGATTGGGGTGGTATTGTTGTGGGGATTGATGTTGTTGATGTTGTTGTTGTTGTCAGAAGAGGAGGAAGAGGAAGAAGAGGATGCTGGGAAGATGGTAATGAAGAAGTGGAAGATGATAAATTAGCCAGTATCGGTGGTGATATTGATTTTTTTGGGAAGCAAAATATTCGCTGAGAAGATGATGTTGATAAAATACTATTAGCAATATGTTGATTATTTGACTGTGCGATCAGTGGATTTATTGGATGATGAGAATAATTTTGTGATCCATATATTTGATTATAATGGTTACTTAAATTGTGGTGACTATTATTGTGATTATTATTATTATTGATTATCAATGGAAATATTGGATATCGGTGGGAATTGTACGGATGAGATTGATGATGGGGATGAATTATTTTGTGGTGGTGATGAGGAGATGGACGAAGTTGATGTGATGGTGGAATGTTGAAATATTTGCTGGTGCCGTCACAGCCTGAGGCAAGATGAAAAGAAGAAGAAGAAGTAGTAGTAGTAGTAGTAGTTGAAGAAGTAGTTGAAGAAGCTGGATGAAGAGAAAATTCAGCAGAAGATGAAGAAGAAGATGGAGAAGAAGAAGACGAAAAAAAAGTTTGGCCTGACCAACGTGATAAGAAAAATACAGGTAAAAAGTCTAAGATAAGTTCCAATGAGATAGTGTGGCAATCACACAAGGATCCACCAGTAAGTGTTCCAGGAAATGTGGCCCACAAAAATTGATCAAAACTGGTGAAATACAGACACACATACACATGTATAATGTTGATGATAATATTAATTGTGGGATTTTTGTTTCGCTTGATCGTTTTGAAAAACACACTTAAAATTAGCAATGTTTCATCAATTGATTAGCACACATATACCGGCGTGTATTTACGTAAGTTGCTACGAGAAGTGAAAATGCTGATACAAGTAGATTGTTGTTCAATTTGGTGATGAAATAGTGGGAAAAAATTGATAATATTCGATAAACATTGAGCGCACTCACATACATTCACCAAAATGTGATGAAAATTCGAATTTCAAATATGTATGATGAAACAATGGAAAAATATGTGAGTGTGTTTGATGAACGAAGATGAGCGAAACTTTTCCTTCACATGAGTGAACGAACTGATGCTGAGTGTTGAGTGTTGAATAATGAACGAATTGAGAAGAAATAAAATCAACAACGAATTGCAAGTACGTAGTTGCTGGAATATTGGACGATCAGAACAGTTCTAACAGTACAAAATAAATAAATATGAAAAAAAATATCACAGATTCACATCCACTTTCACGCGCACCAAAAAAAAGTGTATGATTGTTATTGTGATTATTATTACTATTATTATTATTCTCTCTCATCAACTTTGAGTCTCTCTTCTCATCTTTTCATCTTTCTCTCTCTTTTCGATGTCTCTCTCTTCCTCTCACTCTCTCTCTCTCTCGCTCTCTCTGGGTGTGATGAGCTAATTTTTTCTTCTTCTTCTGGCCGAACGTTAAAATCTTCTTTCCTTTTCAAGATATCTTCGATGAGATGAAATGAGAAGAGAGAGAGATGAAAGAAGACTGAGAAAGAGAGAGAAAAAGATGTTGGTAAAACAACATTGGAAAAGAGAGAGCAGGTTGAATCTCTCTACCTGCTCTCTCTCTCTCTCTCTCTTCTCAAGTTTTTTGGAAAAGAGGAACAAGTGGGCTGTACATATATACAGGTAACAGGTAAGTTTATGTAAAGGTAAGACTTCAAATGTAGTGGTGTAGAGTATGTACAGGTAACTCAGCGCAACAGAGTAAGGAGAGAGAGAGAGAGAGGAGAAGAAAAAAAGTCAAGAAAGGAGGATGGAAAAAACTAGCTGTTGAATAAAGATTGAACGATTGATGATAAAACGTTACTTGTACATTTTAAATGAGAGAGAGAGAGAGAGAGAGAGAGAGAGAGAGAGAGAGAGAGAGAGAGAGAGAGAGAGAGAGAGAGAGGAATAAGAAGAAAAAACATCATATGTACACTGTTCATGTGAAACAAAATTGATAAAATCGACTCTTATATGAGTGTGTGTATGTTTATATTTATCGAAATGCTGATGATGTTGGTGTTCATCGGTATGTGGATAGAGGAGAAGCTGCAAATGTTCGATGAAAGAGAGATTGGTGGAAGGGAATAGAGAGAAAAAGAAAGCGGAGAGGAGAAAATGATTGATTTTGAAGAGGAGCTTGCAGATCCTATGGAAAAAAAGAGAAAGAAATAGAGAGGAAAGGGAAAGGGTATGGTAATCAGGAGAAAGGTAATCAAGCATCGTTAGGGTTAAATAGTAATCGGAGGATGGAGATCCAACTAACAAGTGGCTGTAAACGGATGCTCTCATGGTGTACTTTCTCTTCCCCTCTGTGTGTATATGATATGAGGAAAGAGAGAAAGAAAGAAAGAAAGAAAGAAAGAAAGAAAGAGAGAGAGAGAGAGAGAGAGAGAGAGAGAGAGAGAGAGAGAGAATGGTTAAAGAAGGGAGAGAATCTTTGAGTAATGATTGTGTTTCTGAATGATGAATGAATGAATGGAAGAGAGAGAAGAGAGTACAAATTGTTTCAATAAAAAAAATCAAAAGATGAATGGATGGTTAGGATGATTGGTGAATAGCCACTTGTATACAGTTTAGGATCTTATCAGTATACATTATACAAACATTCATTTAAACACACACTTTTGATCTCTCTCTCTCTCTTGGCTCATGATGATGCAACAATTAAGCACCAATTAATAAAACACGTGACAAGTTTATTAAAGCTAGCATGACTCCACATAGTTAGTCCGTTTTTTAACCAAGAAAGTTGGTGATAATCAGACAGATTCTGGCTGTTTCTTAGGCACTCAGAGGGAGAGAAAGAAACTTATTGATCACTGATCAGGGGAAAAATTTGTATCAATAAAATTAATGAATTCAAGATTGTAAATTAGTGTCTAGACGACGAAATATCAGCGCGAATACATTTCTTTCTTCTACATTGTACAGTTATTGTCTACACGCTTAATTGTCAAATGAATGAATATCGTAAAATCTTAAGCATCATGAGATTATAACTTTTATCACTTTCTCCTGATGGACTTTCCAATCGATTCCTGCTGATTGACTGGGTTACTTGTTTGCCTCACTTTTTTCGCTACATAATCGATTATGTAGTAGTTGAATACATAATTGTATGCAAACTGATGATAATCTGTCGTGAAACAATTCAGTCTAATCGATTCACAGATCGTCGATGATGAGTTTTAGGCTGAGGAAGTTCAATGGTGATACTTGATTATTGTTTCATTTTCACAACATTTTTACTACGAAGTAAATATTTGTGAAAATTTCACACTTTTCACACCCAACACTTATGAAAGTTGTGCAAAAATTTCATGATTTTACGATTCTTTTCGAAAATTGTATTCAGGAGGTCCCTCTTGAGAATATTTTCTCACAATCAGTGTCAAAAGTTTCCTGAATTTTCAAATGAATCAAACTTGTCTGATGTATATTAACAAGAAATTGTGAAGAAAGTTTTATCTATCCGGTAATGAAACAATAAGTTCCTTTTATTATGATGAGCAATCCATCATAAAATTTCAAATAAAGAGAAACCATTTGAAGAGAGAGAGAGAGAGAGAGAGAGAGAATTTTCCCCTGCTGATATTATATGCTGCTAATATATTCCTAAACGATTGGAGATACGATAATCTCTCTCTCCTTACTATTCGCTCATTCATGAATTTTTGGATAGAAAATAAGGATAGCTTCCTGAACCCGAAGTGACTGTCAAGGTTTCCCGGAATCTTGAATTAGGGTAATCAATTATCTTCTCATCAAGCTTTCCGTGGAAGATTAGCTTATTCATTGTAAAGATTATCATGCTTAGCCAAGTGATACAGTTGAGGTAAAATGATATTTTTCCCTCTCATTTATCATCAAATGCTTCATTTCTTGAGCGAAGAAAAAAAGTTCGAATATTCAAAAGTATCATGATGATGATTCATTATAGCTGAACTTGAGCCATTATTTATCGCTACGGAAAGCCTTCCACCAATCGACCATCGCCCACTTTGTCAAGCTGATTATGGGTTGAAAGAGAGAGAGAGAGAGAGAGAGAGAGAGAGAGAGAGAGAGAGAGAGAGTTGAAGGTATTGCTAACCGAAAAGTCATGATAACTGAATGCATCCTTTTACGGCACCCAAAATGCGGCCAGAATAACGATCAAGTTTAATTCAATCAGGCAAGTAACCTGAAAATTTATGTGGAGGCGATGGGACAATCATATTTTCTCTCTCTCTCTCTCTCTCTCTCTCTCTCTCTCTCTCTCTCTCTCTTTCTCACTCTCTTTACATCAATCGGCCCATACCATTGTCGTTCGATGCCATGTCTATGATTATCGATGATTGTTGTACTTACTGGCGCGTAGAGCGAGAAAATCTGAGTAGTTAAATTCTGATCACACCGCAGGCTGGGGCCTTGGACTGGAATAAATAAGCGAATCTAATAGTATTACTAATACTATTTACGTTTGATCAGCATCATCAGTGTTCACTCTCTCTCTCCCTCTCTCTCTCTACCCATCACAATGGATAATTAATTACAAAGGAATGTGGAGGCAATATTTTCATGTTCACACAAAATTTATCGGTCATCGACTTGAGAGCAAGAGAGATCGGTTGCCGCTCCTGTGCAAAGAGAGCAGCAATTGGGAAAAGAGGATTCTGGCCGGCGGGCAACGATCAACATGCCCAACTTCTCAGGCCACTCAGAACTCTGATAAATGCTCTCTCTCTCTCTCTCTCTCTCTCTCTCTCTCTCTCTCTCTCTCTCTCTCTCTCTCTCTCTCTTTTCCTCTTACTCCTGGAGCTGCTTGACTCGATCCGACCTAATCGCCTGGAGCGCGGCCACGAATCGATTGAGATGGATAACAGGTCACTTGAAAATTGAAATTCCAGCCATGGGCCGTGTATCATAGGAGATGAAGAGGAGAGAGATAGAAAGATGAGGCCATTTGGGCTTTCAACTTGTGATGATTTCATGAGAGAGAGAATATCAAGAGCCCCTGGATAATCGGCAATGATGAAGCAAGTTGATGATCACGAAAGGAGGCAAGAGAGAGAGAGAGAGAGAAGAGCAATTGGTTGATGATTTCATATCGATGTAGTGGCGTCAATTTGAATAATGAATTGGACTGATTTGCTCTGATTGTGATCTGAGAAAGATGGTGGATAGTTTCGGTCGGATGTCCGTTTTGGTGATGATTCGATTGGTGGAGAAAAAAGAATCATCATGCTGAAGATCAACAAATTTTCCAAGCCAATTCTGTTAAAAGATGAGATTTCAATTTGTGATTCTGCTATCTCTCTTCGCTGTGCGAAAAACAAAAAACGAAAAGTACATGTGAAACAATAATAACAATTCCATGAAGAGGTCATTGAACGAATCTAATCATGAGCATACTGACGAACCACATCGTCAGCCACACTCTATCATCAGTGATCATCATCATTCAGCCTCTCTATATATCGGTAATGCCTCAAAAGAGAAAGAGAGAGAGAGAAAAGGAAAAATCTGTAACCTTGTCGATGAAAATCGTGTCCCACTTATCATAATTTATCGTAACCATACGAATAGTTCTGATGTTGCCCTGATTTGCATGAATTTCCTGTGAATCTCAGTAGTAGTTGATACATGTTACATCTCTTTTCACCTCGAAACTGTATACCCAGGCACAATTGGGAGAATTGTGAGCGTAAAGGACCACACTCTTACCACCACTCATCGGTGAACAGCAATTAGACATCCCAATTTAGACACCTACACCATCAATTCATTAAGTAATAATGAGAGAGAGAGAAAAAAATCCGAAAGATAGACACCTCACCTTATTGACCTCAACCTGTGCCACGGTTCTTTAGGTAACTGTATCTCTCTTTACCTTGACTTTCTCACACACACTCACATACATGTGTCTTTATCATGAGTGGGTGATTGAAAATTCTGATGATGATACTGAATGAATTTTTCCAATAAAATGGATTGAGAAGGGATAAATTTTCTTCTGATTCGAGTATTGAGTGACAATCGAATTTGTCGAGCTTTTCGCAAATTCAACAGTCATAATGTTCAGGATCTGAACTTCAGATATTCCATCCTGAAATGTTTGCACATGCATAAGAATGCTGTTATGGAGACTGAGCAGCAAGATTCAAACAGCTGATCATATGTTTATGACTTCCAATGTCAATGGTCTAATAAAAATGATTTAAAATTATTAATTAATTTTCCTATCACATTGTCTTGATCAAAGTTGATCTTGTAAGTAAATCAACATCCAAATGATCCAAAAATAGAAAATTGTCCATTATTGATAGTGATTTACACACTCTCGATGGAAAGTATGTAATTTAAATTGAGCTTTAACTCATATCATTTTTTCATTCTTTGTGGCCAAAAAAATTTTCTCTCTCATCATCTTACATCATCATCTTTCTCCTACCGATTAATTGTCTTACTTAATTGGTAATAATCATCGTTTGTGGTTATTGTTGTTACTGTTGTTGAACAAAAATTAATTCGTGTTACTCATATACATGTATATCACAACATTACCGTCATAATCACAATCATAATCGTATTCAGTGTTCTGTGTTTCACTTGTTTTGCATTTTTCTTCTTCTTCTTACACTTTTCAAATGGCTTCCATGACCATACCACAACTTAAAGTGATACTTTGCGGTGAATATGGTGTCGGTAAGACATCATTATTTCGACGTTTCACCACTGACACCTTCTTGGATTCAACCAAAATGACCACATCTCAGTCACGCCAGTCCACACTTGGACTTGACCATGCAAGTCGAAAGTATGATGTTCATGGTCTAAAGGCAATCAAATTACAGCTCTGGGACACTGGTGGACTCGAAAGAGTGGCCAGTATAACAAATTCATACTATAAATTTGCAGGTATTGTCATTTGTATCAGCATTATAATGATGAGCCAAATTATAATTGATGGATGCATGATAATGATGATTCTGCTTCTTGCTCTTTCATGTTTCATTTTTTGATGGTTCCAATTCATAGCCGATGATGACTGATTTATATTCCTTTTCTTTTTTTTCATTTTCTTCTCATCTTACAGAAGCTGCACTTTTGGTCTTCAGTTTAAATTCATTGGAATCATTTCATTGTATTAGTCAACATTTACTCGAAATACTAAGTCTGGCTGAGAATGCCAAAATATTTTTGGTTGGCAACAAGTGTGATCTGCACCATGAGGTTACCGATTCGGTTATTGAACTATTTTTGGAACAATTTTCCAAATTTGATGGTGTCTACAAAATTTCATGTAAAACGAATGAGGGTGTCCACGAGATGTTCTATGATATTGCCGAAAAATTGGCCAGTATAAGCTACAAGAATAATATGGATGCATTTAGATTGCATTCGATGGATAATAGTTACTGTAACGGTTCTTCCGCAAAAGATTTTTGTTGTAAATAAATGGATTGAAGTGTAAATTAAGTAAGAGAAGTGATACAAATCGAAGAATATTGTGTGTGTGAAAAACTCTTTGTACTAACATCAGTGCATGCTTACTTATAATATGTAAAAATTCAATAAAACGGGCTCAGTTAAACAGTCTTCTTGGCCATTATTTGAATTATTCAAATTCAAACAGACTGAACATGAAGAATTCATGCATATTTGTGAGATAGGTGAAAGGTCCATTCAAATTTTGTCAATTTCTATCAGAATTCCAGTGTTTCAGCATAATTAGCTATTGACTATTGAGCAGGTATTCTCAATATTTTCCGTCTATTCTTTTTTCTCTTCACGCGACTAATGAAATCGTTTGAGAAAATGAATCATCTCCGAAATTTTAGATTCTAAGTAAAATCGAATTGATTATATGATCTTTTCTTCGTGTCCCGATATCCTCCAGATTTATGCATTGGGATGCTCCATCAGTATTCCAGAGGAAAGTAATACACTGAGTCATGACCATATTTGCCATGAAGATAAACTGGACATTTGTTGCCAATCAGTTTCATATCAGATTGTAGGTCATCAGGATAATGGTTTGAACTTTTACGCGATTCTTTGACAAAAAAGTTTGCAAAATATTGATTTGCAATGATGGCATCATACGTATGTGGAGTGTTATTGAGCGATTTCGATGGAAATTGTTCGAAAATTACTCGCTCCGGATGAAACATGACAGAATAGATAGGATAATCTCTGCCTTCCATAATTGCCACAAAATTTAATCCCTCTTGGTCGGAATATGTCGCTGTAACATCAAAAAATTGATCCAGCTTGCTTGATTTCATGGTTTCCGCTGATAAGCACCATTGATGATTGTGAATTACTGCTTTTTCCTCTGCCAAAATCTGTAGCCATCGAAATTATTAGTATTAATGTGAATTTCACTCTAGACAATCACTAATTGTACTTACTCGGAGTGTTTCAAAATCCGCCTGCTGGAACATTTTAGATTCATTTGAATTGGGAGTGAAACTAATCGAACTGACAACATTCCTGAAGGGACATCGGTCCCAGGCCCACGATCCATTCGAAGCGAGAAGAGTTATCAATTCTTGTCCGAGACATATTCCAAAGATGGGATAGTATTGTCCCCTCTTATTGGATTCCAATGCTGCCGTCCACAGAGATCGAGCATTCGAAACAAACTTTTCTGCATATGGTTGATTAAGATAAACACTTCCACCGATCAAAAGGAGTCCATTCGTTTGCTTGATAATATTTTCGTAGTATGCTTCAGTTTGATTGAGATAAACTGGCAAAACTCTGGCACCAGCAAGTCGAACAAAGTCTACATAAGCTGAGGGTATGATTTGATCTTTGGATCTCCAATCAGGAACTGCGAGTATTCCGATGACAGGACGCTCATTAAGCTCGATATGTTGATTAGATGCCACCAGAACAGAGCACAAATTGATCACTACAATAATCAAGGGAATCATCTTAATTTTTACCCCCAAGTTATGAAGCAAAGGAAATGGAATGATACAATACTCTCACTAATTGATTCTCTTCAAGAACATTACCATAGAGTTGCGTATAAGCTGAAAATCAGGGAGCTAATCTTGATAAATTCACACCTTGATTAGGTGTGAATCGCTCAATCATCATGATAAGAGTGCTGTCAAAGTCTCTTTATTTTATAGCAGCTCATTTTGTCTCTGCTGAAAAAAGCAAGAAATCGATCAAATGTTTCGAGCTCGGTATTTTTCTTTCTCAGAATGGGAATATTACAATCAAAATCGATTCATCTATATCTTACACCATAATTTGGATCATCTCTTAAAGATTGCAATTGCCCCATGACAATTTAGCCACTAGACCTTCCCAAAATATACCAGGAAGTAATTTACAGAATACCTTATGCAAGGGTCTAATTTCAAGTAGTATTTCTCCAAAGAGTAAAAGTTCTTTGGACCATCAATTAAAATTCATCATCATTCCTAGCAAGCAGAGCCAGGGGAGTGATTGTAGTCAACAGAATTGTTGGATTGATTTATTTCAAAACCTTCCATAGTTTTTACGGATTACAGCAGAAACTGAGCTGCAAGGTAGAAAACCTTTCTCGGTGATAACTAGGCTGATTAAACTAGGAGGTGTGAAATCATAAAAGTAATTCCAAATATCAAGATGAAGTTTCTTTTCCGGTCCTCTACTCGTCTTATCTTTAGGAGTGGAAGCCTTCGTGGCAACAACAGAAGGTTTACTGTCTTCAATGGTGTTCATGAACTGTTCGAGCTTCGATTTCTCTGGATCAATATTCACAAAAAAGTCTTCTTTTGGACCTGAAATTCCCATGTGAGCAAACAATTAGTTGAGAAAAAAACGATTAATAAATGCGATTCTCACCTTCTTCATTAAACACAAAGGAATCGATATGAGCTTTTTCGGAAAAGTTCAGAGTCTCACAGCAAACTGAGATTGGTACATTAAATGCTTGGGAGACTAGTGCAATTTGAGATGTTCCTAGTGATGCCATCACATACCCATTGGCAAGAACTGCATGAGCTCCAATTACAACCTTTGTCACCTAAGAACGGATAACAATAGTTTCATGATTGATGGGAAAATCAGGAAAGGTTTACACTTACCTCCTTCATAACATAGGCTATTGCATTGATAGGCGTATAGGTGACTGGGATTTTTTGGGAAACTAAATATTCAATTAAAGGTCTACCCAAAGACCTTGGCCGAGAGTCGACAACGATTACTCGAAATTTTTTCCCATCACTGTGAGCTTTCATCAATAAATTGCGAACCAGAAGTGAATCGCCATAGGTTAGAATCACTTCTGAATCTGAGATTTTTGATGCCCCATCGCGCACAATTGCTTTCATGGCAAGTTGATACTCGGACAGATATTTTTCAATTAACTGATCGACAAATTCTCTACACTGCATTTCTGATTGGTTGGATGGAATCTTAGTAGAGTTAGTTTTTAAATATCGAATAGCATTGGTCATGCTAACAGAAAGTTGACGACATTGTTCTAAAAAGCGAACAGAAGCATCTAGATTCGATTGAAATGTGTGCATAAAATCTTTACGCGCTGGTATGTCCAGATCTTTTACCATACTTTTGAAGGCAACCAACATCGCTATACATCTTTTCGCTGAGCCTCTTATGATCCCTTGATTCATTTGAAGACCCACTTTGAGCACCATCGGATGCAAAACAATCTTCTTATTCTCATAATACTGGATTATTGTTTCAAAATTTTCCATAGAGGATTCCTAGAATACCAAGTAAAAAAGTTAGTGAATCTAAGATTTCTCAGCACAATGAAGATATCTTACCAATCTCTCAAGCTTACTTGCTCGCACTTTACTGGTGGGAGTTTGATTATCAAGTTTAGATCTACAAAGAAAATGATGGAAATGAGATTAGAAAATTTGAATCAAGTATTGCATCATCAAAAACAATTTAAATTATAACTCTGATCAACTCACCCATCACCATCAGGTTGAGGCTTAGATATGGCATCTTTTTTGACACTTAAATTTTTAATTGGATCACCAGATGATGATGATGATTTATTTGTGGCTACTTTTGATTCACTTGGTGATCCAACAACCGGTAAACCTTTTTTCTCTAATTTCGCTTTGGCAAGCTCTTGACGTTCTTTTCGGGTCAATTTTACTTTATTCTCTTTTCCTTCACTGGGAGGCTTCTTGGTAGACATACTGATGATTATATAGTGAAAAATAAACACACAAAATTCAAATTCAACAAGCGAAAATATGGAAAATTCAAGAAGTTAAAGTATTCACGACAATCCAATCAACATGTGCAAAAAAATTGATTTTCTGTGTTGATAAACATTGAAAACTTTGAACTTCCGAGAAATGATTCCCTCAAGAGGACGTTACTTTCGACGTAAAAAACACATGAGATAGTTCAGCCATCTCTTGAAAATACTAGACTTTTCTCGGAACTTTTTTTCAGATGAAAAAAGTGTACACACAACATGAGTTGATGATCAAAATTAATTAATTAATATTATCATTGTTAATGTGTTATTGGACAGTTTGTTGAATTTGTATGGAATCATGGCCGACTTCTACTCTATTTTGTTACCAACTTATAATGAGAGAGAAAATTTACCACTAATCATATGGCTGACGGTCAAGTATATGGATGAATGGTAAGATAAACAGTTTGCCGGCTTACGTTCAAGTGTATTGGTGTGTTGATATGTATTGACGCGTTGATTTTCCTTCTCATTCGACTATGTTAACAGTGATTACAAGTACGAGATAATCGTGATTGATGATGGCTCACCTGATGGTACACTTGATGTGGCCAAAGAATTGCAAAAAATTTATGGTAAAGACAAAATTATATTGGCTCCGAGAGCAAGTAAACTTGGGCTTGGGACGGCATATGTTCATGGTTTAACTCATGCTAAAGGGAATTTTATCATTATTATGGATGCCGATTTGTCCCATCATCCTAAATTCATTCCACAATTCATCGAAAAACAAAGGGAACATGATTATGATATTGTCAGTGGCAGTCGATATGAAGGAGATGGTGGAGTGTATGGTTGGAATTTGAAAAGAAAAATCATATCAACTGGGGCCAATTATTTAACTCAAATTTTACTTACTCCTGGTGTTTCTGATATCACTGGAAGCTTCAGGTTGTATAAGGCCAAGGTCTTAGCTCGACTGGTAGCTAATTGTCAATCTAAAGGCTACGTATTTCAGATGGAGATGATAGTCAGAGCCAGACACTATGGCTACAAAGTAGCCGCAGTACCGATCACTTTTGTTGATAGATTTTATGGAGAATCTAAACTAGGTGCAAATGAGATAATTCAATTTGCAACTGGGCTCTTGAAATTGTTTGTGTCTCAAGCCTGGTGGTCCAATACATCTGATCAAGTTTCTTAAGCATGTACAGATCAGTAAAACAGAATATTCATGTATCTCCGACTTTTCATTAATTTATGAGCTTAATGATCGCCTTTTCCGCATTGTTTGATAGAGATATCTTATCGTTCATACAAGTCATAAAATCATGTCCGAAGCTGAGAAGATGTACAATCTTAATGCTGGAGCCTGAGTTGATTTCTTGCTGTCTGGGTGTTTAAATTCCTTTGAACCATGTGAAATTTTTATTTTTCTATGTTTATGTGATAAATTACCATCTTATCATAAATTTGCAAAGAGCAGCAGAAGATGGAGAGCGAAGATCTTTCTTGATCACAGCAGCATCCTGTTGAACCTAGTTGTTAATAAAATATTCTTCTACACTGAAGATGTCTTAAGAAGGAGCACAATTCAATGTATGAAATCTTCGAAATTCATAATCCAGATATCTATCCACTCACTGTTCCATTGATCATTTTCCACACATCGATCGATAGCTATCTCTCTTATACACCTGAGACAATTAAAATTAACCTCAAAATCAACCAGAAAAATCAATCAAACAATCGAAACCAAAGATCTACTGACAACGCGGTCTCAGTAGGGCTAATGATCGAAAAAATTTTTTTCGAATAGTCTTTCGACCTGACTCCCTTATATACATGTAAGTTGACCAAAAGTTCTTTCTCACTTTGCTCACTCAGTTGGACTCAAACTTTTGGTGGATCTAGACCGAAAACTGTACCTTCATTGCAAAAAAGTATAATACATGTAATAATAATTCCAAACGGTTTTAACTTCCAAATTTCCAGGCCTAAAGGTAGTCTAATTGCGGGAAAAAACGAGAAAGAGAAGAAAAGGTTTTTGAGAAGCCTTCAAGAAGGATAAAGAAAGATCCATACGAGGCGACATTGGTTTATTTAGAGGAATTATCTTTCTCAGGAGAGATGGAAAAGGAGTGAAAAGAAAAATATAATAAAACATCTAACAGAACGAAAATTTTTTCTCAGGAAGAACATAATTTGCTTTTTTTGCAATTTAGAAGAATAAAAAAATTTATCCAAATTTAAATTTATTCAAGAATCTTGATATCCCGAGCCGCAAGAACAGTAAAAAGAGAGAGAAAGAGATCTGATGAGCCGGAGAGTTTCGATTAAAAAAGTGAAGAAAGACAAGAAAATTCCAGACGAAACTCATAAGACTAGGATCCGTGAACAGCGATCAAGATCAGCGTGAAATGAATACAGAGACAGTATAGAATGGGAAGTCGGTATCACCAACTGGATTCGTTTCCATAGCACAATTCAATTGGATTGCATCATGATCTTTTGTCTGATCGAGAAAACTTTCTAATGTAAAGGACAGTACTCAAGAAACAATCCATCATTTTCTATCCATTTCCTCAAGATCGAGAGGCCTAATGATTCCACCTCAAACGTCATCCGGAATGTGTACATTTTTTTATATCTTTGTATTCGAAGACCATGACGATGACCATTGCCTGGCCAGTGTTGTAGGTGGACATAAAAAGAGGGAGACAAATGTCATTTCAGTGTGAGATATACACAGTGAAGACTATCGATCTCTTCTGTATGGCGACCCTGACCATTGAAGAGTTCGAGAAAAAGAGAGAGAAAGAGAAAGAGAGAGAGAGAGGGGGGGAAGTAAGACTTTCTCAGGGAACAAATCGAATACTTCTCACCATTATCAAGGCTTCGTATATTTATGGTCACATGCATGGAATAGTTCAGATTCTCTATACTCAATTATATGGACTTATATACAGTCGATAAGCGCCATCTCCAACATTTTGATCTGATCATGATATCGATCGACTCAAGTAGCCTACCAAAATTCGATGGTCTCGAACACACAATTCATATCCACTGTCTTACTTATTTCACTTGCCTCTGAGCACACTGTATACACAAACCACTGTACAGTGTGTGTGGCGGTAGAACATTTTGCCATTCCCTGTCCTTAGAACACCGATACCGACCAAATCATTACAGATAACTACCAATATTACTACTACTAGTTCCTGGAAAATTTTTCAATTTCTTTTCTGCTTCGCATGTGTTTTAATCGATATTATTTGTGAACAGGACACCATCGAATGATATATTCAAGTTCAATTGTTACAGTGATTTGAGAGTATTCGGAAAAGATGCCTTCATTAAATGTGAAACATTACTGTTTCTCATCGGATTGTCCGTGATTGATGTGACAATATTTGTATCATCGACATTCCAAGAGGGGGAGAGACCTGATTCTAGAACGGAATACAGACCATTGCCAGAATATTGGATCGAAAATTCGATTGACATTGGAAACATTCATGTGGTGAAGACGTGGGCCTTGTTATTTTGTGATATAAAAACATATAAAATTCCTTTTTTTTTGGATATTCCAAAATCCATCGATTCAGATGCCAAAGTAATATTTTCAGTGATTTTTTTTTCGCTTCTAGTCTGCTCTCCATCAATCATCAAGCATTGCCACCATTTCTCCAGCAAAACATTCATTGTAATCATCCATACAAGTAGCTGAAAGCCTCATATTTAATAATTTGTAAAATATTTGTGTACCTTGAAGTGAAACGAGGAGAGAGAAAAAAGAAAATTGTGTGTATTCAGCAAAATGTCTTCAACCAGAGAAGTGAACAGCCAACAGGAACGAGATCTACATCATTACCAATATGTTGGACCATACCGATTGGAGAGAACATTGGGTAAAGGTCAAACAGGTAATCATTAAACCTAATTATTTCTTATTGCACACACACACATTTGCATAGTGAAAAAAAGATTCCGTTCATGAGAGAACATTTTGGAAGACAGAGAGTTACTATTCGCTGTCTATTTTCTTTTTTTCGTGATCTACTTGATGTAAGAGTCTCTCCCAGTGAATGTACATGTTATTCTCTTTTTTATTCTGTCACTTTTTATCACACAATTTTTTTTATATTCTTCATCATCAGTCTCGTTGATGCTATCAACTATCAAATAATCGAATTATATACCCTTCAGGCAGATGGAAAAATATGGAGACATCGCATAATATATTTCCACATCTTTCTCTCTCTCTCTCTCTCTCTCTCTCTCTCTCTCTCTATCATGAATATTTTCCACACCCACTCTTAAGGTTTTACTTTATTCTCACACAAAATTACTATTTCGTGCTTGTCTCTATTATTGTCATCTGACTCAAGATTTTTTTTTCCTCTCTCTTTTTCCACCTCTTTCACACATGTACATACTTTTGCAAATCCATCTCTTGACAGGTCTTTGAGGTTCATCTATTGAATTTTCTTTCAGTCCATTTTATAACACATTTATACACACACACAAAGAACAAGAATGTGTCGTCTAGAATCATCCTTTCATATTTTATACTATCTTATCATGCGCTTTGAAAGTATTCCAAGAATTCATTCATTCATCGACTTGCAAGAATCATCTTAGATGTTATATATATATGAGGGAGAGAGAAAAAAATTTTGATGGTTCTCATCCTTTTACCCTCGTTTGCTCAACTTATGTGATATGAATTTGAGAACCTTTCCTCATTCGTTGTGATTTCCAATAGAGGAAGGAAGAAGAAGCCAAGAATGAGCTGAGAGAGAATATCAGTAGTAAAATTCTTGATTCTGTTGCCGGTTGAATTTTGAATGAAATAGCTGCCCATCTCAAATTCTCAGAGAAGATTCAAGAGTGGAGAGATGGTGATAGAGTAATCATGTGGGATGGGAATATATTGGAAATTTTGAGCAAATAGTTCTACAAGAATATTTGAAGATTTGCGATGAATTTTCATGGTTTACTTGAGGAGAGTAAAGTGAGGAAAAAAGTTCCACCAAGATGAGAAATTCCAAGTGAAAAATGCATCCTCAAATTTTCTCCCAGATCTAGTAGTGAAATACTGAATATATCCTAGCAGCCAGATAGATTCCTCGAGATTTATTCTGATAAAAATGGAAAAAATATATGGACATTTGAGAGAAACATCATGATCGCTACCATATACAATCATCCAAAGCATAACTACTCTACATCAAAATCTTCTCGCTGTACTTCTAGCCACATGATTAGGAATATGGATCGAATTTACAAATTAGAAATGAGATCAAAATTTTTTTTCCACCCATGTTTCCGTCATCTCACACAAATACTATGTCATGAAGCTTTTAAAAATTATTCTTCTTTCTCTCTCAATTCTTCTTTCTATCTTTACCACTTTGAACCATCACTCAAAAACAGCAGTTGTCCAACCATTTAACCACCAAAACCACTTTGAATGTAACCAAAGGAGTACTACAGAAAATCGCATGCAAGAATCCATTTAGATTCACAGTTACTCATTTCTGGTATTCTCTCTCTCTCTCTCTCTCTCTCTCTCTCTCTCTTTCATTCTTTCTCTTTCATCTTGTTCACCAAGCAAACTAACTCACACCTTTCCAGTATATATACGTGCTTACATGGTAATATGGAACACGAAATAGTGTCCACCACAAAATATGTGTCCATTTGATCATAATAATGGCTCAACCATTGCCATTCTTATCTTCTTTTCGTATCATTCTCACCTGGACCATTGAATACATAAGTTTGATCTGATGGCCTTATTTTGTCTTTTCTCTCAATCTTATGAGTTTCCAGTGTCCCAATATTATTCCATTTACTATCTGATTCTTTCTACTTTCTACACAATATCCACATAGATATTAAAGTAGATGTATGTATTTTCTTCTTCTTGCATGTATGCACCTTACCTTGGAGGCTAAGCATCTTGGACGATATGAAGAATACTTTCCATTATCATGGTTGAGCTGGCTATATGTGTGAGGTGTCAATTATCTATCTCAGAAGAGACAGTAACATGGAGACATGAGGATTCATTTTGGATCATGTGTGCAGATAAAGAGATGAGGGAAAAATATGTATTCTTTCCTCCACATACACACACACCTTTATCTGAAAATAGGATATATATATATATATATATTTTCCCTCATTCACTTTGAAGATGATGATTGTGACAGAGATCGTGAATGAAGAGGAAGAGGAGCAAAAGATATTCTCTGGTGCTGAAGGAATAACAAAAATAGCTATATAAGAGATGAAAATGAGAATGATCCATCAGCATCATCATTCGAATTTTATAGTCTATCACATGAGTGCATCTTGTTACCATCTCGATGCTCACATTTTCACTATACTATTCTTCTCACTAGTTACCATAACGAAATGGAGAGAGAGAGAGAAACCACCGAAAAAGCTAGACGATTCTGGCCCACGTAGACTTGTATGATGTTCGTTATTCCGCATGAGCATTGTTATAAGTTAGAGAGTAGAAGTGTGTATATATGTGTGTAAGAGAGGAAGAAAGAAAGAGAGAGAACGTCTAAAAGTAGAATATATTCAAGGAGTATCATGGGAGATGAAGAATACTCTGTTGGGTTTTTCTATTGATCAGGATCGAACATATATATACAAGCACATACACTTCATTCTCTCTCTCTCTTTTTCTCCTTCTTCTCATGCTCAACCTTCTTATTGAAATTGCATTCATCAGTTAAGAATACTATTATGTTTTCTCTATTGAATTGGACGAATTTTTATCGTTAAGTGATTTCATTAGTAATACAGTAGTGTTTTTTCTCAGTACCCTCTTGATTTGCTTGCGACACAATTGATATCATGTCCTAAAATCATGCACCACAAATTTGTCTGTGTGTATATGTTCAATATAATACATGTATAATATTCTAGACCAGGGTAGATAGCATGAGCATGTTCATATTTTCACATCGATAATTCTGGAAAGAAATAAAGTTACAACAGCTCAGCATCAAGCTACTAGCTAGAGTCAGTATAAGAGAGAGAGAGAGAGAGAGAGAGAGAGAGAGAGAGAGAGAGAGAGAGAGAGAGAGAGAGAGAGAAGGATGCGTACATGAGGAACAATTTTTAGAAAAAGATGTTGTGAGAAGTGATAAAGTGAGAATATGAAGCAAAGCGTGTCTTATGGAGCAACTCCTTTTGGACGTTACGTTACGTCACCATGCTTCTTTTCTTATTCCTTTACCAGATTATTCTTCCAGATTATTCCCTCTAGTAGTTTACTGTATATATTAATGTATGCGTATGTATGTGTGTGACATTGGACTCATAGATTATTGTATTCAAGCGTTAAAAAACGTATCAAAATATATGATAAAAGATGGAAAATAACTGAATACTCACGTCTTGCATGCAAACAGGAGTACCCTAAATGATTAGGTTTCTTTTTCTATTCAGCATTCTCTATGCTCCTCAGTGTGCACCCTTAGCCTTGAACGAATTACAGTGTCAATTTATTCTTATTCCATTAGCATCATACCAGGAATGATGTTGCTGATGGTGATAGCGATGATAAAAAAGCTGACTTAAGATCAAAGTCAGCATCACTTTTGCCAACGATAATGATGAGAGACTGATTGACTAATGGCTGAGATATTTTTACTTCACTCAGCATTCTTTGTCATTCTTTATTGTTTCACCTCTCTTTCCAGCTCTCTCCAGTTCTGATGATGGATATATAATTTATTTGTCTTGAGCTAAATATTCTATACTTCATAAAATGAACAGGGGAGAATATTGTTCTAAAATTATAATATCGACAAGTTTTTCATCTTTTTCACTTAGAAGAGCTCTCATAGCCATGGCAACAGAGACTTCATAAACTTCTTATCATTATTATTATTCCTTATAATGATGTCGACATTTTGATATGAAATTGACTTTCACACCATGATATACAACATATACACACAAACACACATGGGGCAACATATTATACTGGTCATGTTACACCATCAAAATCATGATCGAGATTCCATTCCGTATGAATAGAATCATGAAGCAATCTGATCAATAGCAAGGAAATCAACTCGATTCTTTTATGGAATATTCTCTCAGAGGAAATATCTTTTTTTCGGGATAGAATTTGCGAAGAAAAAAAGGACTCTATGCAACTTATGCAGTAATCCTAGTATTTGTCTCATCTTTTTTTTGAGGAATTACTTTTTTCTGGTTGATGATCACTTTATCTGAGCTTATCAACTTGTGATTAGCTTTGAATCAGCCAGCATTCTACACTCACTCTATCTCTCTGAACTGATGAAGGAAGCTCAAAATGAAAGTAGATCAAATTCAGATAGATTTTGGGTGAGATTTATCTTCTCTCTCTCTCTCTCTCTCTCTCTCTCTCTCTCTCTCTCTCTCTCTCTCTCTCTCTCTTTCTCTCTCTCTCTTTCTTTCTTTCACTCTTTCTCTTCAACTACATGTATGTGGGAGAGAGAGAAAAAAAGATCCACCTTCTTTCCTCTCTCTAATCTGTGTGAATATCTGGGTGGAACATGAACAATGAATGAGTAAAATGAGTTGATTAATTTTCTATCAGAAATAATCTAATACAAAGTATTCCCATTGGCGGTGTGTGCTTACAATCGGCTTTTCAAATAAATAAATCATTGATTAAGATTTAGTCTCATCATTCTAATCTTCTTCTTTTTTCTTCTCTCTCTCTTTCTCATCTCAGGTTTGGTCAAGCTTGGAGTCCATTGCGTGACAGGCAAAAAGGTTGCCGTGAAGATCATAAATCGAGACAAGCTTTCTGAATCTGTTTTACAAAAGGTAAAATATATATACATGTATATATGTATTCTTCACTTTATAAATATTTATTTTCTCCTCCTCTCCATCCTATCTATGGTGTGTAACCCTTGAAAGTATTCTAACATTAGAGGAATTTGATTTGGTATCTCAGGTTCATTCACAATCTTCACATCCATTCTATCTGTATATATACTATTTACTTGAGTAACCATGTAATCAGGCATCATCATTGTCCACTTCAGCATAACCCTAGTGAAATGTACAGGAGAGAGAGAGAGACAGGGTCAATATACTTTGTTCAAATAGTAGTGGATCAAAAATCTGAAGACAAAAGAGAAGAGAATTCACCACAATCACGATACTTTTGTAGAGTTCATCCTATTCTCCTTATTATTATTCGAATTTCCAGAATGATCACTGAAACAATCCTCAACGTCAAACATATCTTGCTGTTTCATTTTGAAATGACACTGGGAGTAGCATCATATTGTATTCCAGAAAATACTCAACGACAAAACATGCTGGGAAAATCTTTGTGTGTAGATTAGATTCTGGTAAAGAAGCAAGCTCATATACATCCGCCCCCTGTGAATATTCAAGTTTAAGGTTAGATAGTTTATCTCTAGATATTCCTCTCTATATGAATGAACTCAGACGCCCAGGGAATATCAACCTCTTTCCAATTCTTCTAAATATAACTGTATGTACACAAACACACACACAAAGAGCTCTACTTTGAAGCCCATGTCAGGTGAATGGATGACAAATTTTTTGCATGATAAGCTAGTTGCTTAGCTTGGTGGAGAATAAAACGTATTCATGTATCTTTTTGTTTTGAGCCTTGTGTGATTTAGGGTCTCTCTCTCTCTCTCTCTCTCTCTTCCATGTCATTTCAGAACTTTTCATCTTTAAGGAAAAGTATTTCTTTTTCTCCTCCTTCTTCTTGATCTTCTCTTGTATAACGGTAGTTTGCTTCATGAGTGATGATCGAACAGTTTCAACGGCAGTTTCGAATGACAAGAGAAGTTGAAAATCTGAAAAATGAAGGATATTTTCTTTTCTCTTCTTTCTCTCTCTCTTTTCCTTATGTGAAAAGAAAAGAGAAATTCAGTTGAGCGGAAAAAATTTCACAAACCATTGGAAAAGCTTCCTCTATCTGGATGTGTGTGTAGATGTGCCTTTCAGAATATATATGAACCGAACACCTTCAGTTACACGTCGACTTGGATAAGTGAAATAAGGCATGTTAAGTTGAGCAAGCATTTTCAACCAGAGCAAGAAAAAAAGTAACATAATTGATTGTGCCATTTAGAAATACATTTTATACCTGGCATGCCCAACATCAATCCAGTTGATTTCTCTTTCTTCTCCTTTAAAATTCTGTGCCACTACTTGTTGTGGGTGAAAATTTTCTCCTACTTTCTGCTGAATAACCAAAAATTTTGACCACGAATATAACTCATAATGTTTATCCAAATAGCATCTTGTGGTCATCAGTTTGAAGTAAACAATTTAACGAGATTCATTGAGATTTTTTGAGTAGGAAATTCATTCATAAAATTTGATGAATTTCTCACCAAGATTTCCTTCTCGAATCACGAATTCATCCATGGAATAATAATAACAGTTACAGCATATCTGATTTTGGAAGAAATAAAAAGGAAAGAGGAAGAAGTAGATGATGCTGGTGATGAAATGTAAGATGATTGTAAGTGGTTATAAGGTGTATACCGAGAGCTGCTTGGTAAAAATTGATTCTTCCATCGCAAACTATTCTCATCAATCAAGTATAAAATGAATGTTGGAATATCATTCATGATAATGAGGCAACCAATTTTCTGCCTCTCTTTTGCTCATTTTTACGCAAAGTATGTTGAATGAATGCAAATTTTTACTCGTAATTTTCTAGATTCTTCAGCATTTTGCTTGCTTATATCTTGTGTTTCACACACTTCCACACGCCATGTGGCTGTAGCCTCATAGGATATCAAACTTTTAACCATACTCATTTCATCCTAATCATTTTTATTCTCATCTGAGCCCAAATGTTTCATCAAATTTTTCTGATGAACCATACTCAGAGATCTCTAGAAGTAACTTTTACTTTGCGGTTGGTGGAAACATAATGACGATTCAGCCTTCATTATGTGATTATTTGAACGTTTACTGAACAAAAGGAGAAGAAATACAGTTTGGCTGTTCGAGTTCTCTAATTCCGATACTTGAATGAATTATCGTCAATTTTTTTCTGTGGTTTTACTCTCTCTCCCCCATTTGTAATAACATCACGCATTCATTCACACACAAACGATTGATTGTGCAAATTCATTTGATAACATTCTGGTTGATAGGTTGCAATGCTTTTTTGTTTCTTATTCGATGTGTTCATTATCATGTTTCAGAGGTATATTAATTTAAGCTCTTAATTTTTCCTTTTTTTGACACAAGACACAGCATGATTTTCTGAACTATGATGAAAATAAGGGGGGTTGTATTGATTAAATGTGTAGTTTCATTTTAATCATAAATTATCTTCAGAGCGAAGAAAGAAAACTTGCGAATTTCACAACTTTTGGAAAATTTCATGAAATCATGAAGACAGTAGCCTCAGGCAATCATTTAGATCAGTATGATATACATTTAATATGATTAATACTCACAATTCTGAAGTATTCTACTAATCATGAAATAGAGGTTCATTTTGATGTCCATAAAACAGTATTTCTCTCAAATACATCTGATCTTCTATGTCTAATCAATTGGGTGAAGACTAATTGAAACGATACCACTAAAGTGGAAGTACAGTAAGATAAAAATATGACATGAGAATGGAAAACATATGAGAAGAGCGAAAATATGGCTAAATGATGATGAAAAAGAAGAAATAAGTCAACAAATTTTGGAAAAAAAAGAACTTGATATACAAAGAAAAAGATGAAAACATACAGACACACAATCAGGTAGAAAGGTTTGAGCAAAAAGTGTCCATGGAATTCCTTTTCACGCTTGTTCCAGAAGATTTTTCTATAAAAGGATCAGAAAACTTCAATTAGAACTTTTCTTGGTATAAAAGAGTCTCATGGAGAGACAAAAATAGAAAAGAATTCTTTTTCTCCTATTCTCCAGAGAAAAGTTGAACAAATATTTCTAGACAGATTATCTTTTTCCAGAGGCAATTGTGTTCAAATTGAAGCCATTTTTGGCCAGAAAAGGATTCCATTCGATTGGAAAACAATCTGAGATATCTTTGAAGTTATTTTTTCCCCCTCATTTCAACATCAAAATATTGACTGTCTCTCTTATTGAATTCATGTCAAAGATTGTCTGAAGAATGGAATTTTTTCAACAATCAGTTTTTCTCGAAGCTTAGGTTATCACTCTAATTGATCAAAGAAAGGAGGAGAAAGTTTTAAGGATGCAAATACATGTAATGATTGATCTTTTCAAATAGACTGCCTCTTGCACCTATTGAAGGCCATTCCATCTAGTGAATAACAATAAATAGATAGAACGATTGGACGTGTTTCCCAATTCTCCTGGACTTTTTCGAAATCAGATTAGATTGTCTGTTCCATTTATTTGAGATTATCATCCAAGCTGCTGGACAAACAAAGCAATCACAGAAAATCGTAGCAGTAGTATTCTCTTCACTTCCATTCTTTTCTACATCCAATCGATATGGAACGTATATATATATATATATTAGCATCAGAATCTTGAGGAAAGGAAGAGAGAGAGAGAGAGAGACTTCCTGTGTATAACCCTTCTCTCATCAATAGTCTCTCTCTTCTCACCGGTTGATGTGTGATGGTGGTATTGCATTTGAATAACCTAATACCACTCTAAATCAGGCATAATCTACTAATTAACTATCTATTCATGATATTCTCATGGTGTATAAGAGCAAGAATCTTTCATCTTTTTGGGGAAGCTCTTTTTATTCTCTACCCTCCAACTCTTCTCATGACATCAATTGCCTTTCTTCCCCTCTCTCTCTCTCTCTCTCTCTCTCTCTCTTCATAGCCATTCGATAGAATAAAGAGTGTCCTCCGATATTGTATGCGTTCATCATACAAATAATCATTTTAGATGTGAGGTTTTAGCTTGTGTGTGTGTGTGCTCTTCCATCACATCATGGCTAAAGAAGATCGATATTGTGATGATGATAAAAGATGCAAGAAAATGCCGTAATCAAAGGGGTAACGTGAGAGAGAGAAAAGAGAAAGTGAATTGTGAATCTATGGTGGCAAGATAATCACCTCATTCAACGTAATCAAGATATTTGGTCTCAATTGCATGCACGAGTGGAAGGACTTGCCATTGAGCTATACTACTAGAACTAGAACTGTTGTGTTCTGAAAGTTCACTCTTCTCTAACTGTGCCTAACGGTGCTGGCTGTTGCTCTCTACTAGACTAAATCAATCCTTTGCTCTTTTTGAATTCTGATAAACTATGTCCTCCTCCTATTACTCCTCTTTGTTGTTGGTGTAGTAGTGGTAGTAGTACAGAACTGAAGCCCTTGGTTGTGTGAATGGGTCGTATGTGTATGTATACTATGATGACTGTAATCTTTGCATTCACAAGAATTTGAATTTTATGCTAATCAGATGGTGTTTGAGTGGAAAATTTCCTGACACATGATATTCTGGGTGATTCTCATGCATCATTCAATACATTACATTTTCGTGAATGTTTTTACCTCATTCTATCTATTTTATCTTTCACTCTTCATTTCGAAAAATCATGATAATATGAGATCATAAGACTACGATCGGGTCAACGTCACGAAAGAGAATTTCGAAAAGGCATAAAGCAAATGAGGCTCATTCAGTAAAGTATAGCATTTATCATGTTATTCATGATGATGACCTGATGGTGAACAGATTTTTTGACTAGACTCACGTATTGATTCGGAACAGGAGTTGCTTTGCAATTAGTCAAGTAGTCAATTTATCTCCAGATTAAACTATTCACACTGATACTATTCGATTTTCAAACAAAAAGGTATATTTTCATGATAATTTTGATGGAATCGATGATTTATTATCAAGATAATTCTGATTTTCGCTTAGAATTTTAACTGTTTTTTTATCCTCACCATTAACAAGGGTTGCTCTCTCTTTTAAATCTCACACAAAATCCCTTAAATATCTTTTCAATGTTCACATTTGAATTTATCTGATCAAATTTCTTTTCTTTTGCCAATTTTACAGGTTGAAAGAGAAATTGCCATAATGAAATTGATCGAACATCCCCACGTTCTAGGACTTTACGATGTGTATGAAAACAAAAAATATTTGTAAGTATTATTGTTACAGAGCATTCCTCGAAATAAGCTATCCTTCTTACATGTATCGAGATACCAGATACTCACTCTCAAGTTACATCCTTTTGTTTTTCCTTCCACCACTACTGTTGAGGTTCCTTGCTAGTGTTTTTCCATTGATGATGATTAAGATAAATAAGTATCATTCATCATTTGGCTGGATGAGAGAAAATAATTCCTTCAAACAATAGAGGCAGTGAAACAGTTAAATTGAAAGTGAGAAAAATTCAGTACAAAATCTAAGTAGTCAACCGTATTCTCTCTCTCTCTCTTTCTCTCTCTCTCTCTCTCTCTCTCTCTCTCTCTCTCTCTCTCTCTCTCTCTCTCTTCTTTCTATATTCTCATTTCTTATTTTTTCTTGGAAAAACTTTTCTATACTTTCAACATTTATTTCCATTTTTATTGGGTCTTCTGGAAGCATTGCTTGGGAACATAAGAGAGAGAAAGAAAATACAGAGAAAGAGAGAGAATCTTGAATATCTCATTTCATGAGAGTCCATTGAGAAGAGAAATAATTTGCATTCTGTTGAGCTTAAATCAAGGGAAATGTCATGATCATCATCATATTGTTTATGTTAAGGGAAATAGAGAGATGGAGACCATCTATTGTGGAGAATTTTTTTAACCTCTCCTCTATGGTTAGTCTACACGAAAGGGGGAATATAGTTCATGCTGGAACATGAATGTGACAATCTTTTTTATTTTCCATTCTATTATCTCCACTTTATTTCCTTTCTTTTCTTTTGCTTCTTCTTTTTCTCTTGCTTCTCTCTCTCTCCTCTTCCCTTCTTACCTACACCACCATAATTGATTCTCCAGCATCCGCATCTTTTCGATCTTCCTCTTTTGTCTTGACGATCATCATCTTCCACCATAATCACTGGTCAATACAATCCATTCATCCTTTTTTCACCGGCTTTGCTTGAAGTGTTCATGTAATGGCCATACCAGTATAATGAACAAATGATGGATATTTTTCATGGAAACAGGAAACTCAATGGTGAAGATGACCATACCAATTCTGTCTATGCTCAGAAGCTTTGAGCTTCCCATAGATGCTCGCCTGTATATATATATATTCACACAGGCCATTGACATGAAGAATAGAAGGTTGAAGGGTTCTTATTCTAGTTTGTGGAAGGTAGAGAAGGATTTCGATCGCTTGTAGTTTGATTCGATTCGCTGAGTAAGGAAGATATAGCTCAACAACAAGGAATACTGTACAGTTGGATTTCATGTTTAAACAGCGAGTACAATACTGGTAAGCTTCAATCGTAAGCGAAAGGTTTTTATCCACCTCAAAATGCATTTCTTCAGAATCCATACTAAGCAATAGATGTTCCAGATGCTCTTGAAGGGACACTCTAGAGAAATTCGAGCATCTCATCATTTGACTTGTTGGTATTGCCAAAGAGAAATAGTTGATGTACTGAAGATGGAAGATGGTAATGATTGCTCAGCAATTTGATGATGATCAAGGTTAAGATTTATTTCATGCATGAACATGTAGTTGCCCCAGAGAAAATGATGCTCATAGGAAGTAGGAAAAGATTTTTGATCAGATTCATAAGACACAGAGTACATATGAAACTTTATCCATGTATATGTGCATAAGTCGTGAGCCCATGGAATAAAGTCAGGGCGAAGAGAGAAAGAAAGATATCAAATCATGGAGTCTTGCTATTTTCAAGTAGATTATATCATGATGGCATTCCAAATCACTTCAATAACAAGTCTTGCCAAGTTTGTCAAGATTCTTTTTTCTTTTCCTTCTTGATTTTCTCAATGACTTTTGCTCCTCTTGACATTATAAGGCCAGAATATTTTATCATATCTTTTCCGTTGACTTTTCTGTCCAAATGTCTTTCTCCTTCTCTTTCTCTGGTAGACTTTGATCCACGAGAAAAGATTTCCACTTGATTTGAATACTCTCCAGTGTGTCACAATTCAGGTTGATTTATCCCCTCTCGCTCTTCTCTCACGAATATATATATGTCACATTGTTACTTTTATCTGAATTCATGTGTGTGTGAAAGGACGGAAGAGATCTGAGAAGTTATTTCAAATCAATCGAAGCAAAGTGAGAGAAATATATTTATTGAATTGAAGTGGACAAGTGCAACAGAGAATCCATGGATCTAGACACACCAGACATGTTACATATATATATTCATTTGTGAACATCGATAAAAATAAGCTCAAATAGACAGAGAAAGTGACCAGCAGGACACCAAAATTTATGTGATCCGAGATGTCCATTAATCCAACGATATTGAAACAATATGACACACTGATTTGGATAGAAAATTTGGTCACAATTTCTCTCTCTCTCTCTCTCTCTCTCTCTCTCTCTCTCTCTCTCTCTCTCGACATTTACTACATTATCACCTCTCAACATGCTACGCTTGTTAAAATACTCAAATTCTGAGGTTTTTACCTTCTCTCTCTCTCTCTCTCTCTCTCTCTCTCTCTCTCTCTCTCTCTCTCTCTCTCTCTCTCTTTTTCTCCTATCCACTTGACTATACCATCAAGAACATTAGTTCGAATAGTGTAGCAATAAAAATCATAATAATCGTAATCGTTTCACTCTTCTTCCTCCCTCTCCCTTCTATTATGTAGTTCTCTCTTTCTCTTTTCCTTTTCATTAGCATTTATGTTAGAGAACAAAATATTTTCCTCTACAGTCTGTGTTTGCCTGACTGTACTTCCGGGCACAGTGTGACAATAGCTTTTTTGATGATTATGATGATTCTTTTCTCTCTCTCTTCACATTATTCAACCTCTGTGATTCAAATTAATTTTATTCACATCAAATATATATATATATCCTTTACTTTGTTTTTATCCACTTTTCCAACCAGATACTTGATATTAGAGCACGTTTCCGGTGGTGAATTGTTCGATTATTTGGTGAAAAAAGGCCGCTTAACACCCAAAGAAGCGAGAAGATTTTTTCGACAGATCATATCTGCACTAGATTTTTGCCATTCACACTCCATATGTCATCGTGATTTGAAGCCTGAAAATTTATTATTGGATGAAAAAAATAATATACGTATTGCAGATTTTGGTATGGCATCACTACAAATTGAAGGATCCATGCTGGAAACCTCATGCGGCTCACCACATTATGCATGCCCGGAAGTGATTCGAGGTGAAAAATATGATGGAAGACGTGCGGATGTATGGAGCTGTGGTGTCATACTGTATGCCCTGCTTGTTGGTGCCTTACCGTTCGATGATGATAATTTGCGTCAATTATTAGAGAAAGTGAAACGTGGAGTATTCCATATACCCCACTTTGTTCCATCAGAATGTCAAGATCTTCTAAGAGGAATGATCGAAGTGGATTCCAATAAACGATTAACGGTAAGCTATCCAACTTTCACTATCAATCTTGTATATGATGATGATAGATGAACTTATGACCCAAATGATACTGGATGTTTCGATGGAATATTTGAAATTCTATTCCCTTGGCCAGCTCAACCTACACTACTGGGTCTATCCAATGGGAAATACATGTATTTATGAACACGAATGGATTTCGACAGCACTCATAGAATATGGAATTTGATTTTACCTTTTTGTATTCCAATCTTATGGCATCAAAAGCTGGAAAAATTCAATTCCAACCCAAATCTGCAGCAAAATTTTTCCGATTCTTCCACGGAAAACTATTTTTATCATGTGATTGTTTTACGTGAATAAGAATTTCGTTTACCTTTTCCATTCTCTGAGTTGAATGTTCTCTCTCTCTCTTGATTTTTCTCGTTTCTTGGAAATCTGAAGCATTATCATCATCCTAGCAAATATATATATATCTCTCTCAGTTAATATCATCATTATTATTTCAATACTTTCCTAGAAGTGATAGTAGAAGCAAAGAGGAAGCCAATAGGGAAAGCTTTCCGGCCATATCTTCCATCCAGTGAACGAATATTCAATATATATACACACACTGAAATTTTCTCCCATCTATTAATATCTCAATAAAAACACACGCATACTAATAATTAGGGAAATGGCAATGTTGCTGCCTGAATTCCTCTTCCAGTATACATATACTTATTGCCTCCAATATTCCTTGATCTTTCCTTTCTTTCTCTCTCTCTTTCTTCCTTTCTTTCTTTCTATCTCCTTTCACTAAGCTGGTTGTTAGATGTTCACCGAAGGATGAATGAAAATTCCAGTGTCACCAGACCCATGAGATGATGATAAAAGTAGAGTCTCTGAATCCTATCCCATTAATACATGTACACTGTGTGTGTGTGTGTATGTATGTATACATGGGAAAAAGAAAGAGAGAAAGTTTGAGTGGTTTATATTCACAAGGCTAATAAAGCCCTCTGAATAGCGAGGTGAATGAAGCAAACGGAGATCGCTCGTAAACGCTGTGTTGTCAATTGTGGATGGGAATATAACAGTTAAATGGAATCGTGAGATCCAAGCTTGCTAGTAGCATGGTGGCCATAGTAAATGGATCGAAAATGAATGTGTATATGTACATGAACAGAGAAAGAGAGAGAGACAAGTGCAGACATTCCCTTTGTACCATGAGTCCAGAATGATCGAAAAGTCCAGTTTATCTTTTCGTTTATGTCATCAAATTTTTCCTCTTTTTCCACTATTGTTATAGCTTCATACAGCTTCACTTTTAGCTGGATTGTCTGCCTTTCTCTCCGTATTCTATCTTTCTCAGTGTCCAGAGGAAAAAGATTAGCATCGGTTTGAATTCTCATCAAAATGAAAGGAGAATAAAACACATGTGGCCACAGTATTGGTAGAGAGGTGCATGTTCTTGATAGAAGAGAATCGAAAGCCCATGTTATTCACTTGTATATATACATCATCTTGAAAAGTTGGATGAGTCAATAGAGCCGGTTGAGCCAGAAGGAAACCGAAAGAAATGAGTATAGAAAGAAGTGAAGAAAGGGAAAGAGAGACAATGTAGTCTGAATAATAGTGATTGTAGCATAAAATAGGAGTAGAAAATTAAGTGTTCAACATGGCAGCGTGAGATTCATACTGAAATTGTACGAATGAAGGCCAATACTGTGCTCGTGTGTATACATAAATATCCTGTGGTGAAGAAAGTTCAATGGACTATCTATCGAGCTATTGGATGGAATAGAAAGATAGGAACCGATCCATCTTGAAGTGTATTCCCTGTGTACTATAGACGATTGGCCCTACTACTAACTACAACTACTTACATAGTGAACCCCTCACACACACACACACACACACACAAGTGTGGGTGGAATTTTGTGAGAATGTTTTCCCTTGTCACTTAATCAACTTACTTGAGCCTAATTAACCTCCTCCTAGGGTGGTTTTGTAGTTAGAGAAGTAGTTTCACTTGTTTCCACTTGTTCGTGTCATCGACAGTGGAAGTTTTCTCTCTCTCTCTCTCTCTCTCTTTCTCTCTCTCTCTCTCTCTCTCTCTCTTTCTCACATCCCGTGAGTATTCCATGTGATATTGAATATTCACAATTTGTGGTCGAGGAATAGGAGGAGGAATAGAGAAATTTTTCTCTATCTCTCTCCCGCATATACACACACATGCATACATACTGCACATATCATCATCATGTAGATAGTTGTGTGCAAGTGAAATGGTGATGAAGACACCAAGATAAAAGACATCTTTTCCTATTCTCATGCTATTCCACTTTGATCTCTGATATATGCCGTATTCTCTCTCTAGTACATGTACAAGGGTATTCTTATTGTGTCTTGTGTTTCTCTTTTTCGACCCTCTTTTGTCGATCAGCTTGCAAATGTTGATGGCAAGGATAAAGCATTTTTGATATCCATCTTTTGTATCATCATTTTACATGAGAATTTCTTGTCTTTCTCTTCTTCCTCCTCCTCCTCCTCCTCCCATTCCACCTCTCGTGAAGGTGTCTTGTGAGAAGAATGTTTCCTTTTATAAATTTGAAAATGCTCGAGGGTAGCTCACAAGGAATAATAATACTATCATCTTGTGTGTGAATATATAGTATATAGAAGAAAGAGGGAAGAAAAAAAGAAGATGGTATTGAAGGAAGATTGTGGGCTTCAAGCATCATTGGACATGAACAGATAAATCCATTGTAATCTGATTGATTGAATTTTGTCATCTTGTGGAAGGGGAAAGAGAAAGAGAATACATTCTCTGCATGCTGCTAATATAAATCACCAAATCAAATCATTCTCTATACTTCTTCATCCCTTTTTTCTTCTTCATCTTATTCAAATGAATATGTACATGACATGATTTGAGATCACTGATCCCATATATTGGATAACCATGGACTGTCAGTACCCTGTTGATTCATTTTTTCCAGTGGAAAAAACAGCCCCGAGGTTGAGTGTGTTTATAGTATGGAAAAGCCTATTCAGTTTTGTTTTAAATTCATGAGAGACTCTATGAACTACTGTATTGTTGAGTTCATCTTGAAAAGCTTGGATAGCTCGATCATCACCTTTGTTTTTATCATAGCATTTTATCGATCCTACCATAAAGAGTCAATTTTTATTGGATATAGAAAATTTTCAGTTCGAGGCCATGAAATTTGAGCACATATATTTGAATAACACTTTCAGTAAGCTCAGCCATTCAGAAGGAATAAGAAGAAGAAAGAGATGTTTGAAAGTATTTCTATCCAACGATAAATCGAAGAAGGCTATAAAAGTGAGAACTATTCAAATTGAAAAGTCTTCCATGGTGGCTCCATGGCTCTGCTCTATCGTATTAGAATATCGATTCAATACAGTAAAATCTTGAGAAACGAATGCTATTTGAGAGTTTTTTTCGTCTGGAAGGTCTTCAAATTCAAATTAAAGTCACTGAAAATATTTTTGATCATGAAATGAAACCTTTTCCGAACTTTTCAAGCGTCTCAAATGAGATTACAGAAGTTTCCTTGCAAATACTCTGGTATGCATACTTTCTTCTATCCTTTTCAGTATAATTTTCAAAATTTCAAAGTGAACATAAAGCTCGAAAAAAAATTCCTCAACTCATCCAATAAAGGTTTTCAACTTTTGGAACAATTCATTGGATAAAGAGATTCTCGTCTCTCTCGTCTCTTTCCCCTTTTGATTAGATTAATGAAAAAATCATGAGTCATGAAGAGTTAACAAAAGTTAATCTACATCCCAATTGATGCATAAAATCAGCGAAAACAGCGGTGAATGTCATTGATTGTCTTCGCACTGAATCTTCATTGATTATTCGATCAACCAGCATCTAGTGTGTGTGTATTCAGCAACACTAACAGAAAATAAGAATGAATGAAAGTGAACATCCATTGAGAGGAAGAGAGAGAAGGATGAAGCAACAATCTCAATTTCCAATGTCTCCGATTCAAGCTCAATTTTTCTTCTTTTCTCACTTCATTTCGAAGCTATATACACTTCACAGCTTCCTCCTTAACTCTGATTTTAGCTTTATATTGGGTTGATTTCTTGGAGCTCAAATCACAAGAGAGATAGATGGAAAGAACTTCAGTTACTTCATCCTTTTCTTGGTGATACTCAGCTTCGATGGAAGAAATTCAGAGAATGTGAGAGAGAAAGAATTTTCCGATTTTCTCCATCATCTCTTCTCGCAGTTTGGCTAGGCTTGAGAAAAAAATAAGAAAAAAAACCAAATGTGTAAAGTATCAATAAAGACTTACTGCACATGATGATGATATTGCTGGTCATCAGTTGACCGCATCAAAAATGATCGACTTTCGGGTTACATATATATATGTAAACATAGGTATATAAATCTTTTTTGGTTGATGCAGGAGAGAGACGTTAAGATTTGTTTCATCTTACTGGGAATATTTCTCTCTCTCTCTCTCTCTCTCTCTCTCTCTCTCTCTCTCTCTCTCTCTTCCTGATCATGATAGAAATTGAAGAGGCTAAGATTGGTTTCAAGTGGTATAGCATAAAATAGGCATCATGATGGAGCATCATCCAGGCGAAAAGTTAAGAAGCTTAAATCGAAACTTATCCAATCGATTCTTCGTGCAATATTTACTCTTCTCATTCTGATATTTTTTGCCTCTTCATTCCTTTTTGATACTATTTTTTCCACCATGTTTGCATCAACATTAAACATAATCTTCAAGACAAGATGCCTTCTATTTGAAAATCGTTCCATCTCTCTCTCTCTCTACGGATTTTTTCATTCACTCTTTTTATGGTTCCTACTATTCTCTCTCTCCATGCTGATCTCTTATTCACTCAATTTTCCTTGGTGGTTTCCATTCACCTCTTCGGTTGCTCATCGAGATAATATAATTGAATGGAAGCATCGAGCATCTCTTAGAAGAAAAAACTTTCCAAGAGAGAGAGAGAAAAATAATGTTTCTTTCTTCTCTCATCTTTTTCTGCCTATTTTTTCTTACACACACTCTCTTTCTCTCTTCGTTTCTTGTTCTTATTTTTGTAACATTATTGATTTTTTGCCATCATCACATGGACCACTATAAGTAGTCGTTTTCTCTCTGTTTCTACTTCATCCTGAAATCTATCTGTTCACCTACAACAACCGCTCACGTGAAGCTCTATTTCTTCCATTCTGTCCGCGAATTTGTCATCCTCATGAACATGATAGCAACACACACACACACATCAACACTTCAACGATCAAAGATTTCTGTCAAATTGAAAAACTATATATGTGTGTGTACATGTATCTGTAGGGTTCAATGTTCAAGGAACATTCGAAAAAGATGAAGAAAGTGTGAAAGGGAGAGATGAGAAATGAGAAATGATCCAAAGTAAAACTCAAGATTTTCCATGAAGAGACTGGTCTATACTTGCCCAAAATAGAAGGAGAATAAGATGAGGATATCGTGTGATGATTAAACGTATCGAGATGAATATTAGCTCTTGGGCCTTTTTCCTCTCTCTCTCCCAAAATCTCTCCCATCCGAATGTCCACTCAGATCAGCTTCAACCACATATTGATCAAGTCTTTCCTGAGGAATAATTTCATTATATACCGTATACAATATATTTTCCCAACAGCAGCTGAGAGCCGGAATGAGAAGAAAAGAGAGAAAAGGTCCAAATGAAGGATCAAATAGGCTAGTCCATCTTACTTGAATCGGATGCAGAGATGCGTGCAGGGATTGACCCTCGAATCTTCTTCTTCTCACCCTCTCTCAATTCGACTTCATCTTTATCCAGCATCCATACGCCTCTTCATCACATCAATGTTTAGTCTTCTCATCTTCCTTCTCTCTCTCTATCCTCACTCAGTTACGATTATCACTGATATCAAGAAGTCCACTCGGCTAACTGTACCAGCCACCAGAGGCCTATGTTAACTGGGCAAGCAATTCTTTTCGCTCTTCTTTCAAAATTAAGAGCAGCTATCCTTTCAAGAATGACGAAGAAGCTGGAAAAGAGAAGAATTGGGTTAGTCTATGGTGTATATGTATGTGTGTGTGTATGAGCGAGAACGAAATAGAGAAGAAGATGATGAAGGATGAGGACCAAAATGGTGTAGAGAATAAGAATGATAATGTGATGATGAACGAGAATGGTTAAAGTGGAAGAATGGGAACAACTTTGGCCCTCTTCTTCTTCTTCTTCTTCTTTCCTCGCACCACTTGAGCATCCAACTTAACATTCCAAACTTAACTTCTATGGACCGATACGAATTTCATCCAGTTTCCTGGTGAGAGTTATTTTCTTGAGGATTCCTCCTCCCTCTCATCCTCTCTCTTCATAGACTATCTCTCTCTTCGTCTCTCCTCCACCAATTCTCACACCAATCAATCAATATACACTGTATTTATATATACGCTCTCTCCACTGTATTGGAGCTCAGATATTGTTTCTTATCAGAACAGATATTCTCTCCATGCTTGACTTTTTCCATCTTGTCTTCGTTCATCCCTTGAGCTCTGTTTTTCATCAACATCATCAATGCCAGTCAACTTGCCATCAGTTTTCTCTCTCTCTCTCTCTCTCTCTCTCTCTCTCTCTCTCTCTCTCTCTGTCCTGATATCGAAAACTGACATTCAACCACCCACCCAGCTATCCATCTACACATACATACACACGCACACACATTGATAATCATGATTTGATTTGCAATTTTGTTTGCCGCTTCATGAGACAATCATCAAATCAAATTGATAAACTTACTGGATAAATTTCTATCCATAAAAGTACAGAGCAGTGTAGTTTGAGTTTGTGTGTATCCATCAATTCATGAGGTTTTCGCCCCTTTTCCAAAATGCACATCAAGTATGCATGCCCTGAAGCATAGAAAAGCCATCGAATTTGGACTCTTTACCTTTCTCTGTTAGAAAAGGTCTTGATACTATGAAATGTTCTCGACTAGCTGTTTTTGGGTGGGTTGGTTGGGGGAGGAAGATAAGAGAGAGAGAAGAGAGAGAGAAGAGAGAGAGAGAGAGAGAGAGAGAGAGAGAGAGAGAGAGAGAGAGAGAGAGAGAGAGAAAGTCTTCTGAACATAGCTGATGGCGAACAAACTCAATTTATTTTCTTTCTGCCATCTTGATCACTTCGATACCCAAAAGATCTTGTTAGACGAAGACTTGAAAACAAAGTCATATTGTACACTATGATGATGCATATATATTCATTTCAGTGGATAATAAGATATAGAATCGTCAATATCAGAATGAATTGTACAACTTGATCTGTGTGTTTTTGAGCTTCGAATACAATCGCTATGTTTACATCGTACCTATTAAATAACGGTAAATATATCGTATCACTTCAAAAGTTCAAAGGTTAAATCATGTTGATCTTTATCAGTTCTTTTATGCCAAACCTTGATTTATTGGCTTTGATTAAGAGAGAGAAAAAAAAGTTCTCATAATTAGAGCTTGTTAACTGTCTTCACTCACTGAGATTAGTATGGATCAGAGTAGAACTTACATTGAAATGTATTGCTGACGAACATGTTCTCCTGAAAAAATGTGCATCTTAAATGACATTTCCTTCTCCATTGAGTTTGGAATTGAATGATGCAAGCCTCAAGCTCTCATGATCACATGTACACATGGAAAGTTTTTTGGGCTTGTTTTTTTGGCCTCAATTCTAATGAATCTTCCCGGTGAATGAATAGAAAGGAGATGAAGAGAGAGAGAGAGAGAGAGAGAGAGAGAGAGAGAGAGAGAGAGAGAGAGAGAAGATCTTCGAATCAAACGGAAATATGATAAAGCAAGATAGCTTAGAATATATGTGTGTGCTAGATTGAAGTCCATGTCAGTTATCTGGGTGTAAGATTGAAAAATCACTGGAGAAAAGAATACACGATTCTCAAATCAGCTTCCTTCACTATTCATTGTGGAAATGGAAAGGTTCACGATTCCTCTGTAACTGCTAATTCGTTGAATCATTGACGTGACCAGAATTTTTTTTCCTCTTGTTACTGCTATTACTACTTCTATTCTAAGAGCACATGAGGAACACATCATTTTCACCCAACATCAGCATCTATATTATATGTTCATATACTTGAAAGAAGAGAGAAAATCGATCAAAAAAGATTTGAATGGCTATATTCCCATTTTATTCCTTATTCATCTTATAAGAATAAGCTCAAGAGAATTTCCCACAATGAAGTGATTTTTAGCTCAAGAATAAGGAGAAAATATTTTGATCCGATTGATTATGAATTCGATAATATACCATGAGTATTATATGTGGTATACTGAAGCTATTACGAAAAAAAAGTAGTTTTGGTTGTAAGATTTTTTTTTTGCTTTTTATAGAGAGTGAGATAGTAAATCTGAATAAGAAAGATGGAAGAGTAAATCATGAAAAAAAGAGGAAAATCTATCCACTTTTCATCACAAAGGCATTCTTCATCCGCATTGGATCAGAATCAAACTTGGATGCTGAGACATCATCTGAGAGCGGTCTTGATCAAATAGGATGATAGTACAGTAATAGTTAGTAGTGAAAGAGAATCAAGGATGCACCCAAACACATACAGGCATTATCGAAGAAGATGCAAGATCCGCTGAATATATGGAAAGGAATTCAGCTTACTCTCATATATATACATTGTCAACATATGATCTGTCAACATAAAAGAAGGAAAAAGTGGTTCAAATACGGAAGAGCAAAAATTCAGCATCCATCAAAATTGTGTCATTTTTGCCATTCTTTTCCTTCCCTTTGCTGTTACTTTCTCACATCACAATTGATTCTATTCGATAAACTCTAATATACTTTGGCTTGTGAAGAGCTCGTATTCTTCATGCATCCGATGCATGAGGAATCCATTCAAGATGCTTGATTCTTTCCATTGCAAAAGCTTATATATACGCATCAATAATTTAGATGTGACCAATCGAAGACATTGGAATATAGTGAGTGCCAGTCTATGAGAGGAAGAGGGAGAGAGATCATCAGATTGTCATTAGTCAATAGAATGTCGATTAGCTAGCTGATGGAATAGTCTGTGTAAATTGGATGTTTGTCTCAATCTTAGCCGTAATACTGGAGTGTAAATGGGAACGAATTTGTCTTGATCGTCTCCATCATCGATGTGATGTTAACTCGATTCTCAATCCCATTTTTGATTCCAAAACAGCATCTACATGCACATCCCTCTATTCTCTCATATTCTCTGACCTAGACAAATGGAATATAGCGAACATAGACGCACTTTCTTCCTCTTTTCCTCCTCTTCCTCCCAAGAAATAAAGACCAACAGTCTCGCGATGCTTTCAAACAATTTCCTTATCCACTATCGGTGATTGATGGTGAATATTGTCAAGAGTGAATTTATTTGACATTAACATTAGAAGATGTTCACTTTGCTTCTTCCCATCTCTCTCTCTCTCTCTCTCTCTCTCATCTCTCTCTGTTCTCATCTCTCTTTCCTCTGTATTTTGGCCCGATTGTCGTGAATTATGAAACAAGCTCCAAAAGCTTGGTGCATCATTGACTCTTGAGGGCAAACAAGCAGTAGCATCATTCAGCCTCCTCATCTTGGAGCTTGATTTACTTCTATCTTTTCCTTCTTGAAGCAATTTGAACTTGATACTGTTCATCTTCTCAAATCCATATCAGTCCACCAAGATCACAACTTTTAAGACACACATACACATACACGCACACCGAAATCACTACACCATGGCTGGCCCTATGATCATGGACAATCGATTATCTTTGATGAAAGGGCAGAAGAGGGAGAAAGAGAAAGATCCTCTATTTTTCAAGCTTCCTGATTTTGGGGTGGTAAAGAGGAGATAAAGAAGATGAAAAACTTGTGGGAGTGATGTTTGTAGATGTATGTGTTCACCTTTTTTCGCCAAGCTTGATTGCTCTCCTCCACTTTCAGCAACTACTGTATACAATCAAATGGTGATACATGGTGATGATTTCCTTTCTTTCACCACGTTTTTTTTTCTCAATTTGTTTTGATGATGATTATCATCACCTAATGGACCATTCAACTGGTGAAAGTGTTCACTTGAAGTGAACATTTTCCATCCACAAATTCACACTATTTTGGGGATGTAATAGCTCATGTGGATTCCAGTATAGAGAATTTCAAATTCCAATGGCCCCAGGGAAAATGATGATGTGGAGTATGGAGAGGAAAATTTTTTTCTCTCTTCTCCTATTTCCAGTATCATGAGGATTTCAACTTTTCTATTTGTATTTCAGGAAAAACTTTATGGAATACTTCTATTTGTGGTCATATTCATCTAAACAATCATTTTTGATCATCCAATAACATTCCTTCTCCATCTCAATATCGACGAATCAATTCTAATGTATCGATTATCTCTTTTCTTTTCCTATCTTCTCACCATGTAATCACTTACCTGAATCCAAATTTGACCTGGGAATTGGTTGACATTACTTGGCAAACCATTTGGCCTCTCTCTAATGGATATATCATTCCAATCCATCTACATCTATCCATTCCTTTCTCTCTGTCTCCTCAACTCTTGTGTGTCTGTGTGTTTATGTGCTCTGGTCAATCTATCCATTGAATGCATCACAATCATTGGTCATGTTACAATTTATCGGGGGAATATTGTCTTATTTTTGGACACAATCCATTCATCATTGCCCTAATCACTTAATACTTCTACTCATGATCTTATCTCACCGGGACAAAATAAATAGCTTCAAGAAGTGGTCCGACATCCTTGGGTTACTGGGTAAGTATCACAAATACACACATTCATGCCCAACAATTTCAGATGTTTTTTCGCTCCTCTTTGCCTACTGAGTATACACTTTCATCTCTGTTGACCGAAGAGAGAGAGAGAGAGAGAGAGAGAGAGAGAGAGAGAGAGAGAGATGATAATATTGGAAGAGTATTCATTTTTTCGTCTAGAAAAACATTCTGCCAATCTAAATTTGATACATATTTGCATGTTTCATGTTGATATTAGGGTATTCCAAAAATTGTTTTGACCTTGCCCTTTAGCATGCATTTGGTGCATTTTTTGTTTGAACCTTTGATATTTCATTCAACATGTTTGCCTGGATTTTTATAGTTCAAATTTCATGTATTGCCCTGGGATAATTTTTTTCTCATTCAAAATGATCATGAACCAAAAACACAGCCTCTTCAATATCTAAGCCATATCTATTCTTGTGATTATTTTTTCACCTTGTTTGAGTCATTCTAAATCTTTGCTCTCAATATGATGAAAGATATGTCTTGAACCATTTTCTATTATACAAAAAGATTTCGATCTAGAAAAGAAAAATTATCGTCAAAAAAGTTCTTAATCTTTTTTCTTTCTGATCATTTGCTGAGCCACCTAATACCTTAGTCTGATCACGAACAAATCGAAATACTGCCTTATCATTTCATGAGCTATCTTTTTCACCAGCTATCAGATAATGTATCATGAAAAAGAATCTTCACCCGGTATATTGACAGCCTTGATGATAAGATGGGTGAAAGTAATTCCATTGGTGATGATAATTGATCACCGGAAACCAGTGAACATGATCTTAGCCATTGATTTTGTTCGATCCATGTGTGGTTACATTATGTCATTTTGTTGTAAAATGTGTGTGAATCAATTCATCGTGATGATCAAGATGATCATCATCCACGTTATGCTATAAAAATACGACCATAGCCAAAGGAAAACAATTGTGACGATGATGATGTGATGATGATCAATTCCATATCAAAGCCATGGTCAATGGCAAAATAGAACATATACACAGGTCGTGGACCTAGAGGCCAATGAACTATCAATGGGATTTTCTACACCAATTCGAGGGCATAATGTTTCTACACCCTCTCTCTCTCTCTCTTTCTTTCTTTCTTTCTCTCTGAACAATCATCAGAATACTTTTCCTTTTACGAGAATGTATCCATAGGCAAATGTGTATTGCTAGCATTATTATTACTTGACTTGTTTTCTAACGATTAAATGGTCATGATAATGCTGATGAAGATGAAGATGGTTGTAGGCATAAAACAATGAAAGCAAAGAAAATCACTATTCTGTATTTGTATATCATCATATACACATACAGTTTCCGTTAGATCAGTTAAGTTAAATCTTTGTCTAGGTAATTTTTGGCCATTGGGAACAATCAAGTGGAGCTCTAGTGGCTTCTTGAGATTCTTTTTTGATGATAACTGGAGGAAGAATGTTAAGGTTTCTATTTATGTAGAGGAAGAGGATGAGAGTGGTCATTGAGAATAGAGAATTCACAGTTGACCATCTGTTTAGTCGAGGAATAGTGTTGAGAAAGAGAGGATGGAAGATGCCAAGATGGACTTTCTATCACATTCTGCAGATCTGGGAAATGATGATAATAATCATCAGCGAAAGTTTGCAGCAATCGTTTACATAGTTTGCATATGAATAAGCTGACAAAATAAGGTCCAGATTTTTGGGAACAAAAGAAGAATATGCCTGGTTGGTGTTCATTAACAAAATTCCAACTAGACATGCTTTTCCATCAAAAAATCATTGAATTGATGCATTACTTAAGCTCTAGATTTTTCACTTTAATCTGATAGATAGAGAATTTGTTTTCTCCTGTTGATTATGATTTTGATTCTTCTTGTCAAGAAGATTCCGAAGGAAATGTTCATTCATATATCATCTGATGGAGAGAACATGTGAGGGCAGAACTTTCCACCATTATCAGTCGATAATGGCCTTGAGTGATGGCCCTAGATGAAAATGCTCTTTTCCTCATGAGATTCACCAATCTGTTGTATTCACAGAGCATTCCATAATACAGAGAATGAATTCCTTTTAATCTGTCTGCTGAATAAAGTTCAAGGTTAAAGAAAATTTCCCCATGGATTCTGACAAACACGCAAACACACACACACACACACAGATTGGAGGAGCTTTCATTAGAATTTCAATTTAATTGGATTTTGTTACGACATAAAAATTTCCATTTACTCCATGAACTTTGCACACTAGATTTTGAAATATTCACTTCATTCTATGGAGAAACATTCATGAGCATTATAATCGAAAAATTCATGAGATGATTTTAGTTTTGATCTAATTTTTATTGGAAATTTTTTTCTCTCTACTCTCTTCAATCTATCCTGATTTTTTGGATCTGTCTCATCCTCAACCGATAATTTTTCTCTTTCCTCTTCTTCTCTCTTCAATTGATGGCCCTTCTCACATCATCACACTGTATCATGGAAAATAGGCTGGAGCATCCATTTTTCCTGGAAAAACCTTTGATGATTGTTTTTTTATGAGCCCCTTGATGAAAGGCTATTTATACACATAAGCACGCACATTCAATATTGTCGTATATATTTATCCATATTTAATTTATTATGATCATATTCTATCATCATTTGGTTTGTTATAGAGAAAATAGATTCATATTCCTTTATTTATTTGAAGAAATAGTCACGATGAATATTCTCTCCATCACTATCATTTTTCTTGATTGGCAAATGTAATTATCATACCTGTTCGCTTATTCCTGAATCTGAATTTGTTTTCGTTTCACCTACATTCAATCTGTTTCCCCTGATTTTGACATATTATTTATCTTTCTATCACAGGGGAAGTAAAGATGAACTCGAATTGGAATTGCCTATGAAAGAAGTTGTTCAGGTAAGAATAATCATGATTTCAACTCTTCTTTTTTGTCCTCACATCCAGACAAATATGCAAAAACATGTCTCTCTCTCTTCTTCATGAGAGATTTCCATCAATATATAAGTGAGATATGGAGAATCCTTCAAATTTATATCCAAACATACTTATAAAAAAGGTCAAGGCTCATCGATAATGTATGCATCAGATTTGTGTGTAAGTGTATATCACATTTAAGTAAACAAGTTACTCATTGATGCTTATTTGCATCAATCTCTACATCATTTGGGTGTTTTTTTTCATCAATATACACTGGTACATTCCTAGGATCATGAAGTAATTTTCGATTAGGAACACCTACAGAGAGAGAGAGAGAGAGAGAGAGAGAGAGAGAGAGAGAGAGAGAGAGAGAGAGAGAGAGAGAGAGAGAGAGAGAGATAGAAAGGGGATAAACCATACAACATACACACATAACGGTATTTTTGTTGTCATTTTGAGTGAAGCTTGAGAACTTGTATCCATCATGAAAGCCCTTCTGTTTTTGTATCCGTCAAGCTGTTATTTTGATAGCTTGATGTATGTGTGTGTGTATATGGCCATGAATGTTTATACAAGAAAACTTTTACTGATCAAACTTGGAATGAATATCATGCGGATTCATTCAGAAACAAGAGAAAACCGATCATCATCATTTTATTTCCTACTTATGGTGTTGTTGTTGTTATTTTTTATGTTGGACAGTAGGTCCACAGTGGACACACAATAATCGTTCTGGAAGTTTTTATGATTTTTTGTTCACTTCTTTTCGCTTTATCCTATTTTTTCATTGATGAATGTTAGGCTCTTTTGATTTAATCCACATTCCAAATGTGTGTACGGAACACAATACAAGTATGTTTGTGTTTCTAATACCTACGCGAGTAGAACTAAGCCTGAAAGTGTCCAAACGACATTTTCATCATCATACAATTTTTCCATCATCAAATAATTCCTGTCACACCTTGAGTATAATACTTTAATCTTATGCTTTGACCACATACATGGCCATCAATTTTGTTTTGGTAGGAAAAAGAAATGTTGAATGAAATTCTCAAGAGTCTCCCAGACTTTTGACCAAGAGGACTTTTGCTTCTCCTACAGAACTAGAGAGATGATGAATCAAAAGATCATTCTTAAGACAAAACCAATGTTATTTCATCAATGGAAGCTTTTTCTCCTCCGGAAATGACGAAATGAGATCTGTATTCTATTCTTAGAATATGACAGTTGAGTTTTTTTGGATGTTTAGAAGATATTCTTGGATTTATCATGTTGTCTCCAAAAAAAATATCCATTCAATTAGAGAGACATTTTTTGTTCAGCTGATGAATATTTCTCTTCCTTCTTCTCAATCAAAAATATTTTCCATTTATCGATTGATTTACATTTCTATTCTCTCTTTTCAGACTCACATTATTCCTACTGTAGATGATCTCGATCCTGATGTACTCACCAATATGACTTCGCTTGGATGTTTCAAAGAGAAAGAAAAGTTACTACGCGAATTATTAAGCACGAAGTAAGCATTCATCTAGTAGATAAAATTCATCAGCATAGTTCCAACACAATCTTGATCAAAAAATATTAGAAAATTTTGTATTCAAAATAGCCATCGGCGTGGTAATTATTATCATGCATGGAATCAAGCTGTTGGAATTTGAAAAATTCGTTCAAATTATTGATATCCATAGCGTACTTTAATAATTAATTGTTTGTCTCTGTTATTTTTAGCCACAATATGGAGAAAGTAATATATTTTCTTCTCTTGGATCGTAAGAGAAGACGTCCTGCCTTTGAAGATGAAACTGAAGTTATTATTAGAAATCGCTCTGAATCAGTTAAAACAGGTAAGTAATAATGTCTTTGATTTGAGTACTGTTCAGTTGTTCAGATGTATACATTCACAGATACACAATACAAGGGATGTCAATTACTTGTCATTAGAACGTGTTGCAATGTGTGTATAAGAGAGAACATTTTGCCAATAGTGAAAGTTGATACACACAGTTCTTTCAATATCAGATCAATATCAGTTGAATGACTTTTCTTCATTTGGAATGTTTTCATGGCACATGCTACAATCTGTTTGCTATGGTTCCTCCTACCAGATTTTTTTATTTATACATTTCTATATCACATCCGCCCATATTTGAATTTCCTCATGCATCGATCGTGAATAGAATTTTCGATTCATTAGATTCGAAAATAGATTGATGGAGTTTCCAAATTTTTGGTGAAGAGAGAATTTCAATGAAGACATCTTCAAACTGATAGTTTACCAAAAATAAATCACTATTCACATCAACTGATCAAGGGGCTTGAGAAGTACAAGCAGATTGTATGGAACTTGTAATATTTTTGGAAAACATTCTATACCCCCAAAATTCGACTATTCACAATTTTCCAAATTCTATGATTTATGGTCCACAGGCATCACTTATAAGTTTTAAGCATCATTGATCAGGATAAATATTTTCAACCTCCAAAATGTTCTGTCCTCTTTCCTTCCTCTTTTGATTCCCACCCTTCTCTCTCTCTCTCTCTCTCTCTCTCTCTCTCTCTCTCTCTCTCTCTCTCTCTCTCTCTCTTACTAAATTGGATTAGATTATTCAGATAAGCCATTAGTCATTCACTGGTATGCATATGCCCCATCAACTTGGTTGAATACTAGGGACCGCATACTAACATTAAACCCCACAGTCACTACACACAAACTACATATCCGGAATATAGTGAAACATAATTTTTCAATTTTTCAGCTCGCTAACTATCAAGGTAGCCACACTGTAGTAAATTCCATGGTAACTTCATTTTCTCTCTCTCTTTCTTTCTTTCTTTCTCGTTACTTGAATTCTCTAGTTTCATGGTGAATCTTTTGAACACACACACATTCATGAAAACCATGAACATATCAGAGGGGAGTGGTAAATGGAACTCCTGATGATAGTGTTTTTTTTCGCTTTGCGATTGTCCATTTAATAAGAAATACAGGCTTATATGGAATGAATTGATGTATACAAATGATTATCATTAGTATTCTAATGGGCTTCATGGTGGGTCAAATTTGGGAATAGTTTTTCTCTCTCTCTCTCTCTCTCTCTTCATATCTTCTGTTCTCTGTTAGTGATATGAGAACTAATGCACTCAAAAACCATTCAGCAAACAGATCAAGATTGAAGTAATTCAACATGTTTGTTAATGGTTCAAATGATTTGAATTGGTTTGAGTATTTTTCCCGCTTCTCTCAAGACTTTTTTTCTTGAGTGAAAATTTTCTCATGAAGGTACATAGTATCTGAATTTATTCTAAAAATAATTCCTACCAAATAGAAGTTACCGATAATGTTACAATTTGACCAAAAATACTTGCACTCTTTTAGTGAGGTCTTTTCTAGTTAATAGAATTTTCACCTCATTTCAGAGCTTTTGATATCTATCTCATTTCTCATTTATTCTTTATTCCAAAGAAATCGTATCATGAGATCAAGGTATGATGAGAATTTCTTATCGAAATCTTTTGTCATTTTTCGAATATTTTTTCCTGCGAAATATAATACAATCAGCTGTTTGATCAATTCAAATCAAACGAAAGAAGGTGAATCTCAGCTGTGAAGAAGAATCGGTGTGATTCCATTTATTTCGAGAGCAAACAGAATATCTTTGGGAATTTTTTCATGATCATTATCATGATATGAAACAAAACTCTTCCAATATATTTCTTTTCCAATGAAATTTAGAAATTCATAAATCTTCATGTAAACTGAAAAATGTGTACATTGAACAATCTGAAAAAAACTTCATGCATATGAATTACAAACACTCCATGAATTTTCATTCATATCATCAAACTCTCATTATCACTTCCATATTACTGGCTAATTTGATAATGATTTACATAAAAAATCATTTTTCTCATCTCTCTTTTCCAGATCCTCCTCGAAAAAGGGTGGATACCTGTCAAGCAAATAGTCAAGCATCACCAAAGTATTCTTTTGATATGTTAAGTGATGGCTCACCTCTGACCCCTCGCCGATATCCGTACAGGTAAGATTTTCAGAATTCATCACAGGGATGGACGTCCATGTATGCCCTTTCTATTGCCCTGTGTCATGGTCAATTTGATCAGATACACGTGTGTCCACATGTGTTTCTATGGTCATCATACAAGTTTATGTGTATCAATTCTCACCTTGATTCTCTTTCTCTGTCCATTTTCAGCATAAGTTCCTGCTCACCTTCCAAAGTTTACATTAACTGTACACCAAGTCACAATAGACGAAATCGACGAGCCAGTGGTGGACACACAAATTTAGTGACCAGTTCACCTCTCTTATCACCACTAAATTCACCCAAAATAACGCCTCGAACCTCTTCTTCCGGTGAAAATAGTCCCCTCAATACACCACCAGGATCACCAGGATTGGGCAGTGCTCCATACTGGAAATCTCGCCTAAATACATTGAAAAATAGTTTTCTTGGAAGTCCACGATTTCATCGACGAAAAATGCAAAGTAAAAATTCATTTTGAACCTTAGTTTCACTGTAGTTCCCCACATATTCATATGATACTATTTTTACTCACTTCCGGTGAGATGAAGTCTCACTTCCAACCGATCCTTTTCCTATGTGATGTGTGAAACTGTAACTGAAAATCATCTTCCATTCATGTTAAGTGTATTTTACTCATTCATTTTCTTTTTCTCTCCTCTATTTCAGTTCCATCTCCATACGAAGAGACGAGCTTCATACCTGAAACATCACCAGAATTGACCAAACGTTCATGGTTTGGTAGTTTGATGGGCAATGAGAGAGATGAAACTCATGTTCTTTTGGTTCGTGACAAACCTTTAAGTGCTGTTAAAGCGGATCTTATCCACGCATTCTTGTCGGTAAGAAAATTATGATCACAACGTATAAGGTCTATTCTCTCCTCTTCTTCTTACATCTTCACCTATTGATATATTCACCATCCCAAGGATGTCACTCAATGTTGTGACAATAAATTATCTTCAGCATCCTTCTCACTCATTCTCACTCGAAATTTCATTTTCATCTCTTTCTTCATTCATCTTCTTTTACTCTCTAATCTGATTTAACTACTCTTTCTCCCTTCAGATCTCCGATCTAAGTCATTCGGTTTTATCACCTACATCTTTTCGAGTTGAATATAAGAGGCCTGGTAATACGGCCATGTTTCAGCGTAATGTTCGATTCCATGTTAATATAACTCCTGCTGGTGGGCCGCATATTGATGGTAACAAGAGTAAAACAAATTGTAAAGAGAATCATGAAATTGAGAAGCCTCTTATATACGCGATAACTTTTACCCTATTATCGGGTGAGTATAAAAAACAATTGAGAAGAAGAATGAGAGGTTATATTATATTATATTGTTAATTCGATTAGGTCTCTCTCACTCTCAGCCTCCTCTTCTTTTTTTACGGTTATGATACTTTTAGCTATCGGCGTCAAAGCTTTTGAATTGATCTTCTCTCGCTCTCTCTCTCTCTCTCTCTCTCTCTCTCTCTCTTCATTCTAACTTCATTCATTTGCATACTATTTTTTCTCCTCCCTCTTCTCAACTCATCTTCTTCTTCCTCCTCCTCCCTTCTTTATCCATCTAATCATTTGCATATATATTCATAGGTCCTATTCGTCGATTCAAGAGGATTTGTGATCACTTACAAGTGCATGTACTCGGACGACGAGGTACTGGCGGTGTTCAGTTATCACCTCGTACTGGTCGAAGACCTTCTCGAGATCTTAGTGATTCATCATCCTGTGGATCAACCAGCCATTCACCCACAGGAACTCGAATTCATATTGCCGAAGACACTATCAGTCTGGCAGCATCCAAATTGAATTCAAATTCCAGCCTATCATCGAAGGGTGTACCGTTGTCACGGTGTAAATCAGATCAAGATGCAGCGACAGACATTTTTGATAAGCAACAAATAACTCAAATACTTGTAAATGTCAATGCTAATAGTTTTATCCATCGGAATGGTGAAGGAAAAGGTAAAAATTAAGATCAAGCGAAGCGAATCAAGAGTTAATTATTCCAACAATCTTAATCATGATCTCGAATCTTCTTTTTTCCTTTCCATTTTTCTATTCAGATCACAGTAATTTGAGCATAAATTTGAAAACAAACGGCAACAGTAACATCAACAACAATAATAACAATAATAACAATGTCGTGGAATCGAGCTCAAATGCTCCAATTAATCCAGCTTGCAGTCGTGATCGAATTGTGGTTCCAATAGGACGACGAATGAGCTTAGATCCCAAAATTCCAGCCGATAGTGTATGATATTTTTTTTGTTCCATGCAACGAGGAGATAAAAGTGCGAAAAATATCAATTTTCCAAGGCAACATGATCACTTTTTCCAAGAACATTGGATATCCGCAAATAAGCCAAACGCATTGATGATTGATTTCGAATTGATCAGCAATCTTTATCTTGCTCTTGCTATTGAGCATTATTATTGATGATTTCAAATCATTTGTTCAATGATGAGAAAACATTTGATAATAATGATGTGAATAGTGATGATTGCTGTGATTGCCTAAAAAAAGGAAAAGATTCATGGTCCTTACTTATCTCCACCTTTTGTCTTTTCTATTTCTCCTCCAAAAACAAAACAAACTCATATTTGACTTAAAAATAATTATGCTATCCATAAGTTTGCTCATTTTTCCATAGATTTCCATTCCCTAAATGACCAAAAATTGTGAGATGCATTCAATTAAGAAATTAAGAAATCTGAGAGGAAGAGAGAATAAGAAAGAAAGAAAAAAAAAAGAGCCTTCCGGCCATAAAAATTGTATCTCTTTCTTTCTATCTCTCTCTCTCTCTCCAAACTCCTTAGAATCTCCCAAAAAAAATATATAGTCGATAATTATTATTATTCGAATGTAAATATTTGAAAAATTGACTGTATAAACTCAGGAGTGCAATGAGTTACATTTTGACAAATAATGATATAAAAAGTTCATTTCTTGATCAGAACATAAATACATTACAGTTCGCGTGTATAATTGGAATCTATGATCCCTACATGGAACCAATCAAATCAGTTCGCCTGATAAGAATAGGGATTGAAATCATGATGATCATTCTGGTTCCATTTTTTTCGCTGAAAGTCATCATTACACAGATTTTCCCATAACAGTACTTAAAGATTCACTGGCCGTTGTACTGATGCTGGTTGCTCTCTGACGATCTGATGATGATTTGCTGTTATCATTCCATCTGCCTGTAGTTTCGGTGGTCATCGTTTTGGCAGGGAAAAAGTTACTCAGAAGCGTTCTTGATGGTGATCCACGTGATGCACTACTGCTAGCTGGAGAACCTTGTAGGATGAAAAATCAAGATATGTACAAAATTAAGGAATTCAGGAAGTTGTTAAATGTGTATGTTGTGTGGATAAGAATTTATGTGAGCTATTATGTCATTTCAACCTCGTTCTGTTTTTATACTCTGAATCAATTTCAATGATAAGCGACCATCCTTGGCTTACAGATAGAGCCAAATAGCTAGAATGTAAACCTTGCCGATACTGAGGTTTACAGATTTTTCTTCAATAACTAAGTCAGCATCGAAAGGTTATATAATCAGTTAAAAGTTCAGGGAAATCTTATTATGAAGTAGGGAACTCAACTTATAGACAGAACTCTCCATCATCATCTTGATTATTCCCTCATAAAATTGTGAATTCTTACTTGAAGGTATAGATACTCTCTGCCGAAAAGTACCGGCAATACTGGTAAATGATATGGCTGATGATAGAGATTGTGATCTTGGATAGGTAGTAGTCATAGTGGACATTGGCAATGGAGCATATCGACGAGATATTCGACTCAATATGAGAGCAATCACAATAGCAATTGCCAACAATAATAACAATATCATCACCGTTATTGGTATTTGTCTATCCTCATCTTCAGCCAATATTTGGAATGTTGTTTCCATTGGTGTACCGTTTTGATCATTTTTTATTTCCACATTAATTGAGCCTCTCGAAGGTGATGTGATCGTTGAATTGACAATGTAATATTTGCCTTGATGGGTTAAATTATCAATACGATCATTGTCCAATAGTACAAAAACGCTTTCATTTTCTTGGGGATCATACGAAAATTCTATCTGATATTCAACAAAATATTCGGATATCCGTTTTTTTCGAGCAATTGTTTCTTTGTAGCAAACATTGGTTCTGATAGGATTTTTCACTTGTAAACAATAAGTTTTATCCCATCCACAGCCTCGAGAATATCCTACAGAAAATTGGACACAATAGACTTTGAGTAATTAATTCGATTCTATCTGTCAATTGATAGAAAACTTACCTTGCATTATACATTTTTCACAATTGTAAAAGTATGCACAATCAAAAGCGATGAAGTTTGTATCATCAGATTTCTGAGAAAAATTAGAATAGCTGATAGAATTTCTGGAATCTTTGAAGTGATCAGATGTATTAGAAAGACTTTCGGGGAACGTTGTATTAGTCCAGCAAGCTGAAAATATGGACACTATGATATTGAGCAATAAAATGGGATTACTTTTTCTAAACATTCTGAATTCAGGACAAATAGAGCATTTAAAACACCCATTTTTGGTGTTTTTTGTGAAGTAGTCAAAAATATATGTTGTCATTTATTGTTGCCAATCAAAACTAATGGATAGAATCCCTGAATGAAAATATCGAATAATGCCAAAATTTTGAGACTCCGGTTCATAACCATCTTGAAGATCTATCTTTTTTCAACGAGCTAGTTAATTAAAACTAGAATATTGGAAAATCAAAATGCAACAGGTAGAGTAATATCATCTCATTGCGATGAAATATTCATCTCCGTTCTTTCAATTGTAATCTCTTACTAATCATCAATCGATGAGTATCGTAATTCAAAGTGACCAGAAAATCAAATTCCTAATTGATGGAAAAAATATCCTGGATGAATAATTTCTCTCTTCCAAGGGTCTGACAATATATTACCAATTTTGATTTTAACCCTATCAGTAATAAATATTTTTTAGCTGCCCAGTAAAGAAAGAATAATCAAAACTCAAAATCAAAAACTTGCTTAGTCAGAGAGTGAAAGTTAGAGAGTAATTGATTCGATATTTGATTCCAGATATAGTCGATTTTTTTCTTCGAATTTCCGATAACCAAGATATAAGATTCTATTGAGCTAATCTTGAGTAAATTCAAGATCATTTCAAACCTTCTCTTTCTCTCTCATCCCTGAAGCCCCCGGAAACCTGGTTTGGGTTCCAAGGGAAAGAGGGGAAAGGTTCCAGAAAGGGTTATGTTTTATGGGAGAAAGAGAAATTTATCCATGGAAATAGAAAGCATGTTCTGAACAAGAGATCGAGATTTTTGGCAGCTTCCAGATGATACTAGGATGCTTCAAGTGCTCAGGCACTGGAGTTCGAGGAGTGATGCAGATCCACCTTCTACTCCCTCTCATCTCGTTCTGATTCCACATTCAAGACCTAGTTAAAAAATTTTCATCCTCCTCCTCATCCTCCTCATCCTCCTGCTCCTCTTCCTGCTTACCAGTATTTCTCATCTCTCTCTTTCTCTGTCTCTCTCTCTTTCCATCTCTCTCTCCATCTCATTCTGCCCTCTTCCTTCTTCTCCGAGACTAGCCCACTCTGAGTCTAAAATTGGAGACTGATATTATCCAAAATCTTACTCTGCTTATGCTTGACTTCGAATCGCTCATGAAAAGTAGAATAATCGGAAAGAGAAAAAGAGCAAGAGAGAGAAAGAGAGAGGAAATAGAAGATTGAGAGAGTAAGAAAAATAAGAAGCTACACACAAAATTAGCATCCAAAAGTGATGCTCTTGCACAAGAGATACTCTTCATCTTCTCACCAGGAATGAGTCATTAACACACACAATAACATCATTCTGTGTGATTTTTTTTTCTGTCTCTTGCTTAGTGTCCAAACAGATTGGCCACATTTTGTAAAATAATCATTTGTGTCAATCGATACTGTCTATGAAATGTGACTAGTTGCGAGTGAAAGTTGTGCTAGAAGATATGAGAATTGTGATGATGCTCACAAGTGAATCATAAGTTGTAACTATATTTAAACTAATTGTAAAGACTGAGGAGACAGAGGAAGAGAGAGAGAGGAAGAGAGAGAAGGAAAAAGAAAAAGTTTCATCCAGAATCATCAACAAATGTGACTCGAACCGGTTGAGAAAATCTTCGTTTCAATTTTTATCATCCAGCATCCAGAAGATGAAAATTGCGTTTCCTGGATGATCAGTTTTCGGTTAATATGTCTCTCCCACAAGGAAGAGAGAAAGTGAGATGAAAAAGTGTTACAATATTCAATACAAGTTGGAAAGAACAAGATGAAAAAGTTTTACTCAACAACATCTCTTTCATCTTGTGTGTAAGTTTTCCAATTTTTCGTCATTTTATTCTTTGTTTTTCTTTCTCAAGTTGTGTTCAAGTTTTATGGGTATATATTTTATCACTCAAACGTTCTAATCTTATCATCGTGAGCTGTGATATAAATGAATTACCTGTGAAAAATATTCACCAAAAGATGCTATTAAAAGAAGAGAATAAAAGTGATTGAGTATCGGTGGCAAAGTGAATCATATATGTACATCAATCATCCATTTTCAACCATACAATATGGATGATAACCCTGCTAATATTCAATAACCATCAGTTTGTGGGTGATTGGTGAGTGATTTATCAAAAGTATACATCACCAACATCTCAACAGCATCCACGATCACCCAAAATGTCTCATCAACACCGTAGTCAGCGAAAATTTTGGGTATCTCGTGGTAGAGATATATCATCATCACCACCTCGTGAAATAATTCGTCTTCGACACGTTGAACACACATCACCAATACGTCGTGAGGTGGATGATGATGAACCCAAAATGCCACCCCAACGGCCATCATTCCGAACCCATTTGATGGATCAAAATTTGATTGAAGGTGGCCGGGCACAATTTGATGCTCGCCTATTGCCTCTCGGTGATCCTAGTCTACAAGTTGAATGGTACCACAATGGTACACCATTGGCAACCAGTACACGATATATTACCGAATTTCGATTTGGGTATGTAGCTTTAACCATATTGAATGTGTCCCAATCGGATGCCGGTGTGTATGTGTGTCGTGCTACCAATGATATTGGTGAAGCAATCACAACCGCAAGTCTTCAAGTTCGCCCGCCAAGCCCGGTATATCGGCCGTATGGGTATGATGATGAATATGAAATGATTCGACACACAGAGGATTCAAGTTTCTACAGTAAACAGCGGTCAGTGGACGAAAGTTATTCAACATCGTGTCCAGTGTTTGTAAAGCCATTGGATATTCAACATAATCTACTTGAAAATGGTCGTGCTCATTTTGAAGCTCAAATCACACCGGTCAATGATCGAAGTATGCAAGTGGAATGGTATCGTAATGGTGAACCAATGAATGCTGGTAAGTTTAACAGTTGTTTGTGTGTGAAATTGTGATAATTTGAAACAATGTGGGTGTGTGAGAAGAAATTCTGAGACAAAATTCCGAAATTGATATTCCGAGATATATTGATTGAATATTTGATATTGTTTTCATTTCATAAAGGCTCTCGAATTAAGACAGTGTTCAGCTTTGGTTACATATCATTGACAATCTCAAATGTAACGGTTGATGATTCTGGACTGTACACTTGTCGAGCGGTCAATAGTAAGGGTGAAGCAATGTCCACCACAACGCTCAAAGTGCAAGGTAAGATTATGAGAATTCTTTTATTCTTTTTCTTTTCATTTTATACACCCTTGAGTTGAGAAAAAATGCTGAAAATGTTCCAAAGGTGAATTCAATTGGGCGTTCAGAAGGGTTAAAAGGTTTCGACACTCTTATTCATTAAGCTATGAGATGCCATCTTTATGAGAAGTTACATTATGTACTGGAAATGTTTCAGGAAATTTTGTTGCGAAAATATTTTCCTCTCTCTTTCTTACACTATTCATGAGTCAGCCATTGAGAAGAGAGAGAAAAATTCCTAGCAGAACAATATGATATACTCATATACTCATATATTTAGATGATGAATTTGTTTCATCTCTGGCCATTTATTGAACATTCTTGGGGGGGTTGTTAAAGTTGACCAATCATCAGTCCTCAAAAATGGATTTCCTAATAATCAAACTTGTTCAATGAATCTCAAAGATCTGAATGAATATCTTGAAGTTTCTGATAACTTGAGTTCTCTAATCTAACGATGAGATGAATGCCAAGAAAACTGAATATTTGCCGAATAGCTAAATTCTGCAGTAATTGAGAAGATTCAAGATTCAAATGATAAGCTTAATTCATCAAGTATCATGTTCATACATTTTTTATGGATAACCTAGACTCTGATAAGTTTTCGTTGATTCAATTTGCTATTCTTATCCAATTTAAGTTGCGAAAAATATCTTTTCTTTCTTCTCTTCTCATACATGACTCATGGAAGAACAAAAATTTTTCAAATTCCATGAGTTTTCTGAACAAAAAGAGAATAAGAACTCTTCCAACAAGTGACAGGGGCATCTCAATATATTTTCTGCCTAAATGTCAAATTTCAACTAACATGATTGTCATTCCCTGACTCAATCCATCTATTTTTTTTGCCACCACTGTTCAATTGTTTTTCAAATTCCCCTTCAGTAGGCCATCAAGTTCTAACTGAGTACATTTCACAAAATTATGGGGCCAAAAGTGTTCCCAAAAATGAAAACTCTTTCCCTGTCTCTGTCTAATGGAAGAACCCCGAAAAAAGAAAACAGCCCTCACCCTCCCCCACACACATGTCAACAGGTCCTTGGGTGAAACATTTAACTGTAAAAAAGAAGAATTGCGCCGATAAATTGAAAACCGAAAAACAAGTGTGAAAAAATAGAAGCTGCTCACATATGAATTGGTCGATCAGGGGTAACATATGATAAATAGCTGGCTCAAAAGTGGTTCAATTGAGAATGTTGCTTTTCCAAGAGATAGAAGAGAGAGAACAGATATGCTTACTTGAATATTAGTGTGAAGAATAAGTGAATATTCAGAAGAGTTAAGAGTTAAGAGAGAGATAGAAGTAAGACATGGAAATAAAATTTTGGCCATTCGTCAACTGATACTCTCATGATACATACTGGTGAGCTGGCAGGCGAAACTGTAAAAGTTGATGGTAAAAGGGAACATCATGTTGAAGAAGGCGGATTTTTTGATGGATATTTGGTACACAAAGCTACAAATTTATAAATATCTATCGTCTTGTGTGTGTGTGTCTGGGTATGAGAAGTGAAAACTACGCATTCTGTGATTAAGATTGATTCTTTTTGACTCAAACGGAAGTGGAGAGAGAATAGTAAATGAATTTCCAATTCTCCAATCAATTTTTTGGGTGCATTTAAGCACCAACAGCATATCGAAATGGAGGCTTCGAATTTTCTCTTTAGAAGCTGTATAATTGATCACATTCGTGTTAATTGCATAATGACAATTATGCAATGGAAGAGCACTTTCAAGTGATGAAGGGGAAAATGGTCATAGGAATCTTCATTGGAAATATAGTATTTCATCCAGAATTAAATTCAAACTTTGCAAATGGGGGATTGATAGAGATCAGGAAAATTTGTTTGTTCAGTTTTTTTCAGATAGAGAATCATTACAATTCGCTATGTGAGATGGGTGTCCAACGAATCTTACCAATGAAAAAATTTTAGCATACCTACCTAGCTAACGGTAGTTCCAATACTGTATATTTTATACTAATGCAATTTACAATGTAAGAACTGATGAACTCGATTCACACGATTAGCCAATTCTCAACCAATTCCATCCAATCTGTCAATGAACTGATGCTATTTTTTGATGAAATTCTGATGAAAGATTCTTTAAAGTACTGTTGTATCGGAACTTATCCCGCTCTTTGTCTCTCTTTTTGAAGTAATCTTTGATCTCATGGAAAAAAGGATAGATAAACCTTTCGAATTCTTACATTGATGATGAAAAGTGGAGATGAACAGAAGAAGCACATACAATCGTGAATATCAATAACAAACAGCTATGGGAACCTAAGTGGAAAAAAACAATTGGTCATTCAGCAGGGTTTGAATAGAAAAAAATTTCAATCAATTCAAGGCTTATACAGATGATTCCCGATCATTTGATACCTGGAAAACCTATCTGAGCTCACCGTGTTGATTGTGATACAATGGTGAGGCAAAATTAACGGCTTTCAGAATTCAACCAAGTCCCATAATTATCATGACACATGAGATTAATTCCATCAGAATTTGACTACCAAAATTTTCCTCATTAACATGAGGCCTCAAACTTTTTCGTTATCATTTTTTGGCCCCACTCGAAAGTCATCATAAGCCTGGTTTACTAGGCCTTATTAGTTATGCAACGAAAAAAACCCTCTCCTAATCTAGATTGATAATCAAAAGATTTTGGTGACATTTTCGTTGAGCAACAGGAGCAGGAGCCTCTCATTTTTGACAAACATATGTACATCCGAGAGGGTAAAAAAGTTAGTTAGCAATAGATTATATGGACATTTCATTGGATGAAAAAATGGATTGCATTTCCTCTCAAGTTTCATCAGAGGAACATATTTTTCATTCAGATTTAGTCTCTCTCTCCCTCTCTCCCATCTATCTTTGAAAACCTTTTCCAAAAGACAGATTCAAGTTTATCAAAGTAGTCTTCCTCTAGAAGAAAATGTAAATTTTTTTTCTCCTCCCTCTCTCTCTCTCTCTCTCTCTCTCTCTCTCTCTCTCTCTCTCTCTCTCTCTCTCTCTCTCTCTCTTGCTGAGACTCCAAAAAACTTGATTTTCTTTTTATTCACTTTGGTGGAACCGATTCTACCGAAAAATATCACCAACTCAACACTTTTCGTAATAATTAAACGCGGGAGAATCGAGTCTGTGAAATTCAAAAAAATTTAAATTTATCGACTCCTTGAGGCTGATTTGTATCAGGCATTGTTGTATTTATTTTGTTTTTATTTTGAAAAATTCATCTGATAAATCTCAGTGAACATTTGGTTTGCATTCGACTCCGATATTGATCACATTTCAAATATTTACTGAAAATACGCTATCGAACTCAGAAATTCTTGATAAGTTCCAATATGAACGAATAATGTATCTCTTTGTGTGGTTATTGGCTTTGCCGATGATTTGCTTGTCCCACAAAGAGACGGATTTCATTCAGTTTAATGATGCCTACATTCCAGTTGTGAACTCTAGTTCAGAGAGCTTTTATCTATTGGTGAATGATGAATATTTAGAATTCAGTAGAAAAGATTTTAACGATCTAGAGGGTGGGTACATATTCATTGCTGGTGATCAGCAACAGTATATTGTGGCTGTCGATCGTTCAAGTACTATCGAAAAGGTAACTGTGTTCGACATTGGAACTAGATCAGTGTGGAATAGGTTCACATTGGAAAACTACAGATTGGCTCCTCGACATGGAAGCGATTATATTTGGAATCTTGATTCCAAACTGAGAGGTGGAGATTTCCATTTTGTCGAAAGCATCTATTCGAATGGTACGGTTGAAGATTACATTATGGTCCCTATAATAATCAATTCGGGATGGGAATTTTGGAAAACATTCATCTGGGATGATGAAACATATATATGCTACGATCGCCGGAAAGATGAAGAGCAATCAGCATTCATTGTGAAGATCGATCATTCTAAAGAAGATCAATCGAAATCAATATCATCACTAGTATCAGCGATAAAACTAGGACGTCCAGGAGCTGTATTTTTTATTGCATCCTATCCAAAGCCTCTAATTTTCATCAAGGAAGTATTTGTTGGTGATAATAAAATCATCATATACCCATTCAGCCAGATGAATGATGAGATGAAAAATGCAGTAGAAAAATGTAAAAAGACTGGAACAACATCGGAAAACTTATTTGATCTGAAAAAATTTCTTCAAAATGAGGATGTAGTAGCTGACTGCAAGGAACAAGATGAATTATTAATATATAATCACAGTCATCCTGGAGTTGAGTATAAGTTTCCATTCGAATTTGATCATGATAATGTTATTGTTGTTTGGCTTGGTCACGAAATAAACAAGACTAAATTTGTGATCAGAGACATAGGAGAAGATAAAAGGCTTTTTGTTTGTGATTTTTGGGAGGAAATCTTGGAAGTTGCATGTACCAGAAATTTGGAGCCAATCAGTATAGAAGGTAAATATTTTATCGACAGCCGGAAAGGCTCAATTGTCATTCCAACAGCTGAACGCTACGAATTTTCTCCGATACTGGAATGCTTCGAATTCACATCATGTGAAACATGTACCATGCTTGGTTACTACAATCCATGTGTTTGGAATGGGTCCGATTGTATTGATAAACAGGGCAATTTCAGCGATTCCCAATGCTTCAATGTATCATCAGCGGAATACAAGAGTCGACCGAGTGGAAAAACACAGATCATAGTCACTCTTCCATATAAATTGAGAGAAGATTTTGGAGAAAAAGTATATCTAGAATTTGCCGATACTAGGGAGGAGAAAGTTTTGCATTCTGGAGATGAATATTCTGCAATTGTTAACAATTTCAATTCTATCAATCTTTCGATTAATTTTATCAGACCTACTGGCGGTCCCATGAAAATCATGTTACCTTCGAGTGATAAGCCTTCTGGCGATGGAACTTCTCCTTTCTGGGTTGATGCTCTTTATTTAACATTTTGTATACTTCTCATTATCGCTCTTGGAGCTCTCATTTATATTGGCATAAGTTTCGCATCATTTCGAAAGCCGGCAAGACGAAGGTCAATAGATTTCAAGGAAGAATCGTCTCCAAAAGATTCTGATAGTCAAATGGACAGCTTTGATACTCTGAACGTGGCCAAAACTCAAATCAATCCGGGAAGCCTCACATCCAAGATGACCACCGATACTGATGTGATGATGATCGAGAGTTCTACTCAATCAACAATTAAAACTCAAGATGCTTTTTCGAAAGTTTTCTGAAGAGAAAAAATTCACAGAGTTCCAATGATAAATATTTGATACTCCCTAACACTTTTATCAATTTCTTCTCTTGAATTTTCTAATCGAGAGATATGCTCATGGATAGGTTCTGATGTGCTCAATTTTATCATTCCTCTAGTTTGGGATGGTGTCGAAGAATTTCCAACTAGATTGAAATACACTGTATTTTAGTACTCTATTGAATTTTTAGCAAAAGAGAGAATTAGTACCATTGTAATACAATGTATCAGCACTTGTGATATATCAAATTTCATTAATTTAATTAATTTAATTGATTAATTCAATTTAATTTTTCATTCTTCTATTTGTTCCAATCACAATCGTAATCGAGAGATTTTCGATTTTTTTCCGAAATATTTTTCAAAACCTCTCGCCTTAGAAAAAAGAAATATCTTTCACCCTCTCTCTAATGCGCCATGTAACAATTTACAACTAATTGTTGTGATTTTGTTATCCAATTGCAAAGATAGAATCCCTCAAGCTTCATTCTGTCTTGCTAATTATGCTGATAGCTGATTTGAAAGTGAAGTTTAGCTGTTTTCAGGGTTGAAACCTTTCAAATCTTTTCGGACAAAAATTCTCTTTGGGATCAATTTTTCGTCGAAATTGCTTGCGATTTCTATTTGATAAACATTGATCTGACCTTACGGTCTTATGAAAGGAATCTCGAAGCTCCATGATGATGCATTCTCTTGGTGTGGTGTGGTTATTGAACATATTCATACTTACAACAGCTCACAAGCCAACTGATTTTATCCAATTTAACGATGCCTTTTTATCGGTAGTCAATTTGAATTCGAATATTTTTGAAGTATTGATAGACGGTGAATATCGGCCCTTCAATCACGACGACTTGGTATTTGTTTTTAGGATTGGCCGAATGTTTGTTTCTGATGAACGATATATTGTTGCCTCCTTCGATTCATATCTTGACGTGAAAATTTTCGAAATCAAAGATACATTGAAGATATTGAAAAATTTCACAAAGAAAGGTCCAGGAGGAGAAAAAAGATTAGCTCCTCGGCGTAATAGCAATTATATTTGGAGCCTTAACTATGTGATCAGTCGAAATGATCCGATTCTTATCTTACAAAGTTCAGGTTTGGATGGTAAAATTAATGCGATTTTGCAGATAGGAAATCAATCGCAATCGCAATGGGTATACAAGAGAATGTTCATTTGGCAAAATGATACCTACATATGTTACGATGCATACACATATCAAGAGCAATCATCATTTATTCTCAAATTAGATCATTTGCAGAAAGGTGGATCTGATTTATTGGCTTCATTTGTTTCAGCTATAGAGTTTGGCTCACCAGGAGCTATATTTTTTGTTCCATCCTATCCAGAGCCTGTAATATATGTTCATGATAAAGGAAAGCTGATAGTGTATTCATTCATTGAAATACTTGATGAAATGAATAAAGTGGTAGAAAAATGTAGGAAAAGTGGTGAACCATCACAAAATCTATTAAAATTGGAAAAGTTTTTGCGCTCAGAAAGAGTCCTCGCTGATTGTAGTGAACAAGTTGAAGTAATGATCTATTATCACAATAATTCCACAGCTAAGTATAATATGGCTAGACCACCAGAGAATATTTTATGGCTTGGGCATGAAATACAAAAGATGAAATTTTTGACCAAAGTCAGCCCTACTCAAATGGAAATCTGTGATTGGAAGAAGGGAGTCGAAGAAATTCTGTGCCTCAGAACTATTACTTTCGAGAACGAGATCGGAAGAATTACCCGTTACGTTGACACTAGGAGAGGTGTATTCGCTATTCAGACCGACAGTTATAAAAAGCTATCGTTTCCAATTGTGCTTGAATGCAAAGAATTTCCATCTTGTGAAACATGTACCATGCTTGGCTACTACAATCCTTGTATTTGGGATGGTTTCGAATGTATTGACGAGCCTCCAGATTCCGAAATTTCTCAATGCTTCAATGCATCCAAAATACGTTACAAAGAGCAGACCAAAAGTGATACAGAGGTTACAGTATCTTTTCCATATAATTTGAGAGAAAATTTTGGTGAGAAAGTATATCTGAGTCTCTCAGATGGAACTGAAATGAGTGTTTCATATGATGGCGATGAGTATTCGGCTATTATACCAACCTCACAGCTTGAAGGAATTGCGATCAATTTTATTCGACCTACTGGAGGACCAATGAAAATCTTTTTGGAATTCCAAGAACCAGAGAAGCTCCCAGAAAATGAATTCTCTCTACTCTGGCTGATACTGATTCCCATTGTTATCCTTATCATGAGTGTTTTGCTACATTTCATGGTTTTTAAGCCCTCAAAAAAAACTGCACAACCAGTGACACCAGTAATACCAGCAAAACCAGCAACACCAGCGAAACCAGCAACACCAGCAACACCAGTAATACCAGCGAAAAAAGCCGATAGTGTTTCTAAAACGCCATCAAGTCTCGGTAAAAAGAAACCAGAATCGAAGAAAGTTTCTATAACCTCACAAACAACCCAAACAACCCAAACTGGTACTTCTCCTCCTGATTCCTCTTCACCAGTCGAATTGGGAGATGATAAATATGAATCACGTTCTGTGGTTAAAGAATGAAAGCTTCTGTGAGAGGTCACGGTTCAGCTCAAAACTTTTTTAATTCTCAATTATTCCCACTTTAACTGATTGATAGCTTTTCTTTGGGTACCTTCTAGAGGCAAATGAACTTTCTTTCGATCATCATTTGCCAGACTATTGAACCAGGCAAACATTCTTTTTTGGGTTCGTTTTGAACTCTTCTTTCATCTGATACATTTTCAAACCTATCAAACCTACCTTGGAGTGAAAGTGAAAGAAATTGATTTATGGAGGAAGATTTATGCATAGGAAAATGATCTTCAATCAAGTGATCAAGAATTCGAACACATTTGGACCAAAATTTCGCTTTTTGGAGTCGGAAATTAATCAGTCCGTTTTTCGTCTCCAAAACGATGCGTGTCTAGGACATTCAATGTAGAAGATGATAAATTCTCATCTGTTTGCTTCCACATGCTTGAGGCAGTTGTGAGGGAAAATATGATGAATTGTAGAAATCTTAATTTGCATTCATTATTTTCAACGTTCTGCCTCATAAATTTTTTCCAATTAAAAATATAGCCTTCACTGTTCTCTGTGAGCATTAGTAGAATCATTGCTAGAACTTTTCCAAAAAAGTTTCTACCAGACTTAACCTGGATCTCATATCATACAATCACAATTATCTGTGTGAATGGATGGGAGAAACTTCTCATTCCAATTCTTACGATCAGTCTGCCCAGATCAAGATCGAGATTGCAATTGCTTTTTTTGAATTTAATCTACTTTTGCATCCGTGATAAATGATCAAATGAAACTCAAAAAATTCGACTAGAATACTTTTTTCTTTCACTCTTTGTTTACTCAAACTAACAGCTGGAGGATTCTCGGATAATTTTATCCATTTAATCTGACTGATCTGATTCATATTGTTGTGATTGTTTTCTAATTCGAAGATAGTATCCTTGGAATCTCATTCTCTTTCGTTATTCATGCTAATCATCGGAAAAAGATTGGGTTGCATATTTGATAGAAATTTTAAATCTATTCAGAATGATTTCGTGTATCGTTTAATCGCTAAGTTGTTTCACTTTAGCCTGAATTACTGGTGAATCTCGGTGAAATTTCAAAAATTCTCAACCATTCGGCTTCGCTGATCATTTGGAAGAACTCCCAAGGCTTCAAAATGATGATGTATTCCTTTGTGTGGTTAATGAACATATTCATGGCTTCCACATCTATCAAATCAACAGATTTTATTCATTTTAACGATGCATTCTTATCAGTAGTAAATTATACCCAAGAAACTTTCGAGATACTGGTAGATGGTGAATATTTGCAGTTTAATCGAAAAGATTTTTTACCCTTTTTACCTGGAGATATGTTCATTGTTGATCAATATATTGTAGCTGCCTACTTTCCGGAAATCTTTGGAACCTTTTTTGATATCAAAACACGAAAGAAACTAAGGGAATTCAATAAAAATGAAAAATTCAAATTAGTTCCTCGACATGGTAGCAAACAATTTTGGTCTATTGACTTTCGGACTGGATTTCGTCTGGTAGGTCTTTTTCTCAGTCGTTTTGACTTGAATGGTAAACAAAAAGGACTCCTAGAGATGGGCAGAGTGGGTCCCAGAACCTGGGAACTAGGAAGTGTGTTCATCTGGGAAAATGATACATACCTTTGCTATAGCACTGTATCTGAGGGATCATCCTTTATCGTGAAATTGGATCATAGGGAATATAATGAATCAAATCCATTAGCTCCACTTGTCTCAGCAATAGATATGGGCCCTTCGGGAAAGATAATTTTCATTCCATCCCATCCGAAACAATTAATTTTTCATCAACAAAATTTTACGAGACTTGCTGTTTATTCATTTGTTGAAATGCTTGATGATATGAAAAAAGTGGTAGAAAAATGTAAGAAAAATGGTGAGCCATCACAAAATTTATTTAAATTGGAAAATTATTTGACAACACAGGAAGTGGCCGCTGATTGTCGTGATCAAGATGAATTATTGATCTACAGGATTAGCATTGAAGGAAAGAGGCATTACATTCCGAGCCGATTAGAAAATGGTCTATGGTTAGGACACGAAATACAGAAGGTGAAAATTTTGGTCAATTTGCCTGGTGACTATCCAAAAATCTGTGATTATCAAGATGGAGTCGAACAAATCGAGTGTCCCAGGATTCTCGCTTATGTGGAAAATTTAGAAAATGTACGTTTCATTGACAGTAGAAAAGGTTTATTCACCATTCCACTAAACGGAGGGCCATCATTTCCTCCAGTATTGGAATGCAAAGAATTTCCGTCTTGTGAAACATGTACCATGCTTGGCTACTACAATCCCTGTAATTGGGATGGTTCTAAGTGTGTTGATAAGCGTTCAGGTTCCAAAAATTATCAATGCTTCTATCCATCTGATATAACCTACAAAAATTTACCTAATGAAAATACAGATATCACAGTATCATTCCCATATGAATTGAGAGAAAATTTTGGTGAGAAAGTATATCTAAGTCTTCCAAATGGAACCGAAAAGAATGTTTCCTACAATGGTAAAGAGTATTCGGCAACTGCACCAACCTCACAGCTAAAAGGAATATCGTTCAATTTCATTCGATCAACTGGAGGACCAATGAAAATTTTTTTGGAAAAAGATAAACCAGTCGAGCCACCAAAAAGTGGTTCCTCTTACTTATGGCTATTATTGATCTTCATCATTCTCCTCATCTTATGTTCTGGCTGCTTTTTCTATCTCAAACTTTCCCAGACACCCAAAACTGGTGATAAACCAGCACCAATATCAACAATAGCAGACGCTGTTCTTGAAGACCAATCAAGTCTCACTAGTGTCAGTAGAAAGGAGCAAGAATCGAGGAAAGTACCCGAAACCCTATCAGCATTTCAAACGGCAAAAAGTTCTCGAACTGCCCGAAAAGGATCTCCTCCACATGATCCTTCTTCACCACTCGGTATAGGAGCCGATGAATATCTATCACGGTCTGTGGCTCACCACTGAAAGCTTCCATGAGAGATCAGGATTCCATGAATGAAGAATGGTCCCATGAAAATCATGTTACCTTCGAGTGATAAGCCTTCTGGCGATGGAACTTCTCCTTTCTGGGTTGATGCTCTTTATTTAACATTTTGTATACTTCTCATTATCGCTCTTGGAGCTCTCATTTATATTGGCATAAGTTTCGCATCATTTCGAAAGCCGGCAAGACGAAGGTCAATAGATTTCAAGGAAGAATCGTCTCCAAAAGATTCTGATAGTCAAATGGACAGCTTTGATACTCTGAACGTGGCCAAAACTCAAATCAATCCGGGAAGCCTCACATCCAAGATGACCACCGATACTGATGTGATGATGATCGAGAGTTCTACTCAATCAACAATTAAAACTCAAGATGCTTTTTCGAAAGTTTTCTGAAGAGAAAAAATTCACAGAGTTCCAATGATAAATATTTGATACTCCCTCACACTTTTATCAATTTCTTCTCTTGAATTTTCTAATCGAGAGATATGCTCATGGATAGGTTCTGACGGGCTCGATTTTATCATTACTCTGGTTTGCGATGGTGTCAAAAAATTTTCAACTAGATTGAAATATATTGTATTTTAGTACTCTATCGAATTTCAAGCAAAAGAGAGAATTAGTACCATTGTAATACAATGTATCAGCGCTTGTGATATATCAAATTTCATTAATTAATTTAATTAATTAATTCAATTTAATCTAATTTTTTATTCTTCTATTCGATTCAATCACAATCATAATCGAAAGATTTTCGATTTTTTTCCGAAATATTTTTCAAAACCTCTTGCCTTAGAAAAAAGAGATATCTTTCACCCTCTCTCTCTAATGCGACATGTAACGGTTTACAACTAATAGTTGTGATTTTGTTATCCAATTCCAAAGATAGAATCCTTCAAGCTTCATTCTGTCTTGCTGTTTATGCTGATAGCTAATTCGAAAGTGAAGTTGGGGATCAATTTTTCGTCGAAATTTCTTGTGAACCTCAAAAGAGGATCAAATTCTATTTGATAAACATTGATCTGACCTTACGGTCTTATAGAAGGAATCTTAAAGCTCCATGATGATGCATTCTCTTGTGTGGTTATTTAACATATTCATACTTACAACAGCTCACAAGCCAACTGATTTTATCCAATTTAACGATGCCCTTTTATCGGCAGTCAATTTGAATTCAAATATTATTGAAGTATTGATAGACGGTGAATATCGGCCGTTCAATATCGACTTGATATATATTTTTGTGCAGGGCCAAATGTTTGTTTCTGATGAACGATATATTGTTGCCGCCTACGAAATAAAGCTTGAGGTGAACGTTTTTGATATCAAAGATACATCGAAGATTTCGAAAAAATTCAAATTGAAAGATCCAGAAAGAAGATTAGCTCCTCGGCGTAATAGCAATTATATTTGGAGCCTTAACTATGAGATCGATCGATATAGTCCAATTCTTATCCTACAAAGTTTAGATTTGGATGGTAAAATGAATGCGACTTTGCAGATGGGAAATCAATCGCAATCGCAATGGAGATACAAGAGAATGTTCATTTGGCAAAATGATACCTACATATGTTACGATGCAGCATTACAAGAGCAATCATCATTTATTCTCAAATTAGATCATTTGCAGAAAGGTGGATCTGATTTATTGGCTTCATTTGTTTCAGCGATAGAGTTTGGTTCACCAGGAGCTATATTTTTTGTTCCATCCTATCCAGAACCTGTAATATATGTTCATGATGAAGGAAAGCTGATAGTGTATTCATTCATTGAAATACTTGATGAAATGAATAAAGTGGTAGAAAAATGTAGGAAAAGTGGTGAACCATCACAAAATCTATTGAAATTGGAAAAGTTTTTGCGCTCAGAAAGAGTCCCCGCTGATTGTAGTGATCAAGTTGAAGTAATGATCTATTATCACAATGATTCCACAGCTAAGTATAATATGGCTAGACCACCAGAGAATATTTTATGGCTTGGGCATGAAATACAAAAGATGAAATTTTTGACCAAAGTCAGCTCTACTCGAATGGAAATCTGTGATTGGAAGAAGGGAGTCGAAGAAATTCTGTGCCTCAGAACTATTACTTTCGAGAATGAAATCGGACAAATTACCCGTTACGTTGACACTAGGAGAGGTGTATTCGCTATTCAGACCGACAGTTATAAAAAGCTATCGTTTCCAATTGTGCTTGAATGCAAAGAATTTCCGTCTTGTGAAACATGTTCCATGCTTGGCTACTACAATCCCTGTAATTGGGATGGTTCTAAGTGTATTGATAAGCGTTCAGGTTCCAAAAATTATCAATGCTTCTATCCATCTGATATAACTAACAAAAATTTACCTAATGAAACTACAGAAATCACAGTATCATTCCCATATGAATTGAGAGAAAATTTCGGTGAGAAAGTATATCTAAGTCTTCCAAATGGAACCGAAAAGAATGTTTCCTACAATGGTAAAGAGTATTCGGCAACTGCACCAAACTCACAGCTAAAAGGAATATCGTTCAATTTCATTCGATCAACTGGAGGACCAATGAAAATTTTTTTGGAAAAAGATGAACCACCAAAAAGTGGTTCCTCTTACTTATGGCTATTATTGATCTTCATCATCCTCCTTATCTTATGTTCTGGCTGCTTTTTCTATCTCAAACTTTCTCAGACACCCAAAACTGGTGATAAACCAGCACCAATATCAACAATAGCAGACGCTGTTCTTGAAGACCAATCAAGTCTCACTAGTGTCAGTAGAAAGGAGCAAGAATCGAAGAAAGTACCCAAAACCCTATCAGCATTCCAAACGGCCAAAAGTTCTCGAACTACCCGAAAGGGATCTCTTCCACATGATCCTTCTTCACCACTCGGTTTAGGAGCCGATGAATATCTATCACGGTCTGTGGCTCACCACTGAAAGCTTCCATGAGAGATCAGGATTTAGTTTAGAAATTTTTTGATCTTCTGTTTCTTTTGTTTCAATCAATTAATAGTATTTTACCTATGAAATCAGTTTATCATAATTTTTTTAGTTACTAACATAATCACCACACAAAAGTTCTCTGTTAGACTTGATTTGAAATATCCTCTTCGGGAATATTTCCCATAGCCAACATGAAGTGTGCTGAGATCAAGAAAATTGATTTTCAAAAAAATTAACCCAAAAAAAATGATCCTCAACCAATCGATTGAGAATATGGCCATCTCCAAGCCCAAAATAAGCTATTAGCGATTGTATGAGCTATTTGATTGCCTAACACTGTTAACAATGTTAGAGCTATTAGAAACATTTCAATTTGAATCAAGGAGACAAAAAATGTTTCAATTCAGTCAAATAAAGCGTGGCATGTAAGAATCACAATCGAATGAAAATTTATCAGTTGAATTGAGAGAAGAAAAGTTTGAGAAATACTAAGCTTTTGAAGTTCTTAAGGCTTGGATCAGTTGGAAGCCGAGAAAGCAGAAAAAGATCATTTCAGAATGGGAAGAACGAGCTCAACCAGATACCAAACTGTACTGATCATGCATATCATGTTCGTCTGGAATATTAGAATATAATACTAAAATTTCTGGCTATAATGAAAATTTAATGCTAATATAAGCGAGATTTTCAAATTGAATCAACATATTTCTAAGGGGAACAACTTCTCAAAATACTTTGACTAGTCTTGCTCGAACATGATAAATATTATGTATTGTTGTAATGATTCAGGATTTGGTGCATCTGATTTCGTTACAAGCTGTTGATTACATTTTAATTTGTGAATTGATTCATTGCAAATGTCTTCACAGAATCCATTAATCAAATTCCGAAATCCTCATAAGATTCCAATGTGTCCATTTGATGTATCTCTTGGGCTTTTTATCGGCGATACTGATGGCTTGCTCATCTCATAAGCCAACAGATTTCATTCAGTTTAATGATGCCTACATTCCAGTTGTAAATTCTAGTTCTGAGAGCTTTTATCTATTGGTGAATGATGAATATTTAGAATTCAGTAGAAAAGATTTTAACGATCTAGAGGGTGGGTACATATTCATTGCTGGTGATCAGCAACAGTATATTGTGGCTGTCGATCGTTCGACTACTATCGAAAAGGTAACTGTGTTTGACATTGGAACTAGATCAGTGTGGAATAGGTTCACATTGGAAAACTACAGATTGGCTCCTCGACATGAGAGCAATTATATTTGGAATCTTGATTCCAAACTGAGAGGTGGAGATTTCCATTTTGTCGAAAGCATCTACTTGAATGGTACAGTTGAAGATTACATTATGGTCCCTGAAATAATCAATTCGGGATGGGAATTTTGGAAAACATTCATCTGGGATGATGAAACATACATATGCTACGATCAAAGGAAAGATGAAAAGCAATCAGCATTCATTGTGAAGATCGATCATTCCAAAGGAGATCAATCCAAATCGATATCATCACTAGTATCAGCGATAAAACTAGGACGTCCAGGAGCTGTGTTTTTTATTGCATCCTATCCAAAACCTCTAATTTTCATTAAGGAAGTATTTGTTGGCGATAATAAAATCATCATATACCCATTCAGCGAGCTGAGTGATGAGATGAAAAACGCAGTAGAAAAATGTAAAAAGACTGGAACAACATCGGAAAACTTATTTGATCTGAAAAAATTTCTTCAAAATGAGGAAGTTGCTGCTGACTGCAAGGAACAGAATGAATTGCTGATTTATAATAACACTCAGCCTGGAGTTCAGTATGAGTTTCCATTTGAATTTGATTCCTACAATTTAATCGTTGTTTGGCTTGGCCACGAAATTAATAAGATGAAATTTGTGATTAGATACGAAGGAGGGTCCGATAAAAGGCTATTTGTTTGTGATTTCATTGAGAATACAAGGAAAGTCGAATGTTCTAGGAATCTGGATCCAATCAGTATAGAGGGAAAATATTTTATCGACACCCGAAAAGGTTCAATTGTCATTCCAACGGCTGAACGCTATGAATTTCGTCCAATACTAGAATGTTTCGAATTCAAATCATGTGAAACATGTACTATGCTCGGTTATCATAATCCTTGTATTTGGGATGGTTCCAAGTGTATTGATGAGCGGCCAGGTTCTGAATATCGTCAATGTTTCGAGCCATCTGAACTATATTATGAAAATCTAATTGATGGTAATACACAAATTACAGTATCTTTTCCATATAAATTGAGGCAAGATTTTGGTGAGAAAGTATATCTTAGCTTCTCAGATGACACCAAAAAGGACGTTTCAATTGAGGATGATAAGTTCTTGGTCACAGTACCAACCTCACAGCTTGAAGGAATTGCAATCAATTTTATTCGACCCACTGGAGGACCAATGAAAATCTTGTTGGTTGGCGGAAAACCAGTGGGACCACCAGAAAATGGCTTCTCCTACTTTTGGCTAATAATGATCCTGATCATTGTCTGCCTCATAATTCTCGTAATCACACTCTATTTGAGAGTTAAAAAGCCATCAAAAGATAGTATAGTAACAATAACAGCAACAGAAACCGATGATTTTTCCAAAGAGTTACCAAGTTCCGTTGTGAAAGGATCTGAAGAATTGAAAAAAGCTCCCCAACCTTCAAAAACTTCTGAAGTACCTTCAAGTTCTAGAATTCCAAGTTTTAAAATTGGTGCTCCTCCATCTTCCTATGACCCATCTTCACCATTCCCATTCACTGATGATAAATTTGAATCACGTTCTGTGATTAAAGAATGAAAGCTCACGTGAGAGACCAAGATTCAGCTTGGATCTTATCTAATTTCCAATTACTTTTTTTCGGTCGAATACTTCTTCCTATTTACAAATAAAATTTTCTTCTTAATGAAAATTTGTAAGTCACTAGGCCAGCATCTTCAGTCAGATTCAGAGGGACAATCTTCTCCATGGAATTCCATTTCACAGTGAGCAAGAATAGATGCATGAGAAAACAGTGAGAATGAATCAGTTTACTCCGCGAGAAGAAAATTCTCACTCCTTCGAGACATAAAATGTTCAAGTTCGAGAAGATAAAAAAAATTCATGGGAAATGTTCCAAGAGAGAAGAATCAAGAAGAGCGACTTAAGAAAATGATGGAGCATGCAAACAACATAGATGATAAGTGTTGCAACACACAGAGAGATGAAGGAGTGAAATAGAGTGAAAGAGTGTTAATTATATTCTTTCAGCTGAGCCATGATGAGCCTATTCACTGTTTCCAAATAATAGCAAGAGATTATGTTCCAATTCATCCACATGATATACCGAAACTAGAGTAAAAAACAATGGAACATTTGAGCTATTTTTTCCATCAAGTAATCTTGATCCCAAGTCGAAACCAAGTCAACCCTCAAGAAAGACCCAGAATTCATTTTAGGACGGTTTTTTGAGGAAAAAAAAGTCTTCAATTGATTTATTTGTAAATGTAATTTTTTTTATTCCCTCTCTCTCCATCAGGTCTAGATTCAGCTATCGAAGAATCTGGTCTCGAAGAATATCATCTACTTCGAAGTAGATCACTTCAAATGGATGATTCATATCGACAAACATTTTCAAGTCAAATTTCTATGGAGCCAGTATGTACCAAGGCTCCATGCTTCCATAAGTCTCTGGTTGATCAGCGAAATATAAGAGAAGGCAAAACAGTGCACATTGAAGCCAGTCTTGAGCCACAAGGAGATTCAACAATGAAAGTTGAATGGTTCAAAGATGGTCAACAATTAGATGCTTCCTCTCGCATAACAACTCTCTACAATTATGGCTATGTTGCTTTAACCATAATCAAATTTGAGCCTCGGGATGCTGGCACTTACACATGTGTTGCCACCAATGCCCTTGGCAGTGATCAAACATCAGCATTCATCACTCATCAAGCCCCAACTCAAATCATCAAAAAATTCACACCCCAACAATCCATCCATTCTGATCATCCCCAACCAATGTCCAGTGATGATGAATACTGGCAAAAGTATCAACAATTGGAAGATTCTTCCTTCTATCGTCGTGATGATGAGGAAGAGATGGATATTCAAATTAAGCCCAAATTTACATCACCTCTATCAGGTCCCAAAGAATTGATTGAAGGTCAAAATGCTCACTTTGAAACTAGACTAGAGCCTATCGGTGATCCTAAGTTGAGTGTCCAATGGTATCGCAATGATGTGCCAATTATCTCAGGTCATAGATTCAAAACTTATTTCGATTTTGGATACATTGCTTTGGATGTTTCCCCAGTATATCGAGAAGATTCAGGAACCTTTACGATAAAAGCAACAAATGAATTAGGTGAAACTTGTCTTAGTCATGAGCTTAAAGTTTGCCTACCTAGTGATATGTATAGTCCGCCGGACATTGATTGGACTTCCATCAAGAAACGTCGAGTTAGTTTTAACGTTGAAGATGAAAAATTATCGAAAACACCACGTTTCCAGCGAGGTTTATCAATAGATATGTCCAAACAGCAAGCCCCTGTGTTCACACGTCCTTTGAAGAATACTCAAACAGTTGAGAAGAATCGAGTCCATCTGGAAGCTCGCTTAATTCCATGCTCAGATTCTTCGATGCACCTTGATTGGTACCACAATAATGAGCTTATCAGATTACATGATGATGAGAGGATATCATGGAGATATCGAACTCAATACGAATTTGACTACGTTTCATTAGACATTTTGTGCTCTCGAATTGAAGATTCAGGTGTTTACATGTGTAAAGCTACCAATAGTCTAGGACAAGCGGCCACATCATGTTTAGTTGAAGTGAAATCCTATGATGAGCTAAGTGAGGAGGAAAGAGAATCAGAATTCTGGTATAGTCAACAGACTCGACATACGGAAGATACATCTCTTTATCAGCGACATGATTCAATTGAAGAATATATTCGAATGAAGCCAAGATTTTTGACAGCATTGGAGAAAGATATAGTCATTCCAGTTGATGAAAAATTGACGATAGAATATCGTTTCCAGCCAATTGATGATGATAATTTGCGAGTAGAATGGTTCCGTAATGGTACACCTTTGAATATGATCCAAGAGTCTCGATATCAATCAACCAAAAGTTTTGGAGTAGCATCTTTGTTCATCGACTCATGTAAACCAAGTGATAGCGGTATTTATGTGTGTAAACTTGAGAATGAGTTTGGAAGTGCTGAGAGTCAAATTAATCTTCTTGTTGATCAAAAGGGTGCAAATGATTTTGAAAGAAAATCAACAACCACATCATTAATTATGCGTAAACAGTCTGATGGTGACGTTGTGGAACATGATTCAAAATACGAACCCAAAAAATCTGAGAAAGATAGATGGGTTCGTTTTTTAACTTGTTTGAATAACTTTGAGGTGAAACCAAATTCAACAGTTAATCTTGAGGCAGTGCTAGATGTTGGCCGTGATGTGAATCCACAAGAAATCGATATTCAATGGTTCAAAAATGGCCTCGAGCTTAAAACAACCCCACAAGATAAGTTCAAGTCTACCAAAATCATACAGCTTGACAAGGATACAAAATATCGAACAGATTATCATTTGGGACGAGTATCTTTGGAGATAGTCCAAGTGAACCCACATGATTCCGGCATCTACACATGTAGAGTTAAGATTCTCGAATGTGAAACCGTTACATGCTGCCATGTCAGATGTATTCCCGTGTTTCCCAGAGTTTCAACAGATGAAACTAGTCAAATGAAAACAAGGCCCATTTCAACCATGATTGCATCAACACCTCTACCAAAACTGACTCCAACTGAGCCCGAAATTGGTGCACAAAGTTCTGTAATTCAGTATGAGGAACCTCAATTCATTGTTCCATTGTATGATTCAGAATTAGATACAGATGACAACATTCATCTGGAAGCAAGAATTATACCAGTCGAACTTGACTCTCTGTCACTTGATACACCAGAGGATCGAGTGACTAGTGTACATTGGTTTCGTGATGGAATATTTTTGGTAGCTGATAATCGAACTCGATTGTCTTATGCTCAAGGTATAGTCACTCTTGATATAATGAAAGCTCAAGTGAAAGATAGTGGCACATATACATGTAAACTGAGTACACCAAAAGGTCAAGCAGTGAGTACAGCATCAATTACAATAAGAGACAAGAAGATTCCCAAAAAGACGAAGAAAACAAAACAATTGAGTCAAGCATCGGAAGTTCCAGGAGTTGAGAGTCCGAAAATCACCAGTAAATTGAAATTTTCACCTCCACTACGACCATCTTTCAATTTATCACACATAATTTGTCGAATAAGACCACCATCAGATCAGGATAGATCACTCAGAGTAGAATGGTACAAGAATGGTCAAATGATACTGATGGGTACTGGAGACAAGGAGAAGTTTAGATCAACACTTCATCGCGATTGTGCTGTTCTACACATTCGTAATGCAGATATATCAGATTCTGGTGAATATTCAGTCAAAGTGATCGATGCTGCTGGCTTTTGTGAAGACTCGATAAACATACAGATTCCCTTGATCACAGATCAGAGCAAACCAATTGTAACAAGTGAAATACCGTCCTTCGAAGTTCCACTATTTAATACCATGAATGCCAAGGTTGGTGAGCCACTTCATTTGGAAACCATCATAAAACCGGCAAATTGTACCTGCCAATGGCTACTGAATGGTAATCCAATTGTTGATACTCAGACTGACATATCGCACGTGAAGACATTCCATGAAGATGATCGTGTCAGTCTACACATCAATAAGCTTATGCCTGAAGATTTAGGCATTTACACTTGCAAACTAATTGATGAAGAAAGTGGAAAAGTTTCATCTGCCTCATGTTTTGTCAGAACACAAGATGGTCCAATTCAGAGTGGCCCATCAACACTAGTAGATATCAGCACAAAAATGAGCCCAATTTCGAATTCACCATCTTTCACAATTCCATTGAGAAGTATCAAGAGTATCAATGAAGGTGAAAAGCTCACTTTGGATTGTCGAACAGATCTTCTTGGTCCATCAGAGATTGTTGAATGGTACTTGAATGGACTTCCTTGTGAGTTGAGTCCAAGACATCAAGTAGTATATGACATGGGATATGTACAACTTGAAATTGATGATATCAGGCCAGAAGATAGTGGAATATATGAATGCAAAGTCCATAACCGATCTGGTCAAGCGATTTCATGTGCAATGATTAACGTCAAGCCATGTACAAAGATTGAAGAGGATCTTTCAAAATGTCCACTCTTCATTCAGCCATTGACTAGTCGCGGTGATAGTCTACAGAAAGATAGAATAGCACATCTTGAATGTACAATTAAGAGTGGTGTCAAAGAGGCAAAAAAGCAAGATCAAATGAAAATTGAATGGTTCCATGATTCAAAAGCCATCGAAATAGGTAAGCTCAAGTAAATTGAACCAAGTGCATAATTGATCATCTGACTTCTTTCAAAATTAGGTCCAAAATATCGAACCACTTTTGAGAAAGATACCATAAAATTGGACATTCACGATTTGAACGAAAATGATCTGGGAATGTACACATGTAAGGCCAGTAACAAATACGGAACTGCAATGACAAGCTGTAATTTGGAGATGAAACGTGAGTATATTGCTCGAAAGTTTGTCAACTGCAGTAGAATGATTCATTGGTGGCAATTTTTCTTACAGCAAAACAACCAGAAGATGTTGACAAGAAGAAAAAGAGAAAAACACTCAAAACTTCTGGAAGCGCAGAAGGAGAAGAGATGCCAATTTTCATCTCATCTTTAACTGGGCCAACCAGTGTAGAAGATGGTCAATCAGTTCATCTGGAATGTCGAGTCATACCAGTGAATGATAAGGGATTGACCATACACTGGTATCGTAATGGCACCAAAATTATTCCAGGTAAATATCAATCTCTTCATCTTTATCGACTTTGAGATTATCATCCATGTAAAGCCAAAATTGATCATAAATATAGATGAAATCATTCTTAAAACGGTCAACTTAAAAGAAAACCATCAAAATCTGAATAACTTCAAGAAAAATAATGAAAGAATATTGCTAACTTGTATTCTCTACAAAAATAATGTATTTTTTTCGTTCTTGCTAGATTCCAAAACGATAACAACTCACGATTTTGGCTATCTAAGCTTAGACATTTCCGCTGTGACTCCCAATGATTCTGGAATTTACACATGTAAAGCAATTAATCGACAGGGTGAAGTGTCGACGTCATTTCCTCTGAAAGTCCAGAAAGCCACCCGATCTCTTGCCCCATCATCAATGGTGGCTACTACTTCAGCCTCATCAATGATTAGCCCAGAGCAAGGACCGATGGAATCACCTAAGTTTGTGAAAGTTTTCAAACCTTCAATTAATGTTAAAGAAGGTGAGAGCATCCATCATGAGGCTAAAATATCTCCTGAAAATTTTGAAGAGATGGAAATTCGCTGGCTCAAAGACAATATGCCTCTTAGAGCTGATGGACGAATAAAAACTATCCATGACAATGGCATAGTAATTCTAGAGATATGTCCAGTCCATCGAGATGATACTGGTCGATACTCAGTGTACATCTCAAATCCAGCTGGACAAGCAGCAGCAACATTCGAAGTGAACGTTCAATCACCAGATTCGATTGATGTTTCCAAGAAAGCTAAGCGAGTGAAGAAGATAAAGAAACCCAAAGTTCCAATTACAGATGGAGTAGAACACATGGAAACTGACAAAATATATCAAATTCCATGCATAACGAAGCCACTAGCTGATCTTGATCTACCAGAAAATGGTACAGCTCGCTTTGAGTGTCAATTTAAGCCTATAATTGATGAAGATGAAGATTCATATGAAGTTAATTGGCTTCACAAGGGTAAACCATACAAACCGGATGCTCGAACCAAAACAATCGATCAACCAGGTCTTGCTATACTGGAAATTGGTGGCATCAAACCAAATGATAGTGGCCAATTTTCGTGTCAAATAGTCAATAAATCACATCAAAGTGTAGTGTCAACATGTCAACTAAGGGTTAAGGCCTCTGGAGTTGATGTTCCAATGAGCTCAATTGATGAGGCACACATTCAACCATCCAAATCTTTGGATGCTGTCCAACCTCCACGATTTGTGACACCACTAACGGATATGCCAAACAAAATGGAAGGTGAATCATTGCATCTTGAATGTCGACTTGAGCCAGCCAATGATTCGAATATGAAAATAGAATGGTTCCACAATGGATTATTATTGGAACCATGCTCAAAAATTCGAACACTCAACGATTTTGGTTTCGTTGTTCTCGAAATCGATTGGCTATTACCATCTGATAGTGGTGAATTCCAGTGTAAAGCAACCAATAAATTCGGTATGGATGTTACTCGAGCATCGATACGAGTGAAAGAGAAGATTGATGAAGGTGTGAAAAAATCTGATTCTGGTAGATCATTGAAACGATCTGATTCCAGTAGATCACTGAAAAAGAGTAAAAGTGGTGACATATATCAGATACCTTCGTTGGCTACAGCTGAAGAGGATGAACAATTAGGTCAACCACCAAAATTCATTGTTCAACTTCAAGATTTGAATAATCTCAATGAAGGTGAATCAGTGCATCTTGAGTGTCAACTTATTCCCATTGATGATGTGGACATGAGAGTTGAATGGTTCCACAATGGTAAGCCACTAATCACTGGTCATCGATTTAAGGCTACCCATAACTTTGGCTTTGTTGCCTTGGACATTCTCCATGTAACACCGGAAGACAGTGGTGAATATGTTGCAGTGGCTACCAATGATTATGGTCAAGATTCAACGAGAACAGTTTTCGTTTGTAGTCCAGTCAGACAGATTTATCGTCCTCAATTTTCTGACATTAAAGAATTGCCATCATTCACACGGTAAGTGTTCTTCCTATTGATGAAAAGATAACAATTATGATTGTGATGTATTGATGACAATATTCATCAACTGCTTGTCTTCATGTCTTGATTATGTTTCTCATTTAGATTCACATTGGATAGCTCGGTGAAGAAGGCCCCAATGTTTTTACAACAGCCAGAGTCAATGTCACTGAATGAAGGTGATCAAGCCAGAATTAGCTGCCAAGTGATTGGAAATCCTATGCCAAGTGTAACATGGATGTTGAATGGAAACATTATCTTTCCCAATGAGTATTTCAAGATATATCATGAAGATAGTTTTCATTACCTTGACATTCTCAATGCTCGACCTGAGCATAGTGGAAAAATTCAAATCTACGCTCGAAATGATTTGGGTGAAATTAACACATGGACAACATTGAATGTCAATTCGATGCTCTCCGTTGATCAGTATACTGGGCTCAGGAAATCTCCCTTACCATGGCTTGTGAGGAGAGTTCCCCAGAAGCAAGAAGAAATACCAATGGAATTGGATGAAGAATACACCGAACATGGTCCAGTGTATTCACTTCAAAAGAAAGAATCCAGCAAACATCATACTGAGGTAGAGGAAAAGATAATCGAATCAAAATTTGGTAAGCCTGGTCTACTTCCGCAAAGTCTTACCGATAAATACACGATTCCTCAAACGGCATCTCAATTGAAGCCCAAATTTAGCCGTAAACCACGCTTCATCAGACCAATTTATGATCAAGAAGTTAATCTAGGAGAAAGTATAACGTTAGACTGTGTTTTTGATGCAGTTCCATCACCAAAAATTTTATGGTATCATAATGATAGACTTTTACAGAGTACAAGTGAACAAGAAATTCAAACATCACCGGAAACATCAACTCTTAAAATAGATAAAGTTCAAGCAGCAAATGCCGGAAAATTCACAGTAGTCGCTGATAATGGAATAGGTTTAGCAACATGTACAGCTCATCTTACCGTTATATATCCCGAGAGGGAAGCTCAACCTAAAAGTGCTCCCAAATTAGGACCTCTAATCGAACAGATTATTCCTCTGAATAATCCAGCTCAATTCATTGTCCCATTATCAGGCTCACCTAGACCAAGTGTTGTGTGGCTCAAAGATCTACTTCCGGTGAAAACTTCCCCCAATCTGGAAACTGTTCAAGATGATCAAAGTTGCTCGCTTATCATACATAAAGCTACACATACAGATCAAGGTCTGTACACATGTCAGGCAACAAATGATCTCGGAACAGTTCAAGGATCTGCTCGATTATCTGTAATTGAAACTCCCAAATCAGAGGAAGGAAAATTTCCTCCTCTTCGAACCACACATTCACCACCCAAATTCACTGCCCCACTGGAACCCAAAAGTGTGGAAGAAGGAACTCCAATTGTTCTTCAAACAGCATTCTTAGGCTCACCAAAACCAGAGATTTTCTGGTTTTTCGGAAACAAGCCAATTCATCATGGTGGCAAGTATGCAATTGCTGAACCTCATGAAGGTGTTGCCAGTCTGGAGATATTGGAAGCTCTACCGGAAGACACTGGACAGTATACATGTCGAGCTATTAACAAATCAGGTGTAGCCACAATAGGGGCAAGTGTGATAGTGTATCAGAAACCTTCCAAACCCATATTTAAAACCTACTTACCACCAAGTGTTTCCATTAAAGTTGGTGAAAATCTCACCCTGAAAGGTATCATATCAGCTCAGCCACCGGTTGACATCAAATGGTTCAAAGGTGAAGAAATTCTTTTACCTTCTCATGAAACAATCATGAGCTATATACCGGAAAGTGGTGAAGTTTCACTGGTTCGCATGAAGCCTAAATTCGAGGAAAGTGGAATATACACATGTCAAATTAGCAATATCCATGGCTGTGATCAATCACAAGTGTTCGTTGATGTCATACCGGAAATGGAATCATTATCAGAATCTGGTAAAGAATCACCAGGAGCACCTTCATTGATAGGCGCTCCACGTGAACCTATCCACGTTGAATGTGGTCATCCTGTTGAGCTGGTAGTTGAATATTTTGCTCATCCAGAACCCAAAGTTATCTGGTTCCATAATGGTCGTATAGTTGATAGTAAAGGTGATTTTACAATCGAAACTGATTGTACTCATTCAAAATTGTCCATAAGCAAAACTTATCCAGAAGATGGAGGCCAGTATATAGTTGAAATTAACAACGAATATGGCACAACTGTATCATGCTGTGATTTGGTTGTGTCTCAGAGAGAACTCGGCAAACCATCTACAAGACCACCATTTTTCCGACCCATTAAGCTGACACCAGCTACACCAGCTCAACCAATGCAAATTGCATCAAGACAAATAACCGATGAAGACAAAACTCAAGCTGTTGAAACAATCAAGCGAGTACTTCAAACTCGAACCGAAAGCTTGCCTCCACCAGTACAGAGAGTATCTCAACGTGGCTACGCAAGCATGGAACATCAAACTGTTGAACACTATACCGCATATGAATCATCTGAGGAAATTTCCACAGAATTCAGTGCTCATGATAAGTATCAGGATCAAGAGGTGATTGAATATGAATTCACACCATCAGTTCGAGGAAGGCCAAGAGTTCGACAAGTTGCACGACCTGTGCGTCGAGCTCAATCCAGTGAAGTGCCTCAACAACCAATATACAGTCGAGTTAGATCACCAAACAAACAATCGGCCAGAATTGTGAGCTCAAAGATTCATCAGCCTGATCAAGAAGTCGAATATCGACCAGGCGTGTACACACCAGATGAAGTTGATCAGATTGTTTCACAATCACCGATAGAGATGGAAACAATTCTCACCGAAGAAGAATCCAGCTATTTACAAGAGATGACCATCTCACAACAGACTTTTGAATATTCAAATCAGCTGACTAGAGATGAACGTACCTTCTTAGAATCATCAAAATCACCTGAGATCAAAGAAAATGGATTCCATGATCAACCAATACAAAAACGTCCAGCATTCATCAAAACATCGAAGGATATCAAGGGGCAAGTCGTACATTTTCCTTATAAACCATTGAAACCTTCTAAATTGCATGCAGATCTAGTGTCGAAGCCTGATACACCTCAGAAGCCAGTTGATACACTTAGTCCAACCAAACTGTATCAACCACCAATAGAACAGATAGTGAGCATGGAATCTCGGTCCAGGCCTCGCTTCCAGCCTCGAAAAACGGATGAAACTTTTGCCGAAATTTTGAGTAGCCTACCTCCATTACATCCTGAACAATTTCAAATTACACCTGAAAGGCAAGAAGTTGAAGAGCCTCTCTTCACAGTTACTTTTGAAGTTCCTTGTCCAATAATCCGTTTTGTTGCCGGAAGCTTGGCTCCTGAAATGGACGAGACAATCACTGGTGAGTTGATGAGGCTTAGTCGTGAATCATCTAGAGAATCTTCTGTTGAACCTCAAACTCAAAAACTTAAACGAAGTGCATCCCTTAGAATCAAGCGATTCGGTGATGAAATATCAGTTGTAGGATTTGAGATACCCTGCGTGTGTTATGAATATCGATTCCAGGAAACTTCTCTTGAATCGTTTGATCAAATGATGTCCAAAATACTGACAGAATTTAGTCCCGAGCTACTCCAGCATCCAACATTGATTCGAAGTGATAGTGGAGTATTAGATGAGAGAACATTGTATGAGTTAGGATATCTGAAGAATCTTATCACTGAAATTGAGATGCCAGCTCATCGAATCATATTCCATATCAGAGGTCCAGCCAAACCTCCCCTACTAGATAGTTCTCAATATCAACCAGGAGCAGCTGAACAGGAAGAACCTGAACAACAGGAATTGATAGTTGTCGAGGAGTATGAGATTCCTTATGGATTAATTGAGCTTCCGAGACCAGAGAGCATGGTGTCCGAAACTCTACAGATAACAACTCCTTTGATGCCAATTTCTCGCCCTCAAAAAACTCCATCTGCTACTCGAATTGCAACCTCTCAAATCGAGTATCCTTATGGACGATTCTATGCTTCACCTGTTGAACAAGAATCTCCAGATCAGATACCTATTCCTGAAAAATCTAGACAAACTATTAGTATAAGTAGACGATTCTTGCCAGAAAAAGGTGAGTATGAAACTCTGGCATTGATTGAGAAGGAGCTTGGACCTTTGAGTCCAGAGTTCATTGAACACAAGGAGTCATCATCCCAATTAACGATGGAGGAATACCATGAAGTGACATACAAATCAACCAAGCCACGTTCGACTCAACCGAAACGTTCCACAGTGCTGGGAAAACCAAGAGAAACACAGCATATCTCAGATGTTGAGTATATGGAAAGAGAAACATCTTTCGAAACGTTATCAAGTGTCACTGGTGTGCAGCCACAAACGTTAGAACAGGAGCCAATGCCTGTAACAGAAAAAGTAGTAAGTCAATTGGCACCAAAAGGCCCCAAACCGAGGAAAGTTGTACCTCTTAAGGTGAGTAATTTTGAAGCGTCAGATTTTAGATAGTTCTCATCTGAATAATTTCCTTCTTAAATCACAGACAAAAAGAGTCACCGAGATTTCACTCGCTGGAAAGCCCATCAAAGAAGATACGCCAGACGCAGCAGGACGAAAGCCTGATAACATTGAAATGGAAATTGAGAGCAAACAGAAATCAAAAAAGGTTATTCTTCAACCTAAGAAAGTGGATGATAGTATTGATCATATTGAAATGAAATCAACGGCCATCGATGAGACTTTGATTGATGTTACAATTGAACGAGACAAGCGCGTTGAAATTGATATTGAATCAAAACGAAGAGCTGAAATGGCATCAAAGAAAGTACAAATGACAAAGATTATGAAACAAACTGATGCTGTCAGTCCAATGGTTGAGCACTATGGAAAACCTGAGCTTGACCACAGAATGAAATCAGATGCTGAAATGGACATGGTTTTTCTTCAACCAGGAGATTTGCCAGTCCAACAGACACCTCATAAGCCTTCTGAAGCAAGTATAGCTATCAAAACAAAAAGAATCAAGAAAAAGGAACTTATACCTTCTGAGAAGCCTCTCGATGGCAGAGAAAAGTTACCTGACACGGTCCAGATTGATGTGAAAACTAAAGAGGCAAAGAAGCCCATCGATATTCAATCTAGACAACTAGTTGAGAAACAGAGATTCACAGAAGAAGTCAGTGCCGAGAGAAGTAGACCAAGGGATCTGATGAGTAGCTCAATTACACTGCCATACTCGACCACGATCGTTAGGGTTCCAGCGGAACAATTAGATCAAGAATTTGTACCATTAGAAACTTTTGAACCAGCAGAACTTTCTCATGCTCAACTTGATATCTCAGCACCAAAGCCTGGAGAACGACAAGAGAAGCCTCTGATTCCTCAGGATAGGAGTGTGAAGCCACAAGAATTCGAAACAAAATCACGAAAAGTTTTGAAACAAACTTACACCAAGCAAGTTGATATGAAAAAACCACAAAGCGAGGAAAAGTTAGACATTGACTTGATTGCAAGAGGGACAAGAACCATTGATATTAAGTCCGAGATTTCTGAAGGAGAGCAAAGGTTCTCAGAAGAGTTGAGCGTAGAGACAAGGTTTGAATCTCATGAGATCACTACTCCAAGTGGAATGACAATTGCTGCAATTCCTGACGACAAGAAGAAAACTCTCGAAAAGCTTGAGATTACAAAACCTCCTCAAAAAATAACACCAGAGAAACGTCTCAAGCCGAAGGTGAAGGGACAAGAATTACCAGAACAGATGATCTCAGTTGAGTCACAGAGTAAACTAAAGAAAGTTGGAGATACATTGAAGACCGGTGAGCCAGAAAAAGTTGATATTGAAGTCTTTGAGAGGAAAGATGAACAAACAATCGAGATTCAATCAGGTATCATGGCTGAGAGGAGATTTGCAGAGGATATCAGTGTGGAGAAAAAATTACCAGAAGATGTCAAAACAACAGAGGCACCTCTGGCAGGCCGAATCAGTGATGCCAAGTCACCTAAAAAGCGAATTATCAGGAAAAAGATTGGCCCAGCAGTGCCAGATCAACCTATGGATGTTTTGGAAAAACGTCCTGAAGAAATGATATCCACTCAATTTAAAACTCCAGAGGGAATAACTTTTGCGAGAATTCCAAGTACCAAAGATGAGGATATTCCTGAAGATGAAGCAGAAAAACTTCCCATGCCAACAGGAGCCTCAATCGATATTAAGCAAACAGTTCCTGAAAGAGGAGAGACATCATATCAAGAACCAATTGACAAAAGTCCAAAAACAATAGATTCTGATATCACCATAAAATCGAAAACAATCAAGAAAATCATTAGAACAACTGAAGCCACTCAGGGAAGACCAGATGAGATAGTAGAAATCAGTGTTATTCAGTCCGATGATAGAGCACCTCTAAAGATAGAATCAAAAGCAGTGATAGAGGAGCAGAGATTCTCACAGCAAATCAGTGTAGATTCCAAGGTACCTGGGAAAGAACAAATTGAATCAACAGACATGAAAATTCCAGGACAAATTACTGAGGCTGTTGTACCAAAAAAGAGAGTAAGAAAGATCATCAGAAAAGATCGAAAAGAGTCTCCGGCACCTACTCAGGCATCAGTCGAGATGGGGGAAATTCCAAAAGATATTGTAAGCCTACCGAGAGAGGAGGATAAAGAGATTAAGCCCAAAGAAATGAGACCAGCTGAGATAACCACTCAAACTAGGAGAATACAGAAGTTCACTGAGAAGATAGAAGCTGAAAAACCAAGAGATCAGGAATTCGAAATCGATATTGTCACCACAGAAGCAAAAGCTCCAATTCATATTCAATCTAGTAGAACCCCCCAAGAGCAGAGATTCCAGGAGCAAGTTAGCGTCCAACCAAGGGGAGTAGAACAATCATTAGAATCGTCAGAGATGACAATTCCTGGTGAAGTGGTGCAAGCAAGAGTACCTGAAAAGAGAAAAATTAAGAGAGTCCCATCAAAAGACAGAGAAGAACATCCTGATAAAACTGGGGCTATGATACAGCTAAAACCAATTCCTAGAGGCACAGAAAAACCAATTGATAAAACTCCTCTTGAAGACAAGCAGAGACCAGAAGCTGAAATAAGCATTGACTCTAAGAAGATACCGAAAATTAAGGAAAAGTCAGAGCTTGAAAAGCAAAAAGATTCGGAAAGAATAGAAGTTGAAATCATTTCGAAAAAGGAGAAAGCTCCGATTGGAATCATATCTTCAGTAATTGTTGAAAAACCTAGATTCACTGAGAAGATTGATGTTCAAAAAGATAGGAAGCCTCAAGAGTTGGACATTAAGCAACAAGAAGAAGCTGGGCCAGCTACATGGCAAGAAGAAACTTCAATAGATTTCAAGCCAACTGAAGAGTCATCAGTCATTCCAGAGAGAATTGACGTTGAGGCAAGATTGCCTAGCAATGCTGATGTTATTGAGGTCACACCTACTTCAGGTACATTTGTCAAGAAAATGATTAAGAAAAGGAAAATTCCAAAGAAAACACATGATCAGAGCAAACCTGAGCGACCCACAGAAGCTTCGCTAGATATCATTCAACCAACTGAAGAGGGACCTCAAAAAGTCGATGTTGAATCGAAGACAAAAGCTCCTGAGCCTCAGGAGATGGCAATTGAATCTAAGAGGAAAGATAAACCCGAAGATTCTCCCAAACCAGAGAGAGAAATTGAGAAGATAAGAGTAAAAACTAGTACAATTGTTAAGAAAAAACCCATTACAATTGAATCTCAAGCAATAGAAGAAAAGCCCAAATTTTCTGAAAAAATTGAAGTGGAGAGGAAGGAATTTGAAGAGATGCAACCAGGATCTTCAGAGTTGGCAATTCCTGATGGCACTGTAGTTGCTAAGATACCTCTAAAGAAGAAAGTTAAAATTCCTCGGAAAGATACAGAGCAAGTTCCAGCTCCAACAGAATCTTCCATCCAACTGAGAAGAGAATTGCCAGAGGAGATGAAAATGCCAGCTGATCAGCCAACCACCCAAGATAAAGATGTGAAAGAAACGGAATTTGTGATAGAGACGAAGAAAACTCAGAGGTTCACCAGAAAAATTGAAACTGAAAAGCCAAGAGAAGATGAAAAAGTAGAAATCAGTGTAGTTTCAGAACGAGAGAAAGTTCCTGTCGAAATAGACTCACAAAAGATTGTTCAAAAGCCAAGATTCACTGAGCAAGTGAGCATAGATGCTAAGAAGCCCGAATCTTGGGAAATACCTCTGCCTGGTGAAATCGTGGAGGCCAAAGTGCCTGGAGAAAAAGAGAAGAGAAAAATCAGAAAGAAACCAATGGGACCAACGGAAACTTCATTAGACATGAAGACTGTTCCGAAAGAAGTTGAAGAGATTCCAGTTGAAGCTCCTAAAGAAGAAAAGAAACAAGAAGAGAGAGAAGTAACAATAGATACCAAACAGAGAAAGAAGTTCACTGAGAAGGTTGAAGTTGAAAAACCTAAAGTTGAAGAAAGCTTTACAGTGGAGATAGAGACGAGAGAAGAGAAGATACCAATTACAATTGATTCTCAAAAATCATTAGAAGATACAAGGTTCACAGAGCAACTAAGCATGGGATCAAAACCTGAAGAAATAGAGGCAACAAAAGTAGATTTCCCAGGAGAAGCTGTTTCATTCAAAGTGCCAGAAAAGAAGAAAGTAAGAATTCCCAAAGATAAGTCGCAAGAGTCACCAATGCCAACTCAGGCATCTCTTGAACTTGCTGAGAAAATTCCTGAAAAGACAGAAGTTTCTGCTCATGAAACTGAGCGCAAAGAGATTAAGATGCCGGAGGCAGAAATAATGATAAAATCCAAGAGAATTCTAAAACCGAAACAGAAACCTGAGGAATTGAAGCTAGAGAAAACTGAGCAAATTGAAATTGGCATCACAACATCGAAAGAATCAACATCTATCGAGATTGATTCCTCTGTTGTGGTTGAGCAGCCTCAATTCAAGGAAGACATCGAGATGATGAAAGAAAAAGAGAAACAACCTAGTCTTGATGAAAAGGTAACTAAAATTCCACGAGTTAAAAAAATAAAGAAAAAAGAGGTCGAAGAATTACCTTTCAAGCCCAGTGAGGCCACTCTAGAGATGAAAAGGCCAGTTGAGGAGCCAAAAGTAATCAAGGAGGAAGTTCCAAGTAAGCCTGAGAAAAAACCAAAAGAAATGGATATTCAGATTGAGAAGAAGAAGAAAGAAATCAAACCAGAAGAGGATAAGCAGCAAATTTCAATAGAGAAAGAAGATATTCCTATTGATATTGAGTCTAGAGAATTGAAAAAGACACCCAAGTTCCATGAACAGATAGAAGTACAAAAGCCACAGTCAATTGAAGAGGAAACTCTCACATTTGATGTGGTAGTTGAAAAGAGATTGAGAAAGAAGAAGAAGGTTCTGATTGAGATGAAGTCAGAATCACAGGACATTTACTACTCATTCGATGATCAAGCAGACATGATATCGACAGAGGAACTCAATAAGGTGGAAGCTAAACCTTCATTCGAAACAAAACAGAATATTCTTGTAACTGAATCTATTCTAAATGAACAAGAGCGAGAGGATGCTGTTGGTGCTCCTCAATCCTCAAAGTCTATCGCACCATTCATTGACAGCCCAGCTAAAACTAAAACAGGAGCATCAGAGATCGCTCCTATGGGTGATGTAGGAGCTCTTGTGTCTGATACAGCCGAGATTGATCTATTAGCCAAACAAGCTCTCAGTGTAGAGGAGAGTACCACAATCAGCACTGAAGAGAATGTGTCAGTTGCGGAAGAACGGAAACCTCGAAGAGCAGGTAAAGTGCGCGAAATCCGTGAAAAGAGGACTGTATCAGTGGAGAGAAAAGATCTACTAGAAAGTACTGATGAGATATTGAAGACCAGCCAATCAATTGAGGAATCATCAACCAGCATCATACAAAGGGAAGCTCTACTCAAACAATCAGATCAACCTCTTGAGCACGAAGATTTATCCAAGATAGATTCCCCTTCTCAGCATGTTTTGGAATCAAGAATTGATATACAAGCCAGACATCTTGCTTCGATCCAAGGTGATATGGCTCTAGAACAGCAGGAAGACATTCACGGCAAAGCTAAGCCAAAGGTGAGCTCAGCTGATATGATGATTCAGCCATCTCTTGTCCCTGATATTCAGGAGCAAGAGGCTCTGGATAGTTCAGTCCCAACACTTGGTCATCATGTGAAGGGTGATTCTGTAGTAATGGATATTCAGACTGGTGAAGCAATTCTTGTCTCATCAACTTCAGCAACTGACAAAGAGGATGTTGTTACAACATCTATACCTCAAAAATCTGAGCCTACTTCTCAAACCTATCCTGAAGATAAGCTCAAAGTGTCCGGTAATCTGATTTCTGTCCAAGATCAGGAAAAAATTGATGAGTCTGTTGTCAAAGCTCCAAGAAGGGAGAAAACAAGGAAAGCAATCGAATTGCGAAAACAACGATCAATATCGATTGAACGAAAACATCCTCTTGACCAAGAGGAGCAAGTTGAAAAAGCTCAAGCTCCAAGAAGTCAAGCGAAAGTAGATATTCTGACGAACATTTCGAAAACAGTAGATGAAAGTCTGCCTTTAACAACAGAAAAGACAGTATCGGTCCCAAAATCAGAGGAAAATATTGTTGCCGGAACAACATCGAGTATGGAAGTTTTGACTGCTCTCAATGCTAGTGAAATTCAACCCTCAGAGATGGAAGATAGTTTGATTTCGAAAGCTGAGCAAAAAGAATCTGCTGATACAGACATTAATCCAAGATTGTCCCAAGTTCCGAGAGTATCTGATATAATATTGGGTGAGAGAGAAGATTATATGGAACATGATAGACCAAGCCAACAGCAAGCTGGTATAGAACTTGACAGATCTCATGCTTTAGGAGTAGGAAGTATGAGAGAAATGGATTCAGCACCAAGTATAGAGACTCCTGAGATTCCTAAAACCAGGAGGATCAAGAAGACCAAAGAGGATCGTGAATTTAAAATGTTAAGTGTTGAAGAAAAGTCTCACCTCGAATTGGAAAAAGGCCTAGATCTTCAGAAACCAGAGACCAAAGCACCAACAGTAAGTTTAGGGGACCAAGAGGCCATCCAATCTTTGCTAAGTCAGCCACTAGATTCAACTAGTGACATGGCTACAACGTCTGATCGCCCGAAAGATCAAGCATCCACAAGTCTAGTTGATCAGTTGACTAAGGAAATACAGATTAGTCAATCACTTGATTCAACCCAAGACATTGTAGTAGAAGAGGATAAAAAACCATCGAAAGCTGATGAGTCTCTGGAAAAAACAGTAGCACCAGGTTTCGAGCAACCAACTCTGTTGGAAACTGAGAGAAATGTAGGTATTGAAGAAGAAACAATTTCCAAAGCGACACAAGATTTGATTGATAGCAGAACAATTGCATCAATCGGAGAAGTTCAATCAGTAGAAAGTGAGAGAAAACAATTGATTGAGGGTTTGAAGCCAGAAGAAGCTCGCCAGATTGATGAGCAACAGACCCAGCAGGCACTCCAAGTTTTGACAACAGAGAGCAGTCAGAAAGAGAAAGAGATTGTCGAAATATCGAGAGGTCAAGAAGAAACACCGAACAAAATATTGGACTCAAGGGCGACTATCGATGTGAGTGAAATGGTTCCTCTAGAAACAGAAGTTCCCAAGATGGAGGATATTCAGACCACCAAGATAGTACCTATCAAAGAGGATCGTGATAGTAAATCTATCACATTACAAGAGGATATTCTTCTTGAGAGTGAGTTGAGAACGGAGCATAATAAACCATTAGAAAAAACAACAGAAGAAGTCAACATTGTTGCAGAGAATGTTGCCTCTATACATAGGATGCAAGCTCTTGATTCTACACTGGAAATTGAGAAACAAGACGAAGAATTAAGACAAACGACCACAAGATTAAGCGACACTCTTCAACAAGCTGCTTCGATAGCATCTATCAGAACAAATGAAAGAGAAGGTATTAGTGTACAAGATACTCAGATGGATTTTGCTGAACAGTTACTTGATTCTGCCTCACCATTGCAAGTACATTCTCGAATACCTTTGGAGAAAGAGAGTGATTTTATGGCAGAGGCTGAACTTAAGGAACAAGCATCCCAACCAACAATAGCGTCCAATATTTCAACAGAAACTGGTATAAATCAGCCTCTCGAGACAATTGATCAATTTGCACCAGAAGTGATGAAACCAGTAGAAGCTGACAAGAGCTTTGATGAGCAAACTTCAGTCGATGTTGATCAGATACAGGTCGAGGAGAGAGAAGGTGATCTGACGGTCAAAACAAAACGAAAGAATATCAAAGCGAGAAAGGAACTTCGAAAACAACGAAGTTTGTCAGTTGAAAGGTCTCAGTTGATGGAGAGTCCAGCTCCTATTAAGCAAGAAGAGCTCGAGGTTCAACCGTCATCAAGCATTCCAGTAATAGTTCCAGCAACTGGTCTATCAGTCGAAGATACTCAAACTCTCGAAACTGATGAGACACAATACACGGAAGCATATCAATCACATCATCCTGTACCCATAAGTGATGAGAAGACGAAGAAAGCTTTATCAGTGTCACAAGTCCAACAACATGAGCTTGAGAAGCCAATAGTGTCTGAAATTATTGGTGAGCATACTGAAGGTGCCATCGATGCGGCATATCCTCTCGATGTTAGCCAAACTAGTGCAGCGGAGACAGAAACACCAATTTTCTCTCCTGATTCGAGCAAGGGCCAGGCTGCATCAACAATACAATCGGGTAAACCTTTGAGTGTAATTCCAAATGACCTTCTAGAACTTGATTCAGATATCAAGGTTGATGCACTTCCATCGAGAAAAGGAGAATTAGACTTCATTCCTAATATTCCAACGGAAGTGGGAACTGAGCTATCATTTGAGAGTGAAGGTGTGAGGAGAGATGAAATCTCATCAATTCCTCATGAAGTAGCTGATCTTGAGATGACATCTCAGAGAACTGCCGAGAGCAGAATTGAGACAGATTTCGAAAGAGAAAAAATCATCAGCAAACCAGAAGACCAACACGAAAGCGGCAAACCTCTTCTGCCAGATGAAACTCATACAGTTTCAATTGAATCATATATCCAACTTGAAGTTGAGAAACCAACAAAACCAGAGTCATTCCCAACTGAACAATCAGTGGTTGAATTTGAGGGTTTCAAGACTTCTTTACAAGGATTACAACAAACTTATGAAGTTGAGTCAACTAAAATTCAGGGTGAAAGAGAAACAGAATCATCGGAATTGACTTCTGAGAGAGTAAGAACGGTGAATGTTTCACAATCAACTGTAATTGAATCAGAAACATCAATGAGTGTCGATAAGCCTTCTACAGAATCTGCTGGCCTGGATATCTTGCCTCAGATAGCACCCAAGGTAACAGATTCAAATACCATGGAAATGGAAAGTCCATTTGAAGAGCAACCAAAGAAACCGAAACGTGCAAAAAAATCAATCAAATCAAAAGAAGCAATTGTAGTCGAGGATCTGTCAGCCTCAGAAAAAGAAAAGCCTCACCTGATTGAAAAACTAGAATCTTTCGAAGCAAGCCTCAGCAGGCCACCAATTGAAACTTTGAACGTTAGTGTTGAGCATCCAGTCGAGGCAGAGAAAATTATGAAACCAGAGAGGCCATCGAGAGAGAAGACAAGAAAGACTGTTGAGATTCGAGAGAAAAGATCTGTGTCAGTTGAGAAACATGAAGCTCTTCAGACGGAGGAATCAAAGATACTGGAAGTTCCCAGAGAAAAGTCAACTAGATCTTTGATTCCACAAGATGCAAGAGAAGAAAAGTTTGTTGAGTGCTTAGAGAGTGAGAAAGAAGCTGAGATTGTATCTGAGAAGAAGAAAATCGAACCTCGATTCCGATTAACTGAATCGAAAGCAGTTTCAATTGAAGAGACAATCGATTCCTTAGCACCATCGGAGTTCACTACAGAGAGAGTCATTCCAATCAAGGTGAGAGATTCTTTGAGAATTTCCATGAGACAAACCTTTCAATTATTGTTAATCTTTGAATTTCAGGGCAAAACAATCACTGAAACAACAATGCTTGAGAAATCTTCTGTACAAGAGACTAAAGAGATGACAAGCAGAAAACCAGAGACAATGGAAATGCACATCGAAAGCAAACCAAAGACCAAGGAAGTTATCCATAGATTCAGAAAAGAGGGTGATAAGATCATCCAGATAGAAACAAAATCGACTGAAGTCGATGGTGCTATAATCGATGTAACTGTTGAGCAAGATCAACGAACTGAGATTGAGATCGACTCAAAGGGCAAGAAAGATATTGCTATTGAAGAAATATTTATGAGTGAAGGACCGAAAGGAAGAGATGTTATACCTGATGTTGTTGAGCAACCAGAAGATGAGCAAACGATTGTCACTAGAACAGAGATGGACACTGCACTCACAGAGGCAGTTGTTTTACCTGAAGATGTTAGCATCGAGGATCGAGAGCCAAAAGAAACTGATGTGACTATTCAATCGAAACGTAAGAAGAAACAAAAGTTCTCTCAACGATTTGATACTCAAGTATCGATGGAGTCTGAAGGGATAGATTTTGATGTGCAAACAGTTGCCAAGAAAGGCTCAATAGAAATCGAATCAGAAGTTATCATTGAGGAACCAGTGTTCAGAGAACAGATTGATATGCAGCCTAAAAGACTTGACGATGAGCGAGTAGAGTCAACTGAGATCACTATGGCTGATGGGACTGTCGTAGCCAAAGTTCCGAGAAAAAAGAAGAAGGATAGAGTACCAGAACCAGTTGGTGCTTCCATTGAGATTATGGAGAGAGTACCTGATAAGACGGAAACTATTCCAGAAGAGGAAGCAAAGAAGGGTATAGAGATTCCTGAAACTGAGGTAACGATAAAATCGAAGAAGACGAGAAAGGTCATCAAGAAGAAAGATGTGAAAGATACAGAAATCGAAGTTGATATTACGAGTGAAGCAGAAAGAGTACCAATTGAAGTTGAGTCAACTGCTGTCATGGAAGAGCCTAGGTTTGTTGAAGACATCGAAATCACAAAGGAATTTGAAGAGGAGCAAACTCTTGTGGAAGAGACTCCAGTCAAAAAGCCACGAATAAAGAAGGTGAAAAGGAAGGAAAAAGATGATGTTCCTTCGAGTGAAGCTTCATTAGAGCTTAAGAAACCTATTGATGAGCCAACAGTAATCAAGGAGGAAGTTCCAAGTAAGCCTGAAGAAAAACCAAAAGAAATGGATATTCAGATTGAGAAGAAGAAGAAAGAAATCAAACCAGAAGAGGATAAGCAGCAAATTTCAATAGAGAAAGAAGATATTCCTATTGATATTGAGTCTAGAGAATTGAAAAAGACACCCAAGTTCCATGAACAGATAGAAGTACAAAAGCCACAGTCAATTGAAGAGGAAACTCTCACATTTGATGTGGTAGTTGAAAAGAGATTGAGAAAGAAGAAGAAGGTTCTGATTGAGATGAAGTCAGAATCACAGGACATTTACTACTCATTCGATGATCAAGCAGACATGATATCGACAGAGGAACTCAATAAGGTGGAAGCTAAACCTTCATTCGAAACAAAACAGAATATTCTTGTAACTGAATCTATTCTAAATGAACAAGAGCGAGAGGATGCTGTTGGTGCTCCTCAATCCTCAAAGTCTATCGCACCATTCATTGACAGCCCAGCTAAAACTAAAACAGGAGCATCAGAGATCGCTCCTATGGGTGATGTAGGAGCTCTTGTATCTGATACAGCCGAGATTGATCTATTGGCTAAGCAAGCTCTCAGTGTAGAAGAGAGTACTACAATCAGCACTGAAGAGAATGTGTCAGTTGCGGAAGAACGGAAACCTCGAAAAGCAGGTAAAGTGCGCGAAATCCGTGAAAAGAGGACTGTATCAGTGGAGAGAAAAGATCTACTAGAAAGTACTGATGAGATATTGAAGACCAGCCAATCAATTGAGGAATCATCAACCAGCATCATACAAAGGGAAGCTCTACTCAAACAATCAGATCAACCCCTAGAGCTTGAAGGTGAGTTGCAAATTTCTACTTCTTCTAAGCAGGTTCTCGAAGAAAGTACAGATATTTCCACAAGACATCACGCGTTCACTGGCAAAGTGATTCCCATGGATAGTGAAAAATTTTCTGCTGAAGTGACCGAACGTCCATTGCGATCCGCACAATCATCATTCCAATCTGCCCCTTCAGTCGAGGGCCATGAACAATTCCCTCTTGAAAGTTCTCGCGAAACAGCTTCCACAGAATCACCATTCCTAGGTCTAGCAGCTGATGAGGTGCAAACTTCTGAGGCTCTAATGATCACAACAACATTGGCCCCAGAGCGGGAAGACATTTCATCACATATTAGTCCAGCTGAGGAAGCGAAGGCAGCTCCTGAACTCATGTCAAGTCATCCTCTGAAAATAGATAGCCGTCAACAATATGAAGTAGAATCAACAATTGACATTGATACTCATTTTACTGGTGAGGCACAGCCAGCTTTGACACCACATCAGTCGATTACCATACAAAGAGATGAGAATTTAGAACATGAGAGTCAAATTTCTGAGGGAAGAATAGTTCCAGACGAGGCCATTTCTGATATGACGAAAGAAGGCCATGAAGCTGTTGATGTTGCTTTTGTGACTGATGTAGACTCAACTCAATACATAGACATACATGAGAAACGAGAAGAGTTCATAAATCAAGGTCTACCTGACCATAGAACTGCGGCTAATGTTACCACTGTTGTGCTTGGTGAAAAACCAGAGGATATAGTTAGAAAACTACCTCGACGCGCAGAAACTAGAGAATCAAAAGAGATGAGGAAAAAACGTACACTATCAGTAGAACGTGTCGATGTAATGGACAAGGAGGGCGTGATCACGGAGAAAGAGATTTCAGATCATCAGGTTGATTCAGACATTGTGCCTAATATTCCAAAAGACATCAAAGAAGATGTTGCCCTGGTCCAGGAGGAAAGAATACAAGTTTCAAAACCTGACACCGACACTATTTCTGCAACAGCACCCATAGACATTTCGCCAGCATTAACAGTTTTGGAGATTAATTCCTCAGAAATGAGTGGAAAGATTACTCTTGAAGAACATGCATCAGCTACAGCCTCTTCTGATATGGACTACAAGCCCTACTGTGTTCCAGAGATTTCAGATATTCCTTTGAGAGAGCGAGAAGCAATGATAAAGGAGAGAATTCCAAGTCCACAGCAAGCTGATTTAGGAATCGGCAAGTTCAAAGCCTTGGAGGTAGAAAGTGTGGAAAAAATGGATGCAACCACCAACATCAAAACAAATGTAGTTCCTGAATCAAGGAAAACGGAGGAATCGAAGGAAGATCGTGAGTTGAAATCATTGAGTGTGGAAGAAAAATCTCAACTCGAGAGAGAAAAGGAACTGGACCTTTCAAGACCGCAATCTGAAGTTTCACAAGTTGGTTTAAGAGACCAAGAGGCGGTTCAGTCTCAGATCAGTCAACCACTAGACTCTACCAGTGATATGGCTTTAATATCTGATCAACCGCAAGACCAGGCATCTACAAGTCTAGTTGATCAGTTGACTAAGGAAATACAGATTAGTCAATCACTTGATTCAGCCAGAGACATTGTAGCAGAAGAGGATAAAAAACCATCGAAAGCTGATGAAACTCTGGAAGAGACTGTTTTACCAGAAGTTGAGCAAGCAATATTCGGTGAGAAAGAGCAGGAGATCGAAGTTAAAACTAAACGAAAGAAGGTCAAAAGTAGACCAGAGCTACGAAAGAAAAGAAGCCTGTCAATTGATAGACCTCAAATTATGGAAAGCGAGAGAGAAACAGATAAACCAATCCTAGATCTGAAACCATCAACAGCAAGATCTGATACAGTTCCTGACAAGACGAGCCTATCTGTTGAAGAAACTCAGCAATTGGAGACTGAAAAAGAGAAGCCAATAAGTCCTTTGCCAACACAAAACATTGAGGCAGTCTCTGAGGATAGAACACAGCAAGCTCTTCTAGTGTCAGCAATAGAGGAAGCTCATAGAGAGAAAGAAATTATTGGGTCTGTAGATCAGCAAGAGACACCAAATAAACTTTTAGATTCCAGAACAACTGTCGATGTTACTGAAACTATTCCTTTCGAGATTGAAGAGTCTAGAGAAACAGACATCGACATGACACGAGTGGCTCCTACCTCAGACGACCGAGACAATAAATCCATCATGTTCAGAGAAAACACTGTTTTAGAAACGGAGTCTGAGCTAGAATTTGAGAGACCATCAGGAAAAACAACTGAAGATGTCAACATTGTTCCCGAGAATATTGCTTCTATACAAACAATGCAGTCCCTTGATTCTACATTAGACATCGAGAAACAAGATGAAGAATCACGACAAACGACCACAAGATTAAGCGACACCCTCCAACAAGCTGCTTCGATTACATCTATCAGAACAAATGAGAGAGAAGGTGTTAGTGTACATGATACTCAGATGGACATTGCTGGACAGTTATTTGATTCTGCCTCACCATTGCAAGTACATTCTCGAATTCCTCTGGAGAAAGAGAGTGATTTTATGGTAGCTGCTGAACTTAAGGAACAAGCATCCCAACCATCAATGGGGTCCAATATTTCATCGGAAACTGGTATAAATCAGCCTCTTGAGACAACTGATCAATTTGCACCAGAAATGACAAAGCCAGTAGAAGCTGACAAGAGCTTTGATGAGCACACTTCGGTCGATGTTGATCAGATACAGGTCGAGGAGAGAGAAGGTGATCTGACGGTCAAAACAAAACGAAAGAATATCAAAGCGAGAAAGGAACTTCGAAAACAACGAAGTTTGTCAGTTGAAAGGTCTCAGTTGATGGAGAGTCCAGCTCCTATTAAACAAGAAGAACTTGAGGTTCAACCATCAACAAGCATTCCAGTAATAGTTCCAGCAACTGGTCTATCAGTCGAAGATACTCAAACTCTCGAAACTGATGAGACGCAATACACAGAAGCATATCAATCACACCATCCTGTACCCATAAGTGATGAAAGAACTAGAAAAGCTCTATCAGTTTCACAAGTTCAGCAAAATGAACTTGAGAAGCCAATAGTGTCTGAAATCATTGGTGAACATACCGAAGGTGCCATCGATGCGGCATATCCTCTCAATATTAGTCAAGTTAGTCTTGGTGAGACGGAGGCTACACTTCCAGCCGAACATACTGAGGAATCAAGAGTTTCACATTACTTTGAATCACAGAAGTCCATTGATGTTTCATCAAATGTGCATTTTGAGACTGAATCTTCTACTCAAGTTGAAGACATTCAAGAACGATCAGGAACAGCAGGTTTTGTTCATCAGGTATCGAAGAGTGTTCACACAGTTCTTTCTCTCGAATCAGAGGATATCGCTGAGATAGCGAGAAGTGTACCAGCAGAATCTGACTTTGAGTTGACTTTACATGAGGCTCCTGAAAGTAAAATTGAGAGCAATTTGGAACGAGAAAGTATTTTAGATAAATTTGAAAGGAGACCTGAGAGTAGCCAAATGCTACTTCCGGATAGAGTGCAAACTTTGGGCATCGAGTCACATATGGAGTTAGAACTTGAAAAGCAGACAAGGTTTGAAATCCAATCGGAAGGTGAATCGAAAATCGAACTCGAAAGTATGAGAACATTATCAGTAGAATCGCAACATCCTATCGAGGCTGAGACTACTCAGATTCACAAAACAATGGAAACTGAGTCGTCTAACATTGAATTTGAGAAAACAAAACCCATCAATGTTTTGGAATCAACAACTTTCGAAATAGAGACATCGATGAGTGTCGATAAGTCTTCTGAAGAGTCTGCTGGCCTGGATATCCTACCTCAGATGGCTCCCAAGGTGACTGATTCGAATTTCATGGAGTTGGAAAGTCCATTTGAAGAGCAACCAAAGAAACCAAAACGTGCTAAAAAATCAATCAAATCAAAAGAAGCAATTGTAGTCGAGGATCTATCAGCCTCAGAAAAAGAAAAGCCTCACCTGATTGAAAAACTGGAATCTTTCGAAGCAAGCCTCAGCATGCCACCCATTGAGACGCTAAATGTGGGTGTGGAGCATCCAGTTGAGGCTGAGAAAGTTATCAAACCAGAAAGACCATCAAGAGAGAAGACCAAAAAAACTATTGAAATGCGAGAAAAAAGACCCATATCAGTAGAGAAACACCAACCACTCCCAAAAGAGGAATCCAAAGTTCTAGAAATTGTGGAAGGAAAATCAACCATAACTTTAGTTTCACAAGATGCTAGAGGTGAGAAAGCTGTTGAATTTTTGGAGCATGAAGAAGAAAGAGATTTATTATCGGGACCAAAAGAACTGGAGCCCAGATTCCGGTTAACAGAATCGAAAGCAGTTTCCGTTGAAGAGACAGTCGACTCACTAGCTCCTTCACAATTGAAGACAGAGAAAATCATTCCAATCAAGGTGAGAAATTAATTTTAAACAGTTAACCAGAGTTGTTGCCTCTTTTGCAAAAGGTAATATTATTTCTCTTTTCTGCAGAGTAAATCAGTGACTGAGACCACAATGCTGGAGGAGCCTGTGATAGATGAAATAGAAGAAATGACGAGCAGAAAACCAGAGACCATGGAAATGCACATCGAAAGTAAACCCAAGACCAAAGAGGTTATCCATAGATTCAGGAAAGAAGGTGACAAGATCATCCAGATTGAGACAAAATCAACTGAGGTCGATGGTGCTATAATCGATGTTACTGTAGAACAAGATCAACGAACTGAGATTGAGATCGACTCAAAGGGCAAAAAAGATATTGCTATTGAAGAAATATTTATGAGTGAAGGACCAAAAGGAAGAGATGTTATACCTGATGTTGTTGAGCAACCAGAAGATGAGCAAATGATTGTCACTAGAACAGAGATGGACACTGTACTTACAGAGGCAGTTGTGTTACCTGAAGATGTTAGCATCGAGGATCGAGAGCCAAAAGAAACTGATGTGACTATTCAATCGAAACGTAAGAAGAAACAAAAGTTCTCTCAGCGATTTGATACTCAAGTATCGATGGAGTCTGAAAGAGTTGACTTTGATGTGACAACCATGGAAGGCAAGGGTCCAATAGAGATAAAATCCGAATTCATCTTAGAAGAGCCAACATTCACTGAAGAGATCATTATGGAACCTCAGAAAGAAGAAACTAAGGATGAAGAATCCCTCAGAATTACAATTCCCGATGAGACTGTAGTCGCGAAAGTGCCTAGAAAGAAAAAGAAGGATAAAGTTCCAGCTTCTGTAGATATGTCCATCGAAATAGAAGAAAAAGCACCGGAGAAACTGGAGACTGTTTTGGATGAGGAGATCAGTAAAGATGCTGAAAAACTGGAAACCGAAATCACGATCAAATCGAAAAAGAAAACCAAGAAAGTCATGGATAAAACTGACATTCAACCTGAAAAAGATGCCGAGGATGTCGAAGTTGATATCACAGTACAGAGGAAGAGATCATCAATTGAAATAGAGTCGAGTGTTCAAGAGCCACGATATGTTGAAGATATAGAAATCACAAGAAAACCAGAGGAAAATCAAAAGCAACCAGAAGTAGTCGAGGCTACCATTTCTGACCAAGAAATCACCCATGCTACGCTTCCTGGTGATACTGTGGTAGCAAAAGTACCCAAAAAGAAGAAGAAGGATAAAGTTCCAGCTCCAGTCAGCACATCTATTGAAATAGGAGGAGAAGCTCCAGAAGAAGTCAAGTTTCCTTTAGATGAAGGTACCGGTAAAGATCTTGAAGCTCCAGAAACCGAGATTACCATAAAATCGAAGAAAACTAAGAAAGTTGTAAAGAAAACTGATGTTCCAGTCACAGAAGATACTGTCGAAATCGACATCACAATGCAGAAAGAGAAAGTACCAATTGAGATAGAGTCTAGTGTTGAAGAGCCACGGTATGTTGAAGATATGGAGGTCATGAAGAAACCTAAAGAAGATGAAAAACCACTAGAAGCTGAAGTGAGTCAAGAAATAACCGAAGTGACTCTAACTGGTGAAACTATAGTGGCAAAAGTCCCTAGAAAGAATAAAAAGGACAAAATTCCAGCTCCTTCTGATACATCAATCGAAATAAAAGAAGTTACCACAGAAGAAACTTTTATCGTTGAGGAGGATGAAATCAAGAAAGATGAGGAATCACCAGAGACTGAAGTAACCATCAAGTCCAAGAAAACAAGGAAACTCAGAGTAGAATCCACAGTTGCTCAGTTGAATGACATTGAGCAAGTTGATGTTGAGATCACCAGTCAAAAAGAAGGGATACCAGTTGAAATTGAGTCTAGTATTTTGATCGAGAAGCCTAGATATGTAGAAGACATTGAAATGATCAAGAAGCCCGAAGAACGTCAAGAAGAAGAGGTTGTTGAAACTCGTGAAGGGACTGTTTCATCCGAAGTTACACTTTCTGGTGAGATTGTTGAAGTGAAGATTCCTCGAAAGAAGACCAAGAAGATTCCGATCCGAGAGAAAGGAGAATCACCAATCCAGACTGAAACTGAATTTGATTTTGGAAAGCCAGTTCCCGAAGATCTTTCAATCTCTACGAGTCAGGTTATAGTTCCTGGTGATGAGCAAGAAGTCGATATAACCATCAAGTCAAAAAAGAAACCTAAATCGAAGAAAGAGGTAAAAGTTGAGAAATCGGAAGAAGTATCAGAAAAAATTCAAATAGATTCAGTCACAAAGCCTGAGAAAGTTCCAATAGAAATCAGCACAACTGAAGACAAAAAAGAGCCAATCTTCTCGGAAGAATTTACTGTGCAGCGCAAAAAGTCAAAAGAAGATATAATTGAAACATCTGAGGTGACGCTTATTGCCGAACCTGTGATTGCAACCATTCCAAGTGAAGAAGCTGGCCCCGGTGAAGAGCAAGAGTCACCGAAAAAAGTTTCAATAGATATCAAGAAAGCTCCTGAAGATAAGAAAACCCCTGAAAGTAAAATTGTTGATGAAGAGAAGATAGTTCCAGAGGCTGAAGTAACCATCAAATCGAAAAAGAAGCCAAAATCGAAGACAAAAATTGAGACCTCAAAAGATGCAGAAGAAGTCTCAATCGATCTAGTCGCAAAGAAACCGAAAGCACCGATTGAAATTGAATCAGATGTGGTCGAAGAAGAATCAAAGTTCTTTGAAACAGTAGATTTACAAAAGGAACTCGATGAAGAAAAGTTAGAGGTTACTGAAATTATCTTAGAAGGAGAAATCACTCATGTTAAAGTTCCAATCAAGAAAAAAGTCACAAAATCAGATATAAAACCAAGAGAAATCACCGAAATGGAAATACCGTTCGACCGAAAAACTGTAGCACATGTGCCAAGTGAATTGCCAGAAGAAATCGAAGTTGACATCGAGATTAAAAAGAAGAAGACTCCGGTTGAAGAAGAAGTTGAGAAAACTCCGAAGTTCCAAGAAGAATTGGAAACTCAGAAAGAAGTAGCACCCGAATCAAGACCATCAACAGAAGCTGAATTGGAAATCAAAACCAAGAAGAAGAAGGAGAAAGTGATACCTGCTGATGAGAAAAAAGAGTCCGAAATTCCAATTGAAGTAGAAACCTTAGCAAAAGAGCCCACAATTCCAAAGAAAAGAGAAGAAATAGAAATTGAAAAGCAACATATGGAGAGAACCGAGATAATATTACCTGATGGTAAAACTGATGAGTTGAAGCCAAAAAAGAAGAGGAAGGCTCTAGAAACAAAGCAACCTTCAATTGAAAAAATAGATTCAGAACAAACTGATTCTCTGATCATTCCAAGGGACGATACTGCTCAAGGAACGAAGTCTTCAATTCCAGAGGAAGCTACTGTTATCGAATCAACACAGTTCATCGAAAAAGAGGAAATTGTGTCCAGAGAACAAATAACAGAGGAGCAGTCAGCTAAGCATGAAGTACAACCAAGACTTCAAGCTGGAACTTCGGAAGCAGTAACTCTTGATCAAAAGCAGGTCATTACGAAGACAAGTGCAGAAATTTCACAAGTTGAAACCAAACTTGATGGTAAAATTGAGCAAACTTTGACAAAACCACAAGACATTTCCATAGAAATATCTAGCAAATCGAAGAAGAAGGAGCAACCAGAAGAAGTTAAACCACAAGATATCGAGATCGATGCAACAACGAAGGAGAAGCAAATGATCGAAATCGAGTCTGAGACAATCGAAAAAGATACAGTTCCTCAAACCAGTGAAATATCTCAAGAGATTGTTGAGAAAAAAGTAGTGAAGCGAAAGAAGAAAACTATTACCAAGCACAGCTCTCAATCGCAAGAAATTGTAGACGATGAGAGTGAAGACATCGTTATTGATCAGCCAATTCTCGCAAAACTTCGACCATCACTGGACTCGAAACAAACTATCGTCATTTCTGAAGCTATACCTAGTGAGAAAGAAAAAGATCATTTTGAAGGTGAAATTGCTTCGAAGAGCGTGATTCCGTTCACGGTGAGCTCGACTAAAACTCAACCAGAGGCTTCTGAGATAGCTCCTCTAGGTGATATTGGAACTTTAGCATCAGACACAGCCGAGGCTGAATTACTATCGAAGCAAGCAATAAGTGTGCAAGAAAACATTACAATCAGTACAGAGGATGAAGTGACAATTTCAGGGAGTCGAGAACATAGGAGAGCGACTAAGAAACAAGAGATTCATGAGCAAAGAACAGTATCAATGGAACGAAGACAACTTCTTGAAAGTGCTGGTGAAATCATTGAAACAATCAAGTCAGTGGAGGAATCCTCTTCCAGCATAGTGATGACTGAAACATCAGACATCAGAGCTCAGCAGTCTCTGGAGCTCGAAGGTAAGTTGCAATTTGATATTCCTTCTAAACAGGTACTTGATGAAACAAATGATACCCCAAAGAGTCATCATGTGATGGCTCGTGATATTACCACTCTTGAAATCGAGAAAAGTACAGTTGAAGATGAGATACCAAAGCCTAGATCTGCTGAGAAAAGTCTTCAGCCAACCTTAGCTAAATCAATTGAGGAACAGGAAGTTTTAGACAGCCATGGTAAAGTTAAAAGTGACATGAAGCAGGAAGATGTAGCAACTGTTGAGACTAATACTGAAGACAAATTACGTATATCCAGCACTATGATCCCAACAACTTCTGGCGAAGAATTAGAAGAAACTACAGCAGAGCTCCCGAGGAGAGAAAAATCGAAAATAAGCAAGGAAACCAGAGAACATAGGCCACTATCAGTAGATAGACATCATATTCTTGATGCTGAGACAGAAACACCAAAAGATCGATCAGATGAGCAAAAAGCTGAGATACAGATCCCTGAAGAGATTGCGAAGCTTGTTAAAGAAGATGTAGCCCTGGTCTCAGAGGGGAATATTGAGGTGAGCAAACCTCTAGAAGATATGGTCCCATCATCGAGCACGGTAGAGATTCTAGGTTCCTTGACCGTAACAGAGATTCAGTCGTCAGAGAGAGAAGATCGGATGACTATTGAAAGTGTGAAAGAATCTCTTGCTCCATCTGAGTTGGAATCAAATCTATCACATTTGCCTGGAATATCTGATATGGTTCTGGGTGAACAAGAGGGTTTACTCAGGCCAGAACTTCCAGAACAACAACAAATAGCTATGGAGATCGGAAAATTTCATGCTATAGATGTGAAGACAGTGGAAGGTGTAGACACAACTTTTACTACCGAAGCAATTGAGATTCCTCTGCCTAAGAAAGGTGCAGAAATGACTGAAGAGCAAGAACTCAGATTGCTGAATGTCGAAGAGAGATCTCAACTCGAGAGAGAGAAAGAACTGGACCTTTCAAGACCACAATCTGAAGTTTCACAAGTTGGTTTGAGAGACCAAGAGGCAGCTCAGTCTCAGATCAGTCAACCACTTGACTCCACCAGTGATATGGCTCCAATATCTGATCAACCACAAGACCAGGCATCCACAAGTCTAGTTGATCAGTTGACTAAGGAAATACAGATTAGTCAATCACTTGATTCAACCCAAGACATTGTAGCAGAGGAGGATAAAAAACCATTGAAAGCTGATGAAACTCTGGAAGAAACTGTTTTACCAGAAGTTGAGCAAGCAATGTTCGGTGAGAGAGAGCAAGAGATCGAAGTTAAAACTAAACGAAAGAAGGTCAAAGGTAGACCAGAACTACGAAAGAAAAGAAGTCTGTCAATTGATAGACCTCAAATTATGGAAAGTGAGAGAGAAACAGATAAACCAATCCTAGATCTGAAACCATCAACAGCAAGATCTGATACAGTTCCTGACAAGACGAGCCTATCTGTTGAAGAAACTCAGCAATTGGAGAGTGAAAAAGAGAAGCCAATAAGTCCTTTGCCAACACAAAACATTGAGGCAGTCTCTGAGGATGGAATACAGCAAGCTCTCCTAGTATCAACTACTCAAGAAAATCTACGAGAACAAGAGATAATTCAATCAAGTGCCCAAGAAGAGAATTCAAAGTTGAATCTAGAATCGAGCACTAGTCTTGGTATTACTGAGATATCTACTTTCGAACCCGAAATACCGTCTGAAAAGAGTTTCAAAGAAAGTCAAGCATCAGAGTCAACTGATGATAGAGAACAGAAAATGGCCTCAATCGATGATATTATTCCTCTAGAGAGTGAGAGGAGAATTGACTCAGCATTGCCACATCCAGCAAGTGGGGAAACTGATTTTGTACCTCATACAGCACCAATAATTGAGAGCAGCCACACATTCGATTCGACAATCAGCATGGAAGAACAGTCCAAAAATCTAGTCAAACCTTCGTCTTCAATGGATGACACTTTCCAGACTCCAATCTCAGTAGCATCTATTGAAACAAATGAGAAAGAGGATGTGAGCTTATGCAAAATCGATTCTGACGTAGCGAGGAAATCGATTGACTTATCATCTTCCTTCGATGTTGGTATTGAATTTCCAATGGAAAAAGAGACGGGACTAGAGGTTCAATCATCTCCAATGGAACAGAGGACTGAAACTGACCTGACTCATGATATTTCCTACGAGACTGGAGTGAACCAACCTCTCGATTCGATGGCTGACCTAATGCAAGATAAAACTGAGCTTGCTGAAGCCGGCACAACAGTAGATGAATTTTCTTCAATCAAAATGGATCAAGTTCAACTGGGAGAGAAGGAAGAAGAGATCGAAGTTAAAACTAAACGAAAGAAAGTTAAAGGTAGACCTGAGTTACGGAAAAAGAGAAGTCTGTCAATTGAGAGACCTCAGATTATGGAAAGTGAAAGAGAAACGGATAAACCAGAACTCAAGCTTGAGTCATCGGTAGCAACTCCTGATGTTGTACCTGGTAAGACCAGCATTTCAGTTGAAGAAAAACAGCCTCTTGAGGCCGAGAAAGACCAATTCATAGAGAGGATCACCTCAGCCAGTGCTGGAACTGTAGATGATCACCTTCAAAATCAAGCTCTCATGATCTCAACAACTGATCAACAACAAAAAGAAGAACAGATAGTTAAACCAGAGAGCCGAGAAGAGAGATTAACAGCAAATCTTGACTCAACTATTAGTGTTCTAGTTAGTGAGAAGATTCCATTCGAAATCGAATCAACAACAATCAGCGAACTTGTAACACTCAAGCCTCACGAGGCAACTGAAGAGCGAGAAAACAAATCAGTCTCTGTGATGGATGACATCACTCTAGATAGGGGATCTAAATTAGAAATCCCAAAAACAGACACCAAAACCAGTGAGATCGATCTCATCCCAACTGAGGCACAGATAGTTGGAGATATTCAAGCTTTTGATAATCTCGAGGAAGTTGAGAAGCAGGACGCGGAAACTCATCAATCTATCGGTACATTAAGTGATTCTCTCCACCAAGTTCCAACAGTTGAAACTATTATTCCAACTGAAAGCGATAAAGTTGATGCCAATTTAACTCTCACCGATATCGCTCAACAATCTCAGGATTCTTTTGCTCCACTGGGCATTGATGCTCGAATGACAATGGAAAAGGAGAAGAGTGTTGAAATTGAGGATCTTCCAGAAAAACATAAGTCAGAGAGCACGATGGAACATACCTCCACAGGCGAGACAGGTATCAATCAGCCACTCGATTCAGCCAGTGAGATTACACCTGAGGGAATCAAATTTGTGCAGGCTGATGAGAGACTAGATGAATCATCTCCACTACTCTTGGACCAGGTTCATCTAGGAGAGAAGGAAGAAGAGATCGAAGTTAAAACTAAACGGAAGAAAGTTAAAGGTAGACCTGAGTTACGAAAAAAGAGGAGTCTGTCAATTGAGAGACCTCAGATTATGGAAAGTGAAAGAGAAACGGATAAACCAGAAATCAAGCTTAAGCCATCGGTAGCAACTCCTGATGTTGTACCTGGTAAGACCAGCATTTCAGTCGAGGAAAAACAGCCTCTCGAAATCGAGAAAGATACATCGATTGAGAAAATCATCTCAGTCAGTGCTGATACTGTTGATGATCACCTACAACATCAAGCTCTTCTGATCTCAACAACTGATCAACAACAGAAAGAAGAACATGTAGTTAAACCAGAGAGCCAAAGAGAGAGATTGATCGCAGATCTTGACTCGACTACAAGTGTTGTAGTGAGTGAAAATATTCCATTCGAAATCGAATCAACAACAATCAGCGAACTTGTAACACTCAAGCCTCACGAGGCAACTGAAGAACGGGAAAACAAATCGGTCTCTGTGATGGATGACATTACTCTAGATAGTGGATCTAGATTAGAAATCCCCAAAGCAGACACCAAAACCAGTGAGATTGATCTCATCCCAACTGAGGCACAGATAGTTGGAGAGATTCGACCGCTTGATAATCTCGAATTAGTTGAAAAGCAGGACGAGGAAACACAACAATCTATCGGAATATTGGAAGATTCCATTCGTCAAGTTCCAACAGTTGAAACTGTTATTCCAACTGAAAGAGAGAAGATTGATGCAAATGAGATTCCCGTTGATGTTGCTCAACAATCTCAAATTTCTCTCACTTCGCTGGGCGTTGATGCTCGCATAACTATGGAGAAGGAGAAAACTGTTGAGATCGAAAACCTTCCAGAAAGTCATAAGTCAGAGAGTATGATAGCTCATACTCAAACCAGTGAAACAGCTATGGACCAGCCTCTTGATTCGATTGGTGAGATAGCACCCGAAAAGGTTCAGACTTTCGAAGCTGAGAAGAAGTTTGATGAAATCACATCATTAGCGATGGACCAAGTAGAAGTTGGCGAAAAAGAGGAAGACATAGAAATCAAAATAAAGCAGAAAAAGACGAAGAGTAGACCAGAATTGAGGAAAAAACGCACACTTTCAGTAGAAAGAGCTCAAATAATGGAAAGTGATAAAGAGATCGAAGGTGGTAAACTTGATCTCCAGCCATCAACAGCTAGACCAGATATTGTATCCAGAACATCACTATCCATCGAGAAAGTTTATTCTTTAGAAACCGAATTACAAGATCAAATTGAATCACAACAACCACAAAGCTTGAAGGCTTCTCCATACTCAGAGCTCGATCAAGCCCTCACCATCTCCACAATAAGTCAACATGAAAAAGAGCAGCAAAGCATCGTACCAATGTCTTCTGGAGAGAAACCTCGAACGGAAATTGATACAAATGCTAGTATAAATGTAGGAGAAAAATTCATTCAGGAAATTGGGAAAGAAGAATTTCATGGAGCTGAAAAAACTGACGCCACAGGTCTGATTGAGTATCCAGCCGACAAACTTGCAATGGTCAGTGACAAAACACTCCTAGAATTTGAGTCCAAAATAACACTTGAGCGACCTACTCTCGAGATGGAAGTAGCTCTCGATATTCCTCAGTCTGTGGAAACTGCTCCACTGACTGATAGGAACACATTCCTATCTAGTTTAGCGGAAGAATCTCAACAGCCAACAGCAGCACTGAATGAAGCTCTCAATCAATCGCTCCAAGTTGAATCCATCCGATCAGATGAAAGAGAAAAATTAACTCCGATTGATGACAAAGTAGATCTTGCTCAACCGTCTTTAGACTCTCTACAACCTTTGAGCATTGACTCGGTCCAAACAATTGAAAGTGAAAGAATTGTGAAGATGGAGGAATTACCAGAGGGTCATGTAGCAGATACTGATGTTGATGGTAATATTTCACGAGAAACTGGTATCAATGAAACTCTTGATTCAGCCAGAGATATCTCGATAGAGGAATCTAAGCCGGTGGATGCTGAAGAGCGAATTGATGAGATTTCTCACCTTGCAATGGGCACAGTCCAAACTGGGGAGCGAGAAGAAAATATTGAAGTGAAAACGAAACGAGAGAAGGTAAAAGGAAGACCTGAGCTTCGGAAGCAGAGAAATCTGTCCATAGAACGACCGCAAATAATGGAAAGTGAAGAGGTGATCAGAGGAGACAAATTGAATGAAGTTTCATCTAGAGTTTCGATATCCTCTGATGAGAAGCTGACCAGTTCCGAATCAACAAGTGAAACGAAGAAGTTTGATTCAAAGACTGAGGAGTCCATAACAATCGATCAACCTGTAACAGAGGAAATGACTGAAATTCCAGATCTTAAGGATATAAAAATTGAAAGTAAATCAAAAACCAAACAAATTGTTCATAAGTTCAGGAAGGAAGGTGACAAAATCATCCAGATTGAGACAAAATCGACTGAGGTCGATGGTGCGATAATCGATGTTACTGTTGAGCAAGATCAGCGAACTGAGATTGAGATCGACTCAAAAGGCAAAAAAGATATTGCCATTGAAGAAATCTTCATGGATGAAGGACCAAAAGGAAGAGATGCTATACCTGATGTTGTTGAGCAACCAGAAGATGAACAAACAATTGTCACCAAAACAGACATGGATACTGTACTTACAGAGGCACTGGTGTTACCTGAAGATGTTGGCATCGCAGATCAACAGCCAAAAGAAACAGAAGTCACCATCAAGTCAAAGCGAACAAAGAAGCAGAAGTTCACTGAACGCTTTGATACTCAGATATCGATGGAGTCTGAAGGAATTGAGTTCGATGTGCACACAACTAAGGCCAAAACCTCGGTCGAGATTGAATCCACTCTCGAACAGCCATCGTTCACTGAACAGATTGATAAAGAATCAGAGAAACCTTTGGATGAACGAGTGGAGTCATCTGAGACGGCAATACCAGATGAAACCATTGTGGCTAAAATTCCTAGAAAAAAGAAAAAAGAAAAGATACCTGTAACAATGAGTGAAACCATTGAAATTACTGGCCCAGCAACTGAGGAAATCAAAGTCTCGGTTGATGATATCACTGATAAAGTCCAAGAAGGTCCAGAGACTGAGGTGACAATTAAGTCGAAGAAAACAAAAAAGATCAAGAAGAGATCTGATGAGATTGTCACAAAAGAAACTGAGGAGATAGAAATAGAAATGAAAACTGATGAAGAGAAAATTCCAGTTGAGATCGATTCAAGCATTATTGACCAACAGACAAGATATATTGAAGGTGTTGAAATCTTGAAGAAACCTGAAGAAGATCAACCCACATCGGCCTTTATTACTTTGCCTGAAAGAACTGTGATAGCAAAAGTTCCCCAAGAAAAGAGTAAAATTTCGGTTCCTCTTGAATTTGAAATTGGAGGGGAAGAAACGCCTGAAGAAATGAAAGTTGATGATGTGGAAACTGTTACAGGAATTGAAGGACCGGAAACAGAATTTACGATCAAATCGAAGAAAACTAAAAAAGTCTCGAAGAAAACAGATCAACAGATTCCAAACGATGCCGAAAATATTGAAATTGAGAGAGAAAAAGCATCAATTGACATAGAATCGAGTGCTCAAGAGTCACGATATATTGAAGACATGGAGATCACAAAAAAGCCAGAAGTTTTTGTCGATGAACTTTCTCACAAAGACGTTGAAGGACCAAAGGCTGAAGTGACACTTAAGCCAAAGAGAACGAAAAAGAAGAGTACAAAGATGATTGATGAGTTTGAGACGGAAGATACTGGAAAACTACCGATAGAGATGAGAAGCGGGGAAGATAGAGGCCCAATTGAGATGGAATCGGATGTAATTCTAGATAAGCCACACGAGATCAGAGATGTTGAAATAATGAAGGAACCAGAAGGGGCTGAGTCTACTATTCTCGAGCAAGAAGTCACTCAAGTTACGCTTACTGATGAAACTGTAGTAACAAAGGTACCCAAGAAGAAGAAGAAGGATAAAGGTCCAGCTCCAGTCAGCACATCTATTGAAATAGAAGGGGAAGCTCCAGAAGAAGTCAAGGCTCCTTTAGATGGAGGTACCGGTAAAGATGTTGAGGCTCCAGAAACCGAGATCACCATAAAATCGAAGAAAACTAAGAAAGTTGTGAAGAAAACTGATGTTCCAGTCACAAAAGATACTGTCGAAGTGGACATCACAATGCAGAAAGAGAAAGTACCAATTGAGATAGAGTCTAGTGTTGAAGAGCCACGGTATGTTGAAGATATGGAGGTCCTAAAGAAACCCAAAGAAGATGAAGAACCACTGGAAGTTGAAGTGAGTCAAGAAATAACCGAAGTGACTCTAATTGGTGAAACTATGGTAGCAAAGGTAGCCGAAAAGAAGAAGAAGGATGAAGTTCCAGTTAAGACATCCATTGAAATAGAAAAAGTGCCTGATAAAGTTGAGGCTCCTTCAGATGAGGAAACCGCTAAAGGTTCTGAAGCTCCAGAAACCGACATTACAATTAGATCGAAGAAGACAAAAAAGGTTGTGAAGAAAACTGATGCTCCAGTTACGAAAGAAGAGGATACTGTCGAAACTGGCATAACAATACAGAAAGAGAAAGTACCAATCGAAATTGAATCTAGTGTTGAAGGGCCACGATATGTTGAAGATATGGAAATCACAAGAAAACCAGAGGAAGATCAAAAGCAACCAGAAGTAGTCGGGACTACTATTTCTGACCAAGAAATCACCCATGCTACGCTTCCTGGTGATACTGTGGTAGCAAAGGTACCCGAGGAGAAGAAGAAGGATAAAGTTCCAGCTCCAGTTAGCACATCTATTGAAATAGAAGGAGAAGCTCCAGAAGAAGTTAAAGTTACTTTGGATGAAGGTACCGGGGAACATGTTGAAGAGCCAGAAACCGAGATTCCCATAAAATCGAAGAAAACTAAGAAAGTTGTGAAGAAAACTGATGTTCCAGTCACAAAAGATACTGTCGAAGTCGACATCATAATGCAGAAAGAGAAAGTACCAATTGAGATAGAGTCTAGTGCAGAAGAGCCAAGATATGTTGAAGACATAGAGGTCATGAAGAAACCCAAGGAAGATGAAAAACCACTGGAAGCTGAAATGAGTCTAGAAGCTCCCGAAGTGTCACCAACTGGTGAAACAGTAGTGGCAAAAGTCCCAAGAAAGAAGAAGAAAGACAAAATTCCAGCTTCTTCTGATGCATCGATTGAGATGAGAGAAGAAATCTCAGTCAGGGATGATGACAAGACCAAGAAGGAAAAGGATTTAGCAGAGACTGAAGTGACTATCAAATCCGAGAAAACGAGAAAAGTTGAGCAAGAATCCGAGCTCCCCAAACCAGATGAGAAAGAACAGACTGATATTGTAATTACTACTCAAGAAGAGAAAATATCAGCTGGAATTGAATCTAGGGCTATGTCTGAAAAGCCTAGACATGTTGAGGATCTGGAGATGACCAGAAAACCGGAAGAAGAGAAGGAACTTATCGTGGATGAGTCTCTCCCCATCAAAACACCTCGAGTGAAAAAATTGAAGAAAAAAGTTGGTAAAGAAGATAAAGAAGAACTTGATGATCGAAAAGATATTCCAGTTGACATTCACTCGAAGAAGACTGATGAGACTCCTGAATTCCATGAAGAGGTTGAAAAACAAAAAGAGCTAGAGAAACCAACCACAGATGATACTGAATCGAAGATTCTTGATGAAACAGAATCTACAGAAATTATCATCCCGGGAGAAACTGTGATATCAAAAGTTCCTAGAAAGAAGAAGAAAGCTAAATTTCCAGTCGATACATCTGATGAGATCGATCGGGAGAAGATTACAGACGAAACTGTTGCTTCCGCCGAGCTTGCAGATCAATATCCTGAGATGAGAGAGAAGCCTCGAAAAGAAGAGCAACAACCAGTGACCACAAAGGTGGATGATACTAATCTGACGGAATCAGATGATAAAACAATCGAAGGTGCACCTGAAGGAGCGAAAGTTCCCGAGAAAAAAAGAAAAGTTAAGATGTTAAAAGATGAGAAACCGTCTCAACATGCTGAAGAAATTGATCAATCGACCCTTGATTCCGCTGAAACTATCCCAGCTAAGGAAGTTGAGAAACAAGAGAAAACCGATCCAAAGGAAACTGATATTCCAGGTCTGAGAGATGAAAAGCCGCTGGAAGAAGAATCAATTCAAATTGAATCCGGGATTGAGAAAAAATTGAAGAAGAAAGAAAAAGCACCTGAAAAGAAGAAGCCTGAAGAAGGAAAAATACCTGAATATGTCGATGAAGAGAGAGTCTTGGAAGATAAATTCCCATCTGAACGGATCATAGCGGTGCCAGAAGGTGTAGAACTTCTCCAACCTGAAACATCTGAGATTGTTTTCGAAGAAAACAAGATTATCGTTCGCACAAGTGCTCATGTGACCCCGATTCCTCTCAGTGAAGAAACATCTGAACTGATGAGTGTGGATATCAAATCAGCTGAGGATATGAGTCAGCCTACCGACACGGGTAGAGAGATATCAGAGCAAATGGAGGTGAAAATTACAACCAAAAAACTGAAGCGCAAGAAACCAGGACCAACAGAAGAAGTTGTAATCGAGACCAAAAGTGATGAGCAAGTGGATATTGAGCTTCTAACATCTTTAGACAAGGGTTCAATAGATATCCAATCAGTGGAGACCTCAGAAATACCTCAGTATCATGAATCAACCGATATGGAAAAGAAACCAGATGAAGACGACAAGTCAGTCGAGGAAGAAACTTTGATTCTAGAAGGTGGAGTTCTCAAAAAGTTGAGGGAAAAGAAGAAAACTGTAAAGCCTAAGAAAGTGAAAGAACTTGAGACTGATCAGCCTGTCGAAGAAGAAATTTTGGAGCTGATGAAGACTCCAGCTGAGCTGATTGGTCCTCTTCCTAAAGGTGCAGTTCTTAGTCAACCACATATCTCAGAGGCCGTTTTTTGCGAGCAAAATGAGATGATCATCCGAACAACGGCTCAGATGAGATCGGTGGATTATAAGGAACTGCAACAAGTTGACGAAGCAATGATCGAGGTGCGTAGAAAACCAGATCAGCCAATCGAGATCACCAGCATAGCTCATCCAAAAGAGAGAAGTGATACTGATGATACAAGAGAAGAACTTGAAATCGATCTAGACTCCAAAAGTAAAGATCGACCGATAGAATTGTCGTCAGAAGAAACTCCACGTCCTCCAGAAACATTCCAACTAGAGAAGAAAGGAGACGAAATGGAAACAACTCCTGAAGGCACAGCAGAGCTAACACCAGAGCTCGAGAAAGTTCCCAAGAAAAAGAAGGTGCTCAAAAAGAAACAACCAGAATCTCTAATCCAACCAGGAGAAACAGAACAGCCTATAGTCATACAACCAAGTTCTCAAGAAACTGTATCAGCAATGCCTAATGCTGGTGAAAAATATCAACCTGAAATCACAGAAGAAGTTATTTTCACACAAAATGAGCTGGTTGTACAGACTCAGGCTCATATCATTCCTTGTGTGCAAGATGATGTGAAAATTGATTTCACACCAGAGATTCGTGAGCTAGAACAGATTAATGATATCACATCTGTAGCCAGAGGTAGAGAAGAACATGATGAAGAAGACACAGATATCACTTCCAAACAAAGAGAACAACAATCAATAACAATTGAGTCCACCGATTCCACAATTATACCTAGCTTTAGCGAGTCCTTAGATATGATCAAGCCTGTGAAAGGAGAATCCACTGAACATCAAATTGATGAAGACAAGAAAAAATTGAGGAAAAAGAAGAAAGCTCCAAATGAAGAGGCTGAAAAGCCAATCGAAATTGATTCACTCACCTCTCTCCCTGAGAAAGAGGGGCATGAAGCTGCATCATATGAATTACCTGGAGAAGAGGAGAGCAGACAGACAGTATCTGGATCTTTGGACAAAGAGACTGAGGAGGACAAAGATCAGCTAGGTGATGCAATGAAGGGTCCAAAAGTTCCTAAGAGGAGAAAAGTGAAGAAACCTCAAGATTTGAAAGAGGAAGTAGCAGAAGATAAGTCCTTACAACCATTGGAAGAGACCATGGATTCTGACAAACAACCCGAATTATTTGAATCAACACTTGCACTTCCTCAAGGTGTGATGCAATATCAGCCTGAAATATCAGAAATAACATATTTCGATGAACGTGAGATGATAATCAGAACGAGTGCTGTCATGATTCCTACTTCAGAGGACTTGGAAAGATTGGATGCAGACACACAAATACCAACCAAAATGAAGTCTGAGCAACCGATTGAGATAGCAAGTGTTGCTCGAACGCCTGTCCAGAGTGAAATTAGGAAACCGATTGGAGAAAAAATAGATGAGATGAGAAAGAGTGAAGATGTTCCAATTGAATCGATATCGAAAGCGATGACAAAACATATAGAAACAATCGAATACATCACTGAAGCTCCAGAAAGGGTAGAAGAGAAGTCAATTCTACCAGAATCTGGAATAGAGAAGAAACCAAGAAAGAAAAGGACTCTCAAAGAAAAACAGCCTGAGAAACTTTCATCTGAGGTTCCAGTTGAAGAGACAGAAAAGCCTTTGGAAACACAGTTAGGTTTTCAAGAAACTGTGCCAGCATTACCTGATGCTGCTCAACAGTATCAACCAGAGATAACTGAGGAAGTTGTTTTCACACAGAATGAGCTGGTTGTTCAGACTCAAGCTCACATCATTCCAATAGCTCTTGATGAGGAACAGCAGATTGTTGCTCTTTCTGAAAAAGTGCTTGAAAGACCAGAGCAGCTTGTTGAAATAACTTCGAAAGCTGAGCCTAAAAAGAAAGAAGATGCAGAAGAAACTAGCATTGAGATTGATCTAGTAGCTAAGAGTGACAAAAAACCTATTGAACTCGAGTCTAAAGAAGTTACGAAAGCTCCAAAGTTCCAGGAAACGCTCGAAGTGACTAAGGCACCAGATGGCCAAGAGACTGGTGTAGCAGTTTCAGACGAAACCATTGCTGAGGAGAAGCCCAAAAAGACCAAGAAGAGAGTTCCAAAGAAAAAGCCTGGTGTTGGTGAATCAGAAACTAAACAATTGCACGAGGAAGATCGAACCATTCAGCCTGTGCCTGAAACACTCCACAAACCCATTCCTGATAAGGAGAAGATCGAACAGCCTGTTCAGGATACTGATTTGATCCTTCTAGAGAAGCTTGATGAAGAGAACAGAATGGATTCCACTATTATTCCTGAATCTGACAAGATACTCGATACTATGAAGCCTGAAGAGGTCTCTCAGCTCCCTACTGATATGCAAGAGGAATTGAAGGTGAAAAAATTGAAGAAAAAGAAGAAACCTTTGACAGGCGAGTCCGAGATTGTTATATCACAACCTGATAAAGAAGGAAAAATCATTCAATTACAAGAGGATGCAACTTCTCTATCCGAAGAAGTTATTGAAGAGAAATTAGGTTCGCCTTCAGCAACCATCATTCCAACTTCCAGAACTTCCATCCTTCACCAGCCCGAGATAGTTGACACAATAATCTTCACAGGACAGGAGCTTATAATTCAAACAAAAGCCGATGTCATTCCATCAGTTGATGATGAAATAGGAGCTGTTCCCAAGAGCATGATAACCGAAAAAATAGATCAAACTGTTGAGATTACCAGTATTGCTCGTCCAGGAGAAACTGAAAGGCCACATGATGAAGGATTCACAATCGAGACAATCACAGAGGATGCGAGTCATCCCATTGAGATCGAGTCAAGAGAGACTGAAGATACTTTCACTCAAAGTTTGACAATTGAAAGTCGAGCTGATGCTACTCCAGTTCTTAAAGCTGATAAAGATGAATCCATTCCTGAGGTCAGTGAACAAAAGCCTAAAAAGAAGAGAGTAAAGAAGAAAGAGTTAGAAGGAATACAAACTGAAGATATACCAAGAGATGGAGATGTACGCATTGATGTTGAAGTGGAGAAAACCATGTCTGAGATTAAGCTTTCAACATCAGATGATCAAGACCTTTCATCAGTTATCGAACCTTTCAAAAAGCCATCTGATGAAATCGAGATAAAGGTTGGCTCGAAGAAAGTGAAGAAAACTAAATCGAAGTTGACAGAAGAAATTGATGAGGCCAAGGAAAAAGATGATCAAGTTGATGTTGAGCTGATGAAAACAGGAGAGACAATCCAAACTCACTCTCAAGAGGTAGAAGAAACTCCGAGATATCAGGAATCTGTGGAAGCTAAAAAATCAGATGAACAACAACCTCATGGAGAGGAAACTTTGACACTCGAATCAGGAGTTGTGAAGAAAATGAAAAGAAAGAAAGATGTACCGAAAAAAGCCGAAGATTCTAAGCTTGATCAGCCTTCTGAAAAAGAAGATATTCTGGAGAAAAAACCAGATGAACAAATTATTGCTCATCTTGAAGGTGCAGATTTACATCAGCCTGAGATTTCAGAGACTATTATCTTCAAAGGAAATGAGATGATTGTTCAAACAAGTGCTCAGATGATACCAAGTGAGGACAATCGAGAGCAATCTCTAGTTGATGCAACCATCAGAAAGCCAGAAAGATCAGATCAATTGATTGAGATCACCAGCATTGCTCAACCAAAAGAGGAAAGCGATATTATTGATGGAGAAGGAAAACTCGGAATAGATGTTGAAACTAAGAGCAAAGCTCGTCCGATCGAATTGCTATCGGAGGAAATTCCTAAGCATAGAGAAACAATTGAGCTAGAAAAGAAAACGAGTGATTCAGGCGAAGTTCCTGAGGAGAAGACCGAAGAAGTTCCAGAGATTGAAAAGGTCCTCAAAAAGAAGAAAAAGGTTCCCAAAGAAAAACAACCTAAATCTTTGACTTCTGAGGCTCAGCCTGAAGATTCAGAATATCCTCTCGAGGCGCAACCAAGCTCTCAGGAGACTGTCTCAGCGTTTCAAATAACTGAGGCTAAACCTGACTCAGTTAGAGATGAAATCATCAATGAGATGAGACCAGAAATCAGAGAGACAGAAGAAGACAAAGTAGAGCATGATGTCAAGATTGATCAACCAGTACTCGAAAAACTTCGACCATCATTAGATTCGCGACAAACTATCGTCATATCTGAAGCGATTCCAACAGAAAAAGAGAAAGATCTTATTGAAGGCCAAGTGCCTTCAAAATCTGTGACTCCAATCATCGAGAGTTTGACAAAAACTCAACCAGAGGCTTCTGAGATAGCTCCTTTGGGTGATGTTGGAACTTTAATAACGGATACAGCTGATAGTAAATTGTCATCAAAGCAAGCTATCAGTGTGCAAGAAAGTATGACAATCAGCAAGGAAGAGGATGTAACAATCTCGGAGGACAGACAACCTAGAAAAGCAACCAAGAAACGAGAGATTCACGAGAAAAGAACAGTGTCTATGGAACGAAGACAACTTCTTGAAAGTGCTGGTGAAATCATTGGAACAACCGAGTCAGTGGAGGAATCCTCATCTAGCATTGTGATGACTGAAACATCGGACATCAGAGCCCAGCAGCCTCTGGAGCTCGAAGGTAAGTTGCAATTTGATATTCCTTCTAAACAGGTACTTGATAAAACAAATGATATACCAACGAGTCATCATGTGATGGCTCGTGATATTACAACTCTTGAAATCGAGAAAAGTACAATTGAAGATGAAATACCCAAGCCTAGATCTGCTGAGAAAAGTCTTCAGCCAACCTTAGCTAAATCAATTGAAGAACAGGAAGTTTTAGACAGCCATGGTCAAGTAAAAAGTGAAATAAAGCAAGAAGATGTAGCAACTGTTGAGACTAATGCTGAAGACAAATTACGTATATCTGGAACTGGGATTCCAACAATTTACAGTGAAAAATTAGATAATATCAGCACTGAATCAATTGAGACAGTGAAAGATAAAGCGGGGGAAGAATTTTCTCAAGAATTCTCGAAGATAGTGAAAGAAGATATTGTTTTTAACTTAGAAAAGAGATTAGACATAACCAGTCAAGAAAAGGGTAGTGTATCTAAAGAAACTACAGTAGAAGTTCCATGTCCACTAAGTGTTTTGGATATGCAGTCATCAGAAAGAGAAGAACGGATGATTATTGAAACTGAGAAAGAAGCTCTTGCTCCATCTGAATTGGAATCAAATCTATCACATTTGCCTGGAATATCTGATATGGTTCTGGGTGAACAAGAGGGTTTACTCAGGCCAGATCTTCCAGAACAACAACAAGTGACAACGGAGATCGGGAAACTCCATGCTCTAGAGGTGAAGAATGTAGAAAGTATAGATTCATCTGTTACTACCGAAGCAGCTGAGATTCCTGATTCAAGAAAAATTGAAGAATCGCGAGAAGAACGTGAGCTCAAATCACTGAGTGTGGAAGAGAAATCTCACCTTGAAATGGAAAAAGAACAGGATCTTTTTAGACCTCAAGCTGAAATCCCTGGAATAAATTTGGGTGATCAAGAAGCAGTACAGTCTTCCATCAGTCAACCACTAGATTCTACCAGTGATATGGCTCCAGCATCAGATCACCAAGGGGACCAGGCATCTAAAAGTCTAGTTGATCAGTTGACTAAGGAAGTACAGATTAGTCAATCACTAGATTCAACCAGAGATATTGTAGCAGAAGAGGACAAAAAACCATCGAAAGCTGATGAAACTCTGGAAGAAACTGTTTTACCAGAAGTTGAGCAAGCAATGTTCGGTGAGAAAGAGCAAGAGATCGAGGTTAAAACCAAACGAAAGAAGGTCAAAGGTAGACCTGAGTTACGGAAAAAGAGAAGTCTTTCAATTGAAAGACCCCAGATAATGGAAAGTGAAAGAGAGACAGATAAACCAATCCTAGACCTGAAACCATCGACAGCAAGATCTGATACAGTTCCTGATAAAACAAGTCTTACTGTTGAAGAAACACAACATTTGGAGAAAGAAAAAGAGAAATCTATCAGATCAATACCCATCGATAGTGCTGAAGCAATTTCTGATCAACAACCGAACCAAGGGCTCTTAATCTCGAACTTGCAAGAGCTTCAAAATGAGGAAACAATTTCTCCATCGAGAAAAGATGAAGAAAAGATTTACGGAAAAATTGATTCAATTCTAAGCATCGATATGACTGAGCCTTTTGTTTGCGAATCTGAAGCTGTGCACAGCTCAAGTTCTGAAAAACCAGATTTAGCAATTTCAATAGACGATCGTGATCAAAAATCCCTTCTAATTGGCGAGAAAGTTGAGATGGAATGTGAATCAATTGTCAGTTTAGATGAAGCGATATCCAAGCAAGGGGACATGACTTTCGTCTCTGAATCTGCTTTGATTGGAGAAAAAACACAGATTCTCGAATCAACTACATCACTTGGAGAATTTGCAGAAGAAATGAAAATCTCTAGCGCCGAGATAACACAGCTTGCATCATCCGTTAGTTTGACTGCTGCTGGTGAGAAAGAGACTTCAAAAATAGAGAAGATTGAATCAGGTTCAGCACAAAAATCTCTTACGTCTTCAATTGCTCTGGACGTTGATTCTCTTATGGCTCTCGAAAATGATAGATTTACTCAATCTCTTGATATTCCTATTGAATACTTAGCTGAAAGTGCAATAAGCGACAATATCATCAGTGAAACTGGAATAAATCAGCCTCTAGACTCAACCGATGAAGTAGTACTCGAGGATACAAAGCTTGTTAAAGCTAGTGAGAAGTTGGATGAATTGTCCTCGATAGGTATGGATCAGATACATCCTGGTGAAAGAGAAGAGAATATTGAAGTAAAAACCAGAAGAAAGAAGGTGAAAGGAAGACCAGAGCTACGAACGCAGCGCAGTTTGTCCATTGAAAAACCACAGATTATGGAAACTGATCAAAAAATAATAGAAGGAAAATTAGATTTACAGCCATCAGTTGCAAAAAGTTTCGTAGAATCTAAACAAACTATATTATCGGTAGAAGAGACCAACCTTATGGAGAGCGAGAGAGGTGGATCAGCCATCGAGTTACCGAAACAAAATGCGGATGTTCTCATCGATGTTCGAACTGAGATTCCTCTTCTGGTCTCTACAACAAGCAAAAATTATAAACCAGAAGTCATAGACGCTCATGGAGAGAGAAGTCATAAAACAGATCAAATTTTAGATACCAGTCAATCGATTGGAGTGAAGGAAACTATCCCCTATGAGATGAGTTCTCCATCCATATCAGAGATAGATGAAGTGAAAGCATCCCAACTGGCTCAGGATGAAGAGAGAAAATCATTCATGATCGCAGAAAATATTCCTCTTGAGTCTGGTTCAACCCTGGAACCATCACAATTGGAGGTGAAGAAGGGACAGTTTAGTTTGACAAGTATGTTGGCCACTTCGGTGGATGAAACACAACCTCTTGATTCTGATGGTATATTTATCGGTCAACGTGATGAGGCTCAAAAATCGACTGAAACTATGAATGAAATTGCCCTCCAAAGCTTAACAATAGCATCTGTTGGGTTGAACGACAAGGAAAAAACGATGCTAATCGAGCTAACCCAAGACAAAGCTAGAGGGATACAAGATTTACTCGGTAATTTGCAAGTTGATCAAATAATATCAATTGAAAAAGAGAAGGAAGTAGTTATGCTTGACATCCAAGGGGAGAAGATATCTGAGACATCGACAGCTCATGAGATTGCAGCAGATGCAGTAGTAACTCAACATTTAGAATCAACAAGTGATCAAAAAACTGACGAGACTAGACAAGCAGAAGCTGATAAAAAAATAGATGAGTTCCCTTCACTTAGGATGGATGAAATTCACCCAGGAGAGAAAGAAGAAGAGATCGAAGTTAAAACTAAACGGAAGAAAGTAAAAGGCAGACCTGAATTGAGAAAGAGAAGAAGTCTGTCAATCGAGAGACCACAAATTATGGAGAGCGAAACAGAAACTGACAAACCGAAAATGAAGCTTCGGCCATCAGTAGCAACTCCTGATGTTGTACCTGGTAAGACCAGCATTTCAGTTGAAGAGAAACAGCCTCTTGAGACCGAAAAAGACCAATTCATAGAGATGAACACCTCAGTCAGTGCTAGAACTGTAGATGATCACCTACAACATCAAGCTCTCTTGATCTCAACAACTGATCAACAACAGAAAGAAGAACAAATCGTTAAACCAGAGAGCCAAGGAGAGAGATTGATAGCAGATCTTGACTCGACTACTAGTGTTGTAGTGAGTGAAAATATTCCATTTGAGACTGAGTCAACAAGAATTAGCGAACTTGTAGCACTCAGACCTTATGAAGAAACTGAAGAGCGGGAAAATAAATCAATATCTGTGATCGATGACATTACTCTTGATAGTGGTTCTAGATTGGAAATTGCTAAACCAGACACTAAAACTAGTGAAATCGATCTCATTCCAATCGAAGCACAGATAGTTGGAGATATTCAAGCTTTTGATAATCTCGAGGAAGTTGAGAAGCAGATTGAGAAAACACAACAATCTATCGGTATATTGGATGATTCTCTTCGTCAAGCACCTTCAGTTGGAACCATTATTCCAACTGAAAGAGAGAAGATTGATGCGAATGAGATTCCCATCGATGTTGCTCAAAAATCTCAGGACTCTCTTGCTTCACTGGGCATTGATGCTCGCATAACCATGGAGAAGGAGAAAATTGTTGAGATAGGAGATCTTCCAGAGAGTCATAAGTCACAGAGCGCTATCGAACATATCTCCATAGGCGAAGCCGGTATCAATCGACCACTCGATTCAGTCAGTGAGATAACACCTGAGGGAATCAAATTTGTGCAGGCTGATGAGAGACTAGATGAATCATGTCCATTACTCTTAGACCAGGTTCATCTAGGAGAGAAGGAAGAAGAGATCGAAGTTAAAACTAAACGAAAGAAAGTTAAAGGTAGACCTGAGTTACGGAAAAAGAGAAGTCTGTCAATTGAGAGACCTCAGATTATGGAAAGTGAAAGAGAAACAGATAAACCAGAACTCAAGCTTAAGTCATCGGTAGCAACTCCTGATGTTGTACCTGGTAAGACCAGCATTTCAGTTGAGGAAAAACAGCCTCTTGAGACCGAGAAAGACCAATTCATAGAGAGGACCACCTCAGCCAGTGCTGGAACTGTAGATGATCACCTTCAAAATCAAGCTCTCATGATCTCAACAACTGATCAACAACAAAAAGAAGAACAGATAGTTAAACCAGAGAGCCGAGAAGAGAGATTAACAGCAAATCTTGACTCAACTATTGGTGTTCTAGTTAGTGACAATATTCCATTCGAAATCGAATCAACAACAATTAGCGAACTCGTAACACTCAAGCCTCACGAGGCGACTGAAGAGCGGGAGAACAAATCAGTCTCTGTGATGAATGACATTACTCTAGATAGTGGATCTAAATTAGAAATCCCAAAAACCGGCATCAAAACCAGTGAGATCGATCTCATCCCAACTGAGGCAAAAATAGTTGGAGATATTCAAGCTTTTGATTATCTCGAGGAAGTTGAGAAGCAGATTGAGAAAACACAACAATCTATCGGTATATTGGATGATTCTCTTCGTCAAGCACCTTCAGTTGGAACCATTATTCCAACTGAAAGAGAGAAGATTGATGCGAATGAGATTCCCATCGATGTTGCTCAAAAATCTCAGGACTCTCTTGCTTCACTGGGCATTGATGCTCGCATAACCATGGAGAAGGAGAAAATTGTTGAGATAGAAGATCTTCCAGAGAGTCATAAGTCAGAGAGTACGATAGCTCATATCCAAACCAGTGAAACAGCCCTGGATCAGCCTCTTGATTCAATCAGTGAGATTACACCTGAAAAGGTTCAGACTTTTGAAGCTGAGAAGAAGTTGGATGAGTTCTCATCATTGGCGATGGACCAAGTAGAAGTTGGCGAAAAAGAGGAAGACATAGAAATCAAAATAAAGCAGAAAAAGACGAAGAATAGACCAGAATTGAGGAAAAAACGCACACTTTCAGTAGAAAGAGCTCAAATAATGGAGAGTGATAAAGAGATAGAAGGTGGTAAACTTGATCTTCAGCCATCAACAGCTAGACCGAATATTGTATCCAGACCACAACTATCAGTCGAGAAAGTTCATTCTTTCGAAACCGAGTTACAAGATCGAATTGAATCACAACAACCACAGAACTTGGAGGTTTCTTCATACTCTGAACTCGATCAAGCCCTCACTATTTCCACGATGAGGGAACATGAACAAGAGCAGCAAAGCATCGTACCAATATCTTCTGAAGAGAAACCTCAAACGGAAATCGATACAAATGCTAGTGTAAATGTAGGAGAAAAATTCATTCAGGAAATTGGAATAGAGGAATTTCATAGAGCCGAACAAACTGATGCCAAAGGTCTGATTGAGTATCCAACTGACAAACTACCTTTGCTCAGCGACAAGACGGTTCTAGAATTTGAGTCCACAATAACACTTGAGCGACCTACTCTCGAGACGGAAGTAGTTCTCGATATTTCTCGGTCTGTGGAAACTGCTCCACTGACTGATAGGAATACATTCCTATCTAGTTTAGCTGAAGAATCTCAGAAGCCAACAGCAACGCTGAATGAAGCTCTTCATCAATCGCTTCAAGTTGAATCCATCAGATCAGATGAGAGAGAAAAATTAACTCCGATTGATGACAAAGTAGATCTTGCTCAACCATCTTTAGACTCTCTACAACCTTTGAGTATTGACTCGCTCCAAACAATCGAAAGTGAAAGAATTGTGAAGATGGAAGAATTACCAGAGAGTCATGTAGCGGATACTGATGTTGATGGTAATATTTTGCGAGAAACTGGTATCAATGAAACTCTTGATTCAGCCAAAGAGATTTCGATTGAGGAATCCAAGCCAATAGGTGCTGAAGAGCGAATTGATGAGATCCCCCACCTTGCAATAGGCACTGTCCAACCTGGGGAGCGAGAAGAAAATATTGAAGTGAAAACAAAACGGAAGAAGGTAAAAGGAAGACCTGAGCTTCGGAAGCAGAGAAATCTGTCCATAGAACGGCCGCAAATAATGGAAAGTGAAGAGATGATCAGGGAAGACAAATTGAATGAGGCTTCATCTAGAGTTTCGATATCTTCTGATGAAAAGCTGACCAGTTTCAAATCAACAAGCGATACAAAGGTGTTTGATTCGAAGACTGATGAGTCCATAACAATCCATCAACCTGTAACAGAGGAAATGACTGAAATTCCACATCTTAAGGATATAAAAATTGAAAGTAAATCAAAAACCAAACAAATTGTTCATAAGTTCAGGAAGGAAGGTGACAAAATCATCCAGATTGAGACAAAATCGACTGAAGTCGATGGTGCAATAATCGATGTTACTGTTGAGCAAGATCAGCGAACTGAGATTGAGATCGACTCAAAGGACAAAAAAGATATTGCCATTGAAGAAATCTTCATGGATCAAGGACCAAAAGGAAGAGATGCTATACCTGATGTTGTTGAGCAACCAGAGGATGAGCGAACGATTGTCACCAAAACAGAGATGAAAACTGTACTTACAGAGGCACTGGTGTTACCTGAAGATGTTAGCATCGCGGATCAACAGCCAAAAGAAACCGAAGTTACCATCAAGTCAAAGCGAGCTAAGAGGCAGAAGTTCTCTGAACGCTTTGATACTCAGATATCGATGGAGTCTGAAGGAATTGAGTTCGATGTGCACACAACTAAGGCCAAAACCTCGGTCGAGATTGAATCCACTTTCAAAGAGCCATCGTTCACTGAACGGATTGATAAAGAATCAGAGAAACCTTTGGATGAACGAGTGGAGTCATCTGAGACGGCAATACCAGATGAAACCATTGTGGCTAAAATTCCTAGAAAAAAGAAAAAAGAAAAGATACCTGTAACAATGAGTGAAACCATTGAAATTACTGGCCCAGCAACTGAGGAAATCAAAGTCTCGGTTGATGATATCACTGATAAAGTCCAAGAAGGACCAGAGACTGAGGTGACAATTAAGTCGAAGAAAACAAAAAAGATCGAGAAAAGATCTGATGAGATTGTCACAAAAGAAACTGAGGAGATAGAAATAGAAATGAAAACTGATGAAGAGAAAATTCCAGTTGAGATCGATTCAAGCATTATTGACCAACAGACAAGATATATTGAAGGTGTTGAAATCTTGAAGAAACCTGAAGAAGATCAACCCACATCGGCCTTCATTACGTTGCCTGAAGAAACGGTGATAGCGAAAGTTCCTCATGAAAAGAGTGAAATTTCGGTTCCTTTTGAATCGGAAATTGAAGAAGCGCCTAAAGAAGTGAAAGTTGATGTCGTGAAAACTGCTACACATATTGAAGGACCAGGGACAGAAGTTACGATCAAATCGAAGAGAACCAAAAAAGCTTTGAAGCGAACAGATCAGACTCCAAAAGATGTGGAGGATATTGAAATCGAGAAAGAGAAAGCATCAATTGACGTAAAATTGAGTGCACAAGAGTCGGGATATGTTGAAGACATAGAAATCACGAAAAAACCAGAGGCCACAACTCTTGACCAAGAAATCACTCAAGTTACGCTTACTGGTGGAATTGGGGTAGCAAAGGTACCCAAAAAGAAGAAGGATAAAGTTCCTGCTCCAGTTAGCATATCCATCGGAATAGAAGGAGAAGCTCCTGAAGAATTTAAGGTTTCTTTGGAGGAAGGTACCGGCAAAGATGCTGAAGCTCCAGGAACCGAGACTTCTATAAAATCGAGGAAAACTATAAAAGTCGTTAAGAAAAATGATGTTCCAGTCACAGAAGATACTGTCGAAATCGACCTCACAATGCAGAAAGAGAAAGTACCAATTGAGTTGAAGTCTAGTGTTGAAGAGCCACGCTATGTTGAAGATGTGGAGTTCACGAAGAAACCTAAGGAAGATGAAAAACCACTGGAAGCTGAAGTGAGTCAAGAAATTACTGGAGTGACTCTAACTGGTGAAACAGTAGTGGCAAAAGTCCCAAGAAAGAAGAAGAGGGACAAAATTCCAGCTTTTTCTGATGCATCGATTGAGATGGAGAAAATCCCAGTCGAGGATGATGACGAGACCGGGAAGGAAAAGGATTTAGCAGAAATTACTATCAAATCCAAGAAAACGAGAAAAGTTGAGGAAGAATCCAGGCTTCTTAAGCCAGATGAGAAAGAACAAATTGATGTTGTAATTACTACTCGAGAAGAGAAAAAATCACTGGAAATTGAATCCAGTGCTGTGCCCGAAAAGCCTAGGCATCATCAGGATCTAGAGATGACCAAAAAACCAGAGGGAGAGAACGAACTTATGACAGATGCATCTGTTCCCATCAAAACACCTCGAGTCAAAAAATTGAAGAGAAAAGCTGGTAAAGAAGCTGAAGAAGAACTTCATGATCAAAAAGATGTTCCAGTTGACATTCACTCGAAGAAGACTGATGAGACTCCTGAATTCCATGAAGAGGTTGAAAAACAAAAAGAGCTAGAGAAACCAACCACAGATGATACCGAATCAAAGTTTATTGATGGAACAGAATCTACAGAAGTTATCATCCCAAGAGAAACTGTGGTATCAAAAGTTCCTAAGAAAAAGAAGAAGGCTAAATTCCCAGCTGATACATCTGATGAGATTGATCGGGAGCAGATTACAGACGAAACTGTTGCTTCCGCCGATGAGCTTGGTGATCAATATCCTGAGATGAGAGAGAAGCCTCGAAAAGAAGAGCAACAGCCAGTGACCACAAAGGTGGATGATACTAATCTGACGGAATCAGATGATAAAACAATCGAAGGTGTACCTGGAGGAGCGAAAGTTCCCGAGAAAAAAAGAAAAGTTAAGATGTTAAAAGATGATAAACCGTCTCAACATGCTGAAGAAATTGATCAATCGACCCTTGATTCCGCTGAAACTATCCCAGCTGAGGAAGTTGAGAAACAAGAGAAAACAGATCTGAAGGAATATGATATTCCAGGTCTGAGAGATGAGAAGCCACTGGCAGAAGAATCAATTCAAATTGAATCAGGGATTGAGAAAAAATTGAAGAAGAAAGAAAAAGCACCTAAAAAGAAGAAGCCTGAAGAAGGAGAAATACCTGAAAATGTCGATGAAGAGAAGGTCTTGGAACAAGATAAACTTCCATCTGAACGGATCATAGCAGTACCAGAAGGTGCGGGACTTCTTCAACCTGAAACATCTGAGATTGTTTTCGAAGAAAACAAGATTATCGTTCGCACAAGTGCTCATGTGACCCCGGTTCCTCTCAGTGAAGAAACATCTGAACTGATGAGTGTTGATATTGAATCAGCTGAGGATTTAAGTCAGCCTGCTGACATGGGTAGAGAGATACCAGAGCAAATGGAGGTAAAAATTACAACCAAAAAACTGAAGCGTAAGAAACCAGGATCAGCAGAACGAATTGTGATCGACACTAAAAGTAATGAGCAAGTAGATATTGAGGTTCTTACATCTTTGGACAAGGGTTCAATAGATATTCAATCAGTGGAGATCTCAGAACTACCTCAGTATCGAGAATCAATTGATATGGAGAAGAAAACAGATGAAGACAACAAGCTAATTGAAGAAGAAACTTTGATTCTAGAAGGTGGAGTTCTGAAAAAGTTGAGGGAAAAGAAGAAAACTGTAAAGCCTAAGAAAGTGAAAGAACTTGAGACTGATCAGCCTGTCGAAGAAGAAATTTTGGAGCTGATGAAGACTCCAGCTGAGCTGGTTGCTCCTCTCTCTGAAGGTGCAGCATTTGGTCAACCACATATTTCAGAGGCTGTTATTTTCGAGGAGAATCAGATGATCATCCGAACAACAGCTCAGGTGAGACCGGTGGTTGATAAGAAACTGCAACAAGTTGATGAAGCAATGATTGAGGCGGGTAAAAGACCAGATCAACCAATTGAGATCACCAGCCTAGGTCATCCAAAAGAGAGAAGTGATACTGATGATACAAAAGAAGAACGTGAGATCGATCTGGACACCAAAAGTAAAGATCGAACGATCAAATTGTCTTCAGAAAAAGTTCCACAACAGCCAGAAACAGTCCAACTAGAGAAGAAAAGAGACGAAATGAAAACAACTCCTGAAGGCGGAGCAGAGCTAACACCAGAACTTGAGAAAGTTCCCAAGAAAAAGAAGGTGATCAAGAAAAAATCACAATCTTTGACTCAACTCGAAGAGACGGAACAGCTTTTGGACATAAATCCAAGTCCTCATGACACTATATCAGCGTTCCCTGATGCTGGTGAAAAATATCAACCCGAAATTACGGAGGAAATCATCTTTACACAAAATGAGCTGGTTGTGCAGACTCAGGCTCATATCATTTCTCTACCTAGTATCAATGAACAAGAAACTGATGGATTCGCAATAAATTTGCTCGAAAAACCAGATGAACTTGTTGATACAGCTGTCAAAACTGAGCCATTAGAAGAACAAGACTCTGAAGACTTGAATATTGCCTCTGAAGCTTCAATCAAGCAAGACAAGGAGGCGATCAAGCTCAAGTCGGAAGAAAAGCCGGAAGGTTCAGAAGTGGTCATAAGTTTAGAAAATATAGAAGCTGAAAGCATAGTTACTATTTCTCCTCACACTTTAGCTGAAGAGAAGCCCAAGAAAATGAAGAAGAAAATTCCGAAGAAAAAATCTGATCTTGAAAAATCACAGGATGAAAAATCTCATGAAAAAGATCAAGTTAGTCCAATTGCTGCCATATCTCCAAATGAATTCCCAATTCCGCCTTCACAAGATGAAGGAGAGGGAGTAATCACTTCTCCAATCTCAAGAGAAACAAGTGTTCCTGTTTCTGGTTCATCTCTCCAACAATCTGAAATAAGAGAAGAGGTGATTTTCACCGGGAAGGAACTGATAATTCAGACAAGCATCAGTGTTGCTTCAAGCATTGCTGAGGATTCAATCACTTCTAGAGATTTGGGTGATGGTTTGGTGGATAAGATATCAGTTCCGATCGATGCGAGAATTGAAAGCAAACCAAAGACTAAAGAAGTTATTCATAGATTTAGAAAAGAAGGTGACAAGATCATTCAGATCGAAACAAAGTCAACTGAGATCGATGGTGCCATAATCGATGTCACCGTTGAACAAGATCAGCGAACTGAGATTGAGATCGACTCAAAGGGCAAGAGAGATATTGCTATTGAAGAAATATTTATGAGTCAAGGACCAGAAGGAAGAGAGGTTATACCTGATATTATTGAGCAACCAGAGGATGAACAAATAGTCACCAGTAGAACAGAGATGGACACTGTACTCATAGAGGCAGTTGTACAATCTGAGGATGTTGAGAGTCGACAGCCAAAAGAAACTGAAGTTACCATCAAGTCAAAGCGAGCTAAGAGGCAGAAGTTCTCTGAACGCTTTGATACTCAGATATCGGTGGAGTCTGAAGGAATTGAGTTTGAGTTGCAAGCAACTAAAGCCAAGAACTCGGTCGAAATTGAATCTACTCTCGGAGAGCCATCGTTCACTGAACAGATTGATAAAGAATCAGAGAAACCTTTGAATGAACGAGTGGAGTCATCTGAGACGGCAATACCAGATGAAACCATTGTGGCTAAAATTCCTAGAAAAAAGAAAAAAGAAAAGATACCTGTAACAATGAGTGAAACCATTGAAATCACTAGCACAGCAACTGAGGAAATCAAAGTCTCGGTTGATGATATCACTGATAAAGTCCAAGAAGGTCCAGAGACTGAGGTGACAATTAAGTCGAAGAAAACAAAGAAGATCAAGAAGACTTCAGATGAGATTGTCACAAAAGAAAGTGAGGAGGTAGAAATTGAAATGAGGACTGATGGAGAGAAAATTCCAATTGAGATCGAATCAAGCGCTATTGACAAACAGCCAAGATTTATCGAAGCTGTTGAAATCTCGAAGAAACCTGAAGAAGATCAAACTCAAACAGCTGAGACTACGCTGATCGGAAAAACTGTGAAAGCTCACAGGAAAGAGAGGGATGAAGCTTCAGTTTCTTTTGATTCTCCATTAGAGATAGAAGAAGCACTCAGAGAAACGGAAGTTGACGATGGGAAAACTGTTGCGGATTTCATGAGACCGGAAACTGAAGCCACAATTAAGTCGAAGAAAATCAAGAAAGGTCCGAAGAGACCCGGTCAAGAAATTCCAAAAGATTCTGAAGATAACTTGATTGAGGCCAAAGAACTAAAAAGAGCATCGATTGAAAAAGAATCGAGTGCTCAAGAGGCACGATTTGTTGAAGAGATGATGGAAAAACCAGAGGAAGACCAAAAACAATCAGAAATTGCCAACGCTTTTATTGAGGAGCAAGAGATTACTCAAATCACGCTTTCTGGTGAAACTGTGGCAAAGGTACCCAAAAAAAAGAAGGAGGATAAAGTTCCAGCTCCAGTTAGCACATCTATTAAAATAGAAGAAAAAGTTCCAGAAGAAGTTAAGGTTCCTTTAGATGAAGGTACCGGTAAAGATGTTGAAGCTCCAGAAACCGAGATTACTATAAAATCGAAGAAAACTAAGAAAATTGTGAAGAAGACTGATGTCCCAGTCACGAAAGATGAGGATATTGTCGAAATTGACATTGCAACTCAGAAAGAAAGAGTAACAATCGAGATTGAATCTAGTGTTGAAGAGCCACGCTATGTTGAAGACATAGAGGTCATGAAAAAACCCGAGGAAGATGAAAAACAACTGGAAGCTGAAGTGAGTCAAGAAACAACCGAAGTGACTCTAACTGGTGAAACAGTAGCGGCAAAAGTCCCTAGAAAGAAGAAGAAGGACAAAATCCCAGCTTCTTCTGATGCATCAATCGAAATGAAGCAAGTTACCACAGAAGAAACTTTTATCGTTGATGAGGATGAAATCAAGAAAGATGAGGTATCACCAGAGACTGAAGTAAATATTAAGTCCAAGAAGACAAGAAAAGATGAGGAAGAATTGAAGCTCCCCAAACCAGATGATGAACAATTTGATATTGAAATTACCACTCAAGAAGAAAAAATACCACTTGGAATTGAATCTAGTGCTGTATCTGAGAAGCCTAGGCATCTTGAGGATCTAGAGATGACCAGAAAACCGGAAGAGGAGAAAGAACTTATCGCAGATGAGTCTGTCCCCATCAAAACACCTCGAGTCAAAAAATTGAAGAGAAAAGCTGGTAAAGAAGCTGAAGAAGAACTTGATGATCGAAAAGATATTCCAGTTGACATTCACTCGAAGAAGACTGATGAGACTCCTGAATTCCATGAAAAGGTTGACGAACAAAAAGAGCCAGAGGAACTAACCTCAGTGGACACTGAACCAAAGATTCTTGACAAAACAGAATCTACAGATATTATCATCCCAGGAGAAACTGTGGTATCAAAAGTTCCTAGGAAAAAGAAGAAGGCTAAATTCCCAGCTGATACATCTGATCGGGAGAAGATTACAGACGAAACTGTTGCATCCGCCGATGAACTTGTAGATCAATATCTTGAGATGGAAGAGAAGCCTGGAATAGAAGAGCAACAGCCAGTCACAGTAGAGACAGACGATGCTAATCTGAAAAAATCAGATGAAACAATCGGAGGTGTACCTGAAGGAAGGAAGGTTCCTAAGAAAGAGAAGAAAGTTAAGAAGTTGAAAGATGAGAAACCGTCTCAACATGCTGAAGAAAGGGACCAATTGACTCTTGATTCCGTTAAAACTATTCCGGCTGAGGAATCTGAGAAACAAAAAGAAACCGATATTGAGGAATCTGATATCCCAAGTCTGAGAGATGAAAAACCACTGGAAGAAGAATCAATTCAAATTGAATCAGGGATTGAGAAAAAATTGAAGAAGAAAGAAAAAGCACCTGAAAAGAAGAAGCCTGAAGAAGGAAAAATACCTGAATATGTCGATGAAGAGAGAGTCTTGGAAGATAAACTCCCATCTGAACGGATCATAGCAGTGCCAGAAGGTGTAGAACTTCTTCAACCTGAAACATCTGAGATTGTTTTCGAAGAAAACAAGATTATCGTTCGCACAAGTGCTCATGTGACCCCAGTTCCTCTCAGTGAAGAGACATCTGAACTGACCAGCTTGGATACTCAATCAGCTGAAGATCTTAGTCAGCCAACTGACTGGATGGAAAGGATACCAGAGCAAATGGAGGTAAAAATTACAACCAAAAAACTGAAACGCAAGAAACAAGGACTAGTAAAAGAAATCGTAATCGAGACTAAAAGTGATGAGCAAGTAGATATCGAGGTTCTTACATCTTTGGACGATAGTTCAATAGATATTCAATCAGTGGAAACCATAGAACAACCTCAGTATCATGAATCAATTGATATGGAGAAGAAACCAGAAGAAGAGGACAAGCCAGTTGAGGAAGAAACTTTGATTCTAGAAGGTGGAGTTCTCAAAAAATTGAGAGAAAAGAAGAAAACTTTAAAGTCTGAGAAAGTGAAAGAACTTGAGACTGATCAGCCTGTCGAAAAAGAAATCTTGGAGCTGATGAAGACTCCAGCTGAGCTCATTTCTCCTCTTCCTGAAGGTGCAGTTCTCAGTCAACCACATATCTCAGAGGCCGTTATTTGCGAGGAAAATGAGATGGTCATCCGAACAACGGCTCAGATGAGATCGGTGGATGATAAGGAACTGCAACAAGTTCACGAAGTAATGATTGCGGTGCGTAGAAAACAAGATCAGCCAATCGAGATCACCAGTATAGCTCATCCAAAAGAGAGAAGTGATACTGATGATACGAGAGAAGAACTTGAAATCGATCTAGACTCCAAAAGTAAAGATCGACCGATAGAATTGTCGTCAGAAGAAACTCCACGTCCTCCAGAAACATTCCAACTAGAGAAGAAAGGAGACGAAATGGAAACAACTCCTGAAGGCACAGCAGAGCTAACACCAGAGCTCGAGAAAGTTCCCAAGAAAAAGAAGGTGCTCAAAAAGAAACAACCAGAATCTCTAATCCAACCAGGAGAAACAGAACAGCCTATAGTCATACAACCAAGTTCTCAAGAAACTGTATCAGCAATGCCTAATGCTGGTGAAAAATATCAACCTGAAATCACAGAAGAAGTTATTTTCACACAAAATGAGCTGGTTGTACAGACTCAGGCTCATATCATTCCTTGTCTGCAAGATGATGTGAAAATTGATTTCACACCAGGGATTCGTGAGCTAGAACAGATTGTTGATATCACATCTGTAGCCAGAGGTAAAGAAGGACATGATAAAGAAGACACAGAAATAACTCCCAAACAAAGAGAACAACAGTCTATAACAATTGAGTCCACCGATTCCAAAATCATGCCTGGCTTCAGCGAGTCGTTAGATATGATCAAGCCTGTGGAAGAAAAATCCACTGAACAGCAAATTGATGAAGATAAGAAAAAATTGAGGAAAAAGAAGAAAGCTCCAAAGGAAGAGGCTGAGAAGCCGATCGAAATCGATTCACAAACCTCTCTCTCTGAGAAAGAGCTGCATGAGGCTGCATCAGATGTATTACTTGATGGAGAAAAAGGGGGTCCACAGACAGTACCTGAATCGTTTGACGAAGAGATTGAGGAAGACAAAGATCAGTTGGGTGATGAAATAAAGGGTCCAAAAGCTTCCAAGAGGAAGAAAGTGAAGAAACCTCAAGATTTGAAAGAGGAAGTAGCAGAAGATAAGTCCTCACAGCCACTGGAAGAGACCATGATTTTGGATCAACAAACTGAACCAACACTCGCAGTTTCTCAAGGTGTGATGCAATATCAGCCTGAAATATCAGAAATAACATATTTCGATGAGCATGAGATGGTAGTCAGAACGAGTGCTGCCATGATTCCGGCTCCAGTAGACTTGGAGAGATTGGATGCAGACATACAAATACCAACCATAATGAAGCCTGAGCAGCCAATTGAAATAGGAAGTGTTGTTCGAACACCTGTCCAGAGTGAAATTGAAAAGTCGATTAGAGAAGAAATCGAGATAGATGTTGAGGGGAAGAGTGGAGATGTTCCAATTGAATCCATATCGAAATCGACAACAAGAATTCCAGAAAGAATCGAATACATCACTGAAGCCCCAGAAGGAGAGGAAAAGAAGTCAACTCTACCAGAATCTGGAATAGAGAAGAAATCAAGAAGGAAAAAGACTCTCGAAGAAAAACAGCCTGAGAAACTTTCCTCTGAGGCTCCAGTTGAGGAGACAGAAAAGCCTCTGGACACACAGCCAAGTTCTCAAGATACTGTGCCAGCATTACCTGATGCTACTCAACAGTATCAACCAGAGATCACTGAGGAAGTTGTTTTCACACAGAATGAGCTGGTTGTTCAGACACAGGCTCACATCATACCAATAGTTCTTGGTGATGAACAACAGATTGTTGCTCTCTCTGAAGAATTGCTTGAAGGACCAGAGCAGCTTTTTGATATAACTTCGAATGCTAAGCTTAAGAAGAGAGAAGATGCAGAAGATACTAGCATTGAGATTGATGTAGTAGCTGAGAGTGACAAAAAACCTATTGAACTCGAGTCTAAAGAAGTTACGAAAGCTCCTGAGTTCCAGGAAACGCTAGAAGTGATCAAGACACCAGATAGCCAAGAGACTGGTGTAACAGTTTCAGACGAAACCATTGCTGAGGAAAAGCCCAAGAAGACCAAGAAGAGAGTTCCAAAGAAAAAGCCTGATGTTGGTGAATTAGAAACTGAACAATTGCACAAGGAAGATGGAATCATCCAGCCTGTCCCTGAAACACTCCATAAACCCATTCCTGATAAGGAAAAGATCGAACAGCCTGTTGAAGAAGAAACAATGGATTCCACAATTGTTCCTGAATCTGACGAGATACTCGATACTCTGAAACCTGAAGAGATCGAGGTTTTTCAGCTCCCTGTTGATAAGCAAGATGAATTGAAGGTGAAAAAATTGAAGAAGAAGAAGAAACCTTTGACAGGCGAGTCCGAGATCGTTATATCACAACCTGATAAAGAAGAAAAAATCATTCAAGCACAAGAAGATGCAACTTCTCTATCCGAAGAGGTTATTGAAGAGAAATTAGGTTCGCCTTCAGCAACCATCATTCCAACTTCCAAAACTTCCATCCTTCACCAACCAGAGACAGTTGACACAATAATCTTCACAGGACAGGAGCTTATAATTCAAACGAAAGCCGATGTCATTCCATCTATTGATGATGAAATAGGAGCTGTTCCCAAGAGCATGATAACCAAAAAAATAGATCAAACTGTTGAGATTACCAGTATTGCTCGTCCAGGAGAAACTGAAAGGCCACATGATGAAGGATTCACAATCGAGACAATCACAGAGGATGCGAGTCATCCCATTGAGATCGAGTCAAGAGAGACTGAAGATACTTTCACTCAAAGTTTGACAATTGAAAGTCGAGCTGATGCTGCTCCAGTTGTTCAAGCTGATAAAGATGAATCCATTCCTGAGATCAATAAACAAAAGCCTAAAAAGAAGAGAGTACCAAAGAAGAAAGAGTTTGAAGGAATACAAACTGAGGATACATCCAGAGATGGAGATGCACACACTGATGTTGAAGTGGAGAAAACCATGTCTGAGATTAAGCTTCCAACATCAGATGATCAAGACCTTCCATCAGTTACCGAACCTTTCAAAAAGCCATCTGATGAAATCGAGATCAAGGTTGGCTCGAAAAAAGTGAAGAAAACTAAATCAAAGCTGACAAAAGAAATTGATGAAGAGAAGGAGAAAGATGATCAGATGGATGTTGAGCTGATGGACTCACAAGTAACAATTCAAACTCACTCTCAAGAGGTAGAAGAAACTCCGAGATATCAAGAATCTGTGGAAGCTAAAAAATCAGACGAACAACAACCTCAGGAAGAAGAAACTTTGACACTAGAATCGGGAGTTGTGAAGAAAGTGAAAAAGAAAAAAGATATTCCGAAAAAAGTCGAAGATTCTAAGCTCGATCAGCCTTCTGGAAAAGAAGATATTCTGGAGAAAAAACCAGATGAACAAATTGTTGCTCATCTTGAAGGTGCAGATCTACATCAGCCTGAGATTTCAGAGACTATTATCTTCAAAGGAAATGAGATGATTGTTCAAACAACTGCTCAGATGATACCAAGTGAGGACAATCAAGAGCAATCTCTAGTTGATGCTACCATCAGAAAGCCAGAAAGATCAGATCAATCAATTGAGATCACCAGCATTGCTCAACCAAAAGAGAAGAGTGATATAACTGATGGAAGAGGAGAACTCGAAATAGATGTTGAAACTGAAAGCGAAGGTCGTCCAATCGAATTGCTATCGGAAGAAATTCCTAAGCATAAAAAAACAATTGAGCTAGAAAAGAAAGTGAGTGATTCAGGAGAAGTTCCTGACGAGAAGACCAAAAAGGTTCCGGAGATTGAAAAAGTCCTCAAAAAGAAGAAAAAGGTTCCCAAAGAGAAATCTTTGACTTCTGAGGCTCAACCTGAAGATTCAGAACATCCTTCAGAGGAACAGCCAAGCTCTCAGGAGACTGTAACAGCTTTGACTGATGCTGGTGAAAAATATCAACCCGAAATCATCGAGGAAGTTGTTTTCTTACAAAATGAGCTGGTTATCAAGACTCAAGCTTACATCAATGAAGAACTGGTGAAAGATCAGGAGAAAGTTACACTGATCTCTGATGAACTGAAAGAAGAGTTTGAAGAACCTCAACAGATTACCTTGATCTCAAAGCCTGAAGATAAGAAGGAAGAAGAATCACAAATCCCATCAGAGGTCCATGAATCATTTGACGAAACTGTCGAATCTACTCCACATACTGTAACATCTCCTTGCCGAATAACTGAGGCTAGGCCTGACTCTGTTAGAGATGAAATCATCAATGAGATGAGACCAGAAATCAGAGAGACAGAAGAAGACAAAGTAGAGTATGATGTCAAGATTGATCAACCAGTACTCGAAAAACTTCGACCATCATTAGATTCGCGACAAACCATCGTCATATCTGAAGCAATTCCAACAGAAAAAGAGAAAGATCTTATTGAAGGCCAAGTGCCTTCCAAATCTGTGACTCCAATCATCGAGAGTTCGACAAAAACTCAACCAGAGTCTTCCGAGATAGCTTCTTTGGGTGATGTTGGAACTCTGATGACGGATACAGCTTATAGTGAATTGTCATCAAAGCAAGCTATAAGTGTGCAAGAAAGCATTACAATCAGCAAGGAAGAGGAAGTAACAATCTCGAAGGACCGACAACCTAGAAAAGCAATCAAAAAACAAGAGATTCACGAGAAAAGAACAGTGTCTATGGAGCGAAGACAACTTCTTGAAAGTGCTGGTGAAATCATCGGAACAATCGAGTCAGTGGAGGAATCCTCATCTAGCATTGTGATGACTGAAACATCAGACATCAGAGCCCAGCAGCCTCTGGAGCTCGAAGGTAAGTTGCAAATTGATATTCCTTCTAAACAGGTACTTGATGAAACAAATGATATACCAACGAGTTATCATGTGATGGCTTGTGATATTACGGCTCTTGAAATCGAGAAAAGTACTATTGAAGATGAAATACCAAAGCCTAGATCTGCTGAGAAAAGTCTCCAGCCAATCTTAGCTAAATCAATCGAAGAACAGGAAGTTTTAGATAGCCATGGTCAAGTAAAAAGTGAAATAAAGCAGGAGGATGTAGCAACTGTTGAGACTAATGCTGAAGACAAATTACGTATATCCAGCACTATGATCCCAACAACTTCTGGCGAGGAATTAGAAGAAACTACAACAGAGCTCCCAAGGAGAGAAAAATCGAAAATAAGCAAAGAAACCAGAGAACATAGGCCACTATCAGTAGATAGACATCATACTCTTGATGCTGAGACAGAAACACCAAAAGATCGATTAGATGAGCAAAAAGCTGAGATACAGATCCCTGAAGAGATCGCGAAGCTTGTTAAAGAAGATGTAGCCCTGGTCTCAGAGGGGAGTATTGAGGTGAGCAAACCTCTAGAAGATATGGTCCCATCATCGAGGAGGGTAGAAATTCCAGGTTCCTTGACCGTAACAGAGATTCAGTCGTCAGAGAGAGAAGATCGGATGCCTATTGAAAGTATGAAAGAAGCTCTTGCTCCATCTGAATTGGAATCAAATCTATCACATTTGCCTGGAATATCTGATATGGTTCTGGGTGAACAAGAGGGTTCATTCAGACCAGATCTTCCAGAACAACAACAAGTGACAACGGAGATCGGGAAACTCCATGCTCTAGAAGTGAAGAGTGTAGAAGGTATGGATTCATCTGTTACTACCGAAGCAACTGAGATTCCTGATTCAAGGAAAATTGAAGAATCGCGAGAAGAACGTGAGCTCAAATCACTGAGTGTGGAAGAGAATTCTCACCTTGAAAAGGAAAAAGAACAGGATCTTATTAGACCTGAAGTTGAAATCCCTAAAATAAATTTGGGTGATCAAGAAGCAGTACAGTCTTCCATCAGTCAACCACTAGATTCTACCAGTGATATGGCTCCAACGTTAGATCTTCCCGGAGACCAGGCATCTACAAGTCTAGTTGATCAGTTGACTAAGGAAATACAGATCAGTCAATCTCTTGATTCAACCCAAGACATTGTAGCAGAAGAGGATAAAAAACCATCGAAAGCCGATGAAACTCTGGAAGAAACTGTTTTGCCAGAAGTTGAGCAAGCAATGTTTGGTGAGAAAGAGCAAGATATTGAAGTCAAAACAAAACTCAAAAAGCCTAAAGGTAGACCTGAGTTGAGGAAGAAAAGAGGTTTGTCCATTGAGAGACCTCAAATAATGGAAAGTGAGAGAGAGACAGATAAACCAATTTTAGATTTGAAACCAGCTACAGCAAGATCTGAAACGATTCCTGATAAAAAGAGCCTCTTTGTCGAAGAAATACAACAGTTAGAAAGTGAAAAAGAGAAGCCTATCCGAGAAATACCTACTGAAAGTTTGGAAGCAGTTAGTGAGGATAAGATGCAACAAGCTCTGATAATTTCCACCATTGAACACAATCAGACAGAGAAGAAATTCACTAATTTACTCGACAAAGAAGCTAAACCATCAACACAATTAGACACAATATCAGCAATAGGAATAGATGAAACAGTCCCACTCGAAACTGAAGTATCTCATGAGACTAAGATCGAAGGATCTCAAGTAAAATCAATCATTGAAGATCGTGAAAATAAATCAATTTCATTGCGAGATGATATTCTTTTCGAGGCAGAATCCTTGCTCATGGAAGGGTCTCTAGTTACCTCAGCAGGAGATTCTGAATTAATTCCAGCTCTTGCAAGAGTAATAAGTGAGATTCAATCGCTTGATTCCACCTCAGTCCTGGATGAAGAGCGATTTGACAATTCGGAGAAACTAATACCCGATCTTAGCGAGAGCACTTCTGTAATTGCTTCAGTTACCTCCATCGGAGTTAATGAACGAGAGCAAATTGGTATTTTCGAGAAACAGTCGGAGTTAGCAGAACAGTCTTTTGACCATGTATCACCATTGCAAATTTCATCTTGTGTGCCTGGCGAAATGGAAAGCAATCTAGAAGCAACTGAACTCCCAGATGAGCACATAATCGAGGGGGAAATTTTCGATACGCATCAAATTCCAGGCCAGGTTGCCATTAATCAGCCTCTTGACTCGACTAGCGAAGTAAGACCTGGAGATGTTCCGATTGCGAAAGCTGGGAAGGAATTCGATGAGTTTACTTCACTTGGAATGGATCAAATTCTTGTTGGTGAGAAAGAGCAAGAGATTGAAGTAAAAACAAAACACAAGAAGCCCAGAGGTAGACCAGAGTTACGGAAGAAGAGAAGTCTGTCAATTGAGAGACCTCAGATAATGGAAAGTGAAAGGGAAACTGATAAACCAGAACTTAAGCTCAGGCCATCTATAGCAAGTTCTGACATTGTTACAGATAAGACAAGCATTTCAATTGAGGATAGGCAGCCTTTTGAGATAAGTAAAGAAACTTCAATCGAAGAATTCTCTATGATGAGCGCTGAAACAGTCGATGATCATAAGCAAAACGAAGCTTTACTTGTCTCTGTCACTGATCAGGGACAGAAAGAGGAACAGATCATTAGCTCAAGGCCAGAAGGAGAAAAATATACTACAGAATTTGATTCGATGAGCAGCATTCTTGTTCGTGAGAGTGTACCATTTGAAACAGAATTAATCAGTACCAGTGACTCTACTGAGATCAAGCCTTCTGAGACCACTGGAGAACGAGACAAAAAATCGATCTCGATCATCAGCAACATTCCTTTGGACACTGAATCAATGCTAGAAGTTATCAAACATGAGGCAAAGTCTATTGAGATTAACCTTATCACTAATGAAGCTAAGATTCTACAAAGTGTTGAAACACTCGATTCATCAAAAAGAACTGAACAAGAAGAGGTTGAATCTTTTAGTTCGACAATAGCACTCAGTGAGTCTGTTCATCGAGGAGTATCAGTCACTTCCATCGCTTTGAATGAGAGAGAAAGGATTGAAGCAAGTGATATTTTCACCGATATTGCTCATGGATCTTTGGATTTCATGATTCCTCTCAATGTTGATTCTCATGGCCCACTTGATAGCGAAAAAAGTGTTGAGATAGTTGATCTAGCAATAATCCACACATCTGACACTACTGTAACGCACGAGATTTCGGTAGACACTGAGATCAATCAACCCTTAGATTCGTCTAGCAAAATCACTCCAGAAATGATTAAATCTGCTGAGGCTCAGAAAACGTTAGATGAAATGTCTTGTCTGGCAACAGATCAAATATATCCCGGTGAAAAAGAACTAGAGATCGAAGTGAAAACAAAAATCAAAAAACCTAGAGGTAGACCAGAGTTACGGAAGAAGAGAAGTTTGTCCATTGAGAGACCTCAGATAATGGAAAGTGAAAGGGAAACTGATAAACCAGAACTTAAGCTAAAGCCATCAGTAGCAAGTTCTGACATCGTTACAGACAAAACAAGCGTTTCTGTGGAGGATAGGCAGCATTTTGAGAATGAGAGGGATACATATATTGAAGAATCTGACAGATTAAGTGGGAGAGCGATAAGAGACTTCAGTCAGCAGGAGGCTATTCTAGTCTCTACAATTGACCAACAACAGAGAGAAGAACCCATCCTCAAACCATCGAGTAGAAAAGAGGAGTCGAGTGTTGATTTTAGCTCAATGCTAGGTATCGATGTGAATGAAATGGTTGCTTTGGAAAGCATATCATCTCAAATATATGAGACCGATAGGACGCAAGCCTCTGATACTACCGAGAGACGAGAGAGCAAACCAATCTCAGTCCTCGATCACATGTCCTTAGAGGGTGAATCAGAATTAGACCATCACAAAATGGAAACAAAATCTAGTGAAATCGATCTTATTCCAGTTGAAGCACAGATAGTTGGAGATATTCAAGCGCTTGATAATCTCGAGTTAGTTGAGAAGCAGGATGAGCAAACACAAGAATCTATCAGTATATTGGATGATTCGCTCCGTCAAGCAACCTCAGTTGAAACCATTATTCCAGCTGAGAGCGATAAGATTGATGCGAATGAGATGACTTTCGATGTTGCTCAAAAATCTCAGGAATCTCTTCCCTCGCTGCACGTTAATGCTCAGATGACAATGGAAAAGGAGAAGAGGGTTGATATAGAGAATCTTCCAGTAAGCCATGAGTCAGAAAGTACGATAGCTCAAACCTCCACAAGTGAGATAGGCATCAATCAGCCACTCGATTCAGCCAGTGAGATAACACCTGAGGGAATCAAACTTGTTGAAGCTGATGAGAGGCTGGATGAATCATCTCCTCTTCTCTTGGATCAGGTTCATCTAGGAGAGAAGGAAGAAGAGATCGAAGTTAAAACTAAACGAAAGAAAGTTAAAGGTAGACCTGAGTTACGGAAGAAGAGAAGTTTGTCAATTGAGAGACCTCAGATAATGGAAAGTGAAAGGGAAACTGATAAACCAGAACTTGAGCTCAGGCCATCTACAGCAAGTTCTGACATTGTTACAGATAAGACAAGCATTTCAGTCGAGGAAAAACGGCCTCTCGAAATCGAGAAAGATACACCGATCGAGAAAATCATCTCAGCTAGTGCTGAAACTGTTGATGATCACCTTCAACATCAAGCTCTTCTGATCTCAACAACTGATCAGCAACAGAAAGAAGAACATATTGTTGAACCAGAGAGCCGAGAAGAGAGATTGACAGTAAATATTGACTCAAATACTGGTCTTCTAGTTAGTGAAGAGATTCAATTTGAAATCGAATCAACAACAATTAGTGAACTCGTAGCAATCGAGCCTTCTGAGGAAACTGAAGAGCGGGAAAATAAATCAATCTCTGTGATAGATGATATTACTCTTGATAGCGATTCTAGATTAGAAATCCCTAAAACCGGCATCAAAACCAGTGAGATAAATCTCATCCTAACTGAGGCACAGATAGTTGGAGATATTCAAGCGCTTGATGATCTCGAGGATGTTGAGAAGCGAATAGAAGAAACACAAAAGTCCATCGGTAAGTTGGACGATTCTCTTCTACAAGCACCTTCAGTTGGAACCATTATTCCGAATGAGAGCGATAAAATTGATAAGAATGAGACTCCCATCGATGTTGCTCAAAAATCTCAGGACTCTCTTGCTTCACTAAGCATTGATGCTCATCTGACAATTGAGAAAGAGAAAAGTGTTGAGTTAGGAGATCTCCTAGAGAGTCATAAGTCAGAAAGCGAAATCGAACATACCTCCATAGGCGAGACAGGTATCAATCAGCCACTCGATTCAGCTAGTGAGATTACTCCCGAGAAAATCAAAATTGTTGAAGCTGATAAGAGATTAAATGAATCTTCGCCTCTAGTTTTGGACCAGATACATCCCGGTGAGAGAGAGGAGAATATTGAAGTTAAAACTAAGAGGAAGAAGGTCAAGGGGAGACCAGAGCTACGAAAACAACGAAGTCTATCTATTGAGAGACCACAGATTATGGAAACTGAGACTGATATCGAGGGTAAATTCAAACCAAAAGTATCAAGTGCTTGTCAAACATTCATAGTGCCTAAACAATCAATGCACACTGGTGATTCTTTCGGTTCTTATGATACCTCTGAGCTCGGTGCACCTACTTCCAAGTCGGGTGGTTACAGACCTCTATCCGAAACTATTGACTCGACTGTTCAACCAGAGTCTTGTGATGTGATGCGTAAAGAAATTTCGGATAGGGTAGAAGTGATAACTCCACATGTCTTTGAGGCATCTATGCCTGAAAAGTCAGAAGATGTGCCAGCACTGGAGGAGAAAATCAAACGGAAAAAGCTCAAGAAACAAACGGAAAAAGAGCTGTCCGAAACTCCCAAACCTCTGATCTCAGAATCTCCGGAAGAAATTAGCGAGGGTATTCCTGAGATATCAGAAACCAATGCTACAAAGAAGAAAGTCCATAAGTCAAAGCGACCTAAGCCGAAGGGTGAAGATTCAATAGACCAGCAGTTCCTTGTGCCTGAAAGTGAAGAGAGTGAAACACAGATCCCTATTCAATCTGTTAAGCCAGTTGGAATCGTTCATAAGTTCAAACGAGTAGGTGATAACATCATTTGCGTTGAGACAGAGTCAGTTATTGTCGATGGTGCTATAGTTGAAATGACTACAGAGAAAGCTCAGCCACAAGTTCAGGAGGATAGAGAAAATGCAATCAGAATTGAAGAAATCCTATCTGATCAATCTGATCTCGTATCAGATACTCTTCCTGATTCTGTTGAACAGCCAGAAAAAGTTCAAGAGCTCAGTGAGAAAGGTGAGAGTAATAAAATTGAAGCTCTCATTCTAGATAGCCTGATAGTTGAATCAGCACAGGATCAAGAAGAAATTCTTGAAAATACAGTCAAAATTCCAGAACAGAAGACGAAACCTAAATTTTCTGATCGATTCGATGATGATCTTGTGGAAGTTGACATCGTAACAAGCTCTGTTGATGAGACTATGCCAATCGGTAGTATTCCACAGGAGAGTATTATGAAACCAGAAACTATTGAGGAAGTCAATGTTGAGGGATCTGAACCAATCAGAAGCGTTACAAAGCTGCCTCCTGAAACTAATGAGGAAGAAGTTACTGAAATCACAGCATCAAATGAAGTCCCCAAACAGAGAAAGCAAAAGAAAAAACCAAAACTAGCATCGCAAACAACTCCAATGACAGCAAGAGACACTTCAATAGATATTCAAACTAAACCTGAGACACTGCAACAAGCAGGAAAAACTTCTGAGGAAATTCCAGAGAAAGATTTCATTGTTGATGAAATTCTGTCCTCGAAGATTCCCAAGAAAAGAAAGATCCTAGAAAAGGGTGAAAAATCTTCTGAGTATCATGAGGTTGAGCATACAGCTGGAGACTCTCTAGCTAAAGTAGATTCGCCAGTACATCGCGAAGGCTTAAAACCTCAACATGGAGATTCGATTTCAGAAGAGAGGGAGAGATATCCTCTCGTTGAAAGCAAATCTTCCGATGAGTGTGAAAAAGTTATGAAGAGAGGAGATGAAGATAAATTGACTTCCGAGGTTGAAGTTGAGCAACCCATGTTGAAAGGAGATGCTATGATGGAGGAAAAGATTCGAAGTGAAAAGCTAGCTGATGATTCACAATCTTTTGCTGAGGGACCAGATGAAAAGAAAAGACCTGTAGAGGGAGAAACTTTGATCGTAGAAGGTGGAGTTCTGAAAAAATTGAGAGAAAAGAAAACTGTGAAGAAAAAGAGAGCAGATGAAATGGATTCTGACCAGCTTGTTAGTGGAGAAATTTTGGAGCCACTGAAGGCTCCAACTGAGTTGATTGCTCCTCTTCCTGAAGGCGCAATTCTCAGTCAACCTGAAATCTCAGAGACTGTTGTCTTTGAGGAGAATCAGATGATTATTCGAACGAAAGCTCAGGTAATTCCAACGGATGATGAGAAGCTGAAACAAGTTGTGAAGGTAGCAATCGAGAAGCCTGAAAAACCAGACCAGATAGATGATGTGGATGCAAAGAGTGAAGATCGTCCGATTGAATTGATAAGCGAAGAAACACCTAAGCATGAAGAAACAATTGGACAAGAGAGAAAAATAGATGATACGAGAGGAGTTTCTGATGAGAAGAAGGAATTAAAACCAGAACATGAAAAAGTTCTCAAGAAGAAGAAAAAGAAAGAGGTTCTCAAGAAGGAAAAACCAGAATCTTTGGCTCAACTCGAAGAGATGGGACAGCCTCTGGACACACAGCCAAGTTCTCAAGATTTTATGCCAGCATTACCTGATGCTGCTCAACAATATCAACCAGAGATCACTGAGGAAGTTGTTTTCACACAGAATGAGCTGGTTGTTCAGACACAAGCTCACATCATTCCAATAGCTCTTGATGATGAACAGCAGATTGTTGCTCTTTCCAAAAAATCGGTTGAAAGACCAGAGCAACCTGTCGATATAACTTCGAATGCTGAGCTTAAGAAGAGAGAAGATGCAGAAGATACTAGCATTGAGATTGATGTAGTAGCTGAGAGTGACAAAAAACCTATTGAACTCGAGTCTAAAGAAGTTATGAAAGCTCCAGTGTTCCAGGAAACGCTAGAAGTGATCAAGACACCAGATAGCCAAGAGACTGGTGCAACAGTTTCAGACGAAACCATCGCTGAAGAAAAGCCCAAGAAGACCAAGAAGAAAGTTCCAAAGAAAAAGCCTGATGTTGGTGAATTAGAAACTGAACAATTGCAGAAGATTGAAGATGGAATCATCCAGCCTGTCCCTGAAACACTCCATAAACCCCTTCCTGATAAGGAGAAGATCGAAAAGCCTGTTGAGGATACTGATTTGATCCTTCAAGAGAAGCTTGTTGAAGAAGAAACAATGGATTCCACAACTGTTCCTGAATCTGACAAAATACTCGATACTCTGAAGCCTGAAGAGATCGAGATCTCTCAGCTTCCTATCGAAAAGCAAGAGGAATTGAAGATGAAAAAGTTAAAGAAAAAGAAGAAACCTTTAACAGGCGAGTCCGAGATTGTTATATCACAGCCTGTTGAAGATGAGAAAATAATCAGAGCACAAGAAGGTGCAATCTCTCTACCTGAGGGAATGATTGAAGATCTTAGTCAACCTATCGACAAGGATAAGGAGATGTCAAAAATCAAAGTGAAAATTACAACCAAAAAACTGAAATCCAAAAAGCAAGGACCAGGAGAAATTGTAATCGAAACTAGAAGTGGTGAGCAAGTGGATATTGAGGTTCTCACATCTTTGGGCAAGGGTTCAATAGATATTCAATCAGTGGAGACCACAGAACAACCTCAGTATCGAGAATCAATTGATATGGAGAAGAAACCAGATGAAGACAACAAGCTAATCGAAGAAGAAACTTTGATTCTAGAAGGTGGAGTTCTGAAAAAGTTGGAAGAAAAGAAGAAAATTGTAAAGCCAAAGAGAGTGGAAGAACTTGAGACTAATCAGCCTGTCCAAGGAGAAATTTTGGAGCTGAAGACTCCAGTTGAGCTGATTGTACCTTTTCCTGAAGGTGAAGTTCTTAATCAACCACATATTTCAGAGGCCGTTATTTGCGAGGAGAATGAGATGATCATCCGAACAACGGCTCAAGTGAGACAGATGGGTGATGAGGAACTGCAGCAAATTGATGAAGCAATGATTCAGGTGCGAAGAAGACCAGATCAGCCAATTGAGATTACCAGCCTAGCTCATCCAAAGGAGAAGAGTGATACTGCTGATACAAGAGAAGAACTCGAGATCGATCTAGACGCCAAAAGTAAACATCAACCGATCGAATTGTCTTCAGAAAAAATTCCACAAAAGTCAGAGACAATCCAACTGGAGAAGAAAAAAGACGAAATGAAGGTAACTCCTGAAAGTGGCACAGAGCTAGCAGCAGAACTGAAGAAAGTTCTCAAGAAAAAGAAGGTGCTCAAAAAGAAACAACCAGAATCTCTAATCCAATCAGGAGAAACAGAACAGCCTATAGTCATACAACCAAGTTCTCAAGAAACTGTGTCAGCAATACCTGATGCTGGTGAAAAATATCAACCCAAAATCATAGAACAAGTCATTTTCACACAAAATGAGCTGGTTGTACAGACTCAGGCTCATATCATTCCTTGCGTGCAAGATGATGTGAAAATTGATTTCACACCAGGGATTCGTGAGCTAGAACAGATTGTTGATATCACATCTGAAGCCAGAGGTAGAGAAGGACATGATAAAGAATACACAGAAATTACTCCTAAACAAAGAGAACAACAGTCTGTAACAATTGAGTCCACCGATTCCAAAATCATGCCTAGCTTCAGCGAGTCCTTAGATATGATCAAGCCTGTGAAAGAAAAATCCACTGAACATCTAATTGATGAAGATAAGAAAAAATTGAAGAAAAAGAAGAAAGCTCCAAAGAAAGAGGCTGAGAAGCCGATCGAAATCGATTCACAAACCTCTCTCTCTGAGAAAGAGCTGCATGAGGCTGCATCAGATGAATTACTTGATGGAGAAAAAGGGGGTCCACAGACAGTACCTGAATCGTTTGACGAAGAGACTGAGGAGGATAAAGATCAGTTGGGTGATGAAATGAAGGGTCCAAAAGCTTCCAAGAGGAAGAAAGTGAAGAAACCTCAAGATTTGAAAGAGGAAGTAGCAGAAGATAAGTCCTTACAACCATTGGGAGAGACAGAACAAATTGAGATGGAATCGGATGTAATTCTAGAGAAGCCACACAAGATCAGAGATGTTGAAATATTGAAGAAACCAGAAGATCAGGCTCAGGCAACTGTAATTTCCTCGATTGAAGGAATTGGGGTGAAAGAAATACCCAAAAAGAGGAAGAAGGATAAAGCTCCAGCTCCAGTTGACACATCCATTGAAATAGAAGGAGAAGTGCCTGATGAAGTTAAAGCTCCTTTGGAGAAGGACATCGGTGAAGATGTTGAAGCTCCAGAAACCGAGATTACCATAAAATCGAAGAAAACTGAGAAAGTCGTGAAAAGAACTGATGCACCAGTCACAGAAGATACTGTTGAAATTGATATCAAAATGCAGGAAGAGAAAGTACCAATTGAGATAGAGTCTAGTGTTGAAGAGCCACGCTATGTTGAAGATATGGAGTTCATTAAGAAACCCAAAGAAGATGAAGAACCACTGGAAGCTGAACTGAGTTCAGAAATCATCGAAGTAACACTGACTGGTGAAACTGTTGTGACAAAAGTCCCGAGAAAAAAGAAAAAGGACAAAGTTCCAGCTCCTTCTGATGCATCGATTGAGAGGGAAGAAGAAATCTTAGTTAAGGAGGATGATGAGGCCAAGAAGGAAAAGAAATTAGCAGAAACTGAAGTAACTATCAAGTCAAAGAAGACAAGAAAAGATGAGGAAGAATTGAAGCTCCGGAAACCAGATGATGAACAAATTGATATTGAAATTACCACTCAAGAAAAGAAAATATCACTTGGAATTGAATCTAGTGCTGTATCTGAGAAGCCTAGGCATCTTGAGAATCTAGAGATGACCAGAAAACCGGAAGAAGAGAAAGAACTTATCACAGATGAGTCTATCTCCATCAAAACACCTCAAGACAAAAAATTGAAGAGAAAATCTGGTGAAGAAGATAAAGAAGAACTTCTTGATAAAAAAGATATTCCAGTTGACATTCACTCAAAGAAGACAGATGAGATACCCAAATTCCATGGAGAGGTAGAAAAACAAAAAGAGCCAGTAGAACTAACCTCTGTGGACACTGAACCAAAGATTCTTGATAAAACAGAATCTACAGATATTATCATCCCAGGAGAAACTGTGATATCAAAAGTTCCTAGAAAGAAGAAGAAAGCTAAATTCCCAGCTGACGCATCTGATGAGATCGATCGGGAGCAGATTACAGACAAAACTGTTGTATCCACTGATGAGCATGTAGATCAGTATCCTGAAGGCGCAAAGGTTACGAAGAAAAAGGAAAAAGTCAAGGTGTTAAAAGATGAAGAAATTGATCAATTGACTCTTGATTCCGCTGAAACTATCCCAGCTGAGGAAGTTGAGAAACAAGAGGAAGCCGATCTCAAGGAAACTCATCTCCCAGGTCTGGGAGATGAAAAGCCACTGGAAGAAGAATCTATCCGAATTGAATCAGGGATTGAGAAAAAATTGAAGAAGAAAGAAAAAGCACCTGAAAAGAAGAAGCCTGAAGAAGGAAAAATACCTGAATATGTCGATGAAGAGAGAGTCTTGGAAGATAAACTCCCATCTGAACGGATCATAGCAGTACCAGAAGGTATAGAACTTCTCCAACCTGAAACATCTGAGATTGTTTTCGACGAAAACAAAATTATTGTTCGCACAAGTGCTCATGTGACCCCGGTTCCTCTCAGCGAAGAGACATCTGACCTGAATAGCGTGGGAATTCAATCAGCTAAAGATCTCAGTCAGCCTGCCGGTGTGATAAAAGAGATACCAGAGCAAATGGAGGTGAAAATTACGACCAAAAAACTGAAACCCAAGAAACAAGGGCCATTAGAAGAAATTGTAATCGAGACTAAAAGTGATGAGCAAGTGGATATTGAACTTCTCACATCTCTGGACATGGGTTCAATGGATATCCAATCAGTGAAGGCCACAGAACAACCTCAGTATCATGAATCAATTGATATGGAAAAGAAACCAGATGAAGAGGACAAGCCAGTTGAGGAAGAAACTTTGATTCTAGAAGGTGGAGTTCTGAAAAAGTTGGGAGAAAAGAAGAAAACTGTAAAATCCAAAAAAGTGAAAGAACTTGAAACTGACCAGTCAGTTGATGACCTGAAAGCTCCAATTGAGCTGATTGTTCCTCTTCCTGAAGGCGCGATTCTTAGTCAACCTGAAATCTCAGAGACTGTTGTCTTTGAGGAGGATCAGATGATTATTCGAACAAGGGTTCAGATGATACCAACTGATGATGAGAAGCTGGAACAAGTTGATAAGGTAGCAATCGAGAAGTCTGAGAGACCGGATCAGCCAATCGAGATCACCAGCATTGCTCATCCAAAAGAGAAGAGTGATACTGATGATACAAGAGAAGAACTCGAGCTTCATGTGGATGCAAAGAGTGAAGATCGTCCGATTGAATTGATAACCGAAGAAACATCCAAGCATCCAGAAACAATCGATGTAGAGAATAAAATGGATGATACGGCCAAAGTTCATGAAGGTGAGACAGAACTTGAGAAAGTTCCGAAGAAGAAGAGAAAGATTCCGAAGAAGAAACAATCAGAATCTTTAATCCAACCTGGAGAGACAGATCAGCCATCAGAAATACAGCCAGTTTCTCGAGAGACTGTGTCAGCGTTACCTCATGCTGGTGAACAATACCAACCAGATATCACTGAAGAAATAGTTTTCACTCAAAATGAGCTAGTTGTTAAAACTCAAGCACATGTGATCCCTTGTGTAACTGATGATGAAGAAGAGACACTGACTGTAGATTCTGGATTAACCAAGAAATTAAAAAAGAAAAAGGATGAAGTGAATGAAGTGAAAACTGACAAACCCAGAAAAGAAATAGAATCTGATGAAACGAAAGCTCGTCTCACTCAAGTGAATGATGATGAAACAAAGCTCACAGCAGCCAAAATTTTTGATCAACAATCACCAGAAAGTGTAGAAGAGACACACCATGAGGTTGAAAAACCAGAAGATTTATATCTATCAGATGATAAACAAATAAAAGTCACCGAGCAAAAGAAAACAAAACCGCACACTAGCCATGAGGCAGTAGCGCTTGATGTTATCACTGATCAAATCGAATCCTGGTTACGTCCACAAGTTCAACCAGAAGATGAAGGATTGGTAACTCATGATGGATCATTGCTGCCTTTGGGATATACAAGGCATGAAATATCTCCAGAAACAATTGGTATTGAACAGAAAAAGGCCTTGGAGGCACCTTTGGACTTGAAACCAAAAACCAAAGAAGGTGATGAGATTGATTCAAAGAGTGTTAGAAAGAAGAAGAAAAAGCCAACTGTTACCACAGAGGAAGCAGTTGTTGTGAGCCAAGATCAGCTTGTTGAATTTGAAGCTCCTCATGGAATCGATCAAGAAAAGGAAAAAGTTCTAATAGAAGCAAAATCTGAAGATAAACCATTTGACTCACAACCAGCACTTGATCAACCAGAGGCTGATATCAAGCCTGATGAAGTCTCTTTCAAATTGAAAAAGTTGCCAGAACAACCAGAACAGGAGGCTGTTGTCGAAGAAGATACACAAGTTGAAGTCAGTGTTAAAAAGAAGAGAAAACCAAAGAAAATAGATGAAACATCTGAAACAAAGCTTGTCACCATTTCTAATGTATATGAAGATCAAATACCTCACATTGAATCTGAGACAATGCCGATTCAAGAAGATCTTACAGGAAAAGATTCTGAGGAGATTCAATCATCGGATGATAAGTTGGATGTTGAGAAGGTGGAGGAAAAGACTGCATCCAAGACTGAGATAGCCACTCTGCCCATCACAGATTCTTTGGTTGAGTTCAAAGTACCATCCGTTGAACAAGATGGATCTGAACAAGTTATCCCAACTGAAACAGCTCCAGATGATAAGCTAGGAGATGAAAAATCAGTTAAAACTGAACCAATCATCAAGAAAAAGAAGAAATCATCTGTCACCACTGAGGAGGCAGTAATTGTATCTCAAGATCAGCTTCATGAATTTAGGGTTCCACATGATATTGATCAAGGACCCGAAAAAGATCAATTAGAAACAAAACCTGAAGAACAATCATTCGATTCACCATCAGCATTTGACAAATCAGTAGCTGGTCAACCAGAATTTGACAAATCAGTAGCTGGTCAACCAGAATTTGACACCAAGCCTGATGAAGTTGTTGTCAAACTGAAGAAGCCATCAGAACAGCCAGAACAAGAAGCTGTTATCGAAGAAGATACAGGGATAGAAATCAGTGCAAAAAAGAGGAGCAAACAAAAGAAAAAAGATGATAAATTTGAAACAGAATTAATCACTATAGCAGCTAGCCCAGAAGAATCAGCAGCTCAAACTGAATTAGACATAATGCCAGACCAAAAAGATGATCATGATTTTGAGAGTAAATCAGAGCAAAGAACACCGGTAAAACTAACTGGAAAATCAGATGAAGTCATATCTACAGATACAGGCAATGAAATTCCCGATCAAGGACCTACTCTCAAACCTGATGAAACTGATATTTCGACCAAAGAATTTCCCAAACTATCTGGTGAATTGGAGACTGCAGAAGAGAGCTTTGATCATGTCCCAACTACTAAGCTTGATCTACAAGATGTTGTTAAAGCTTCTGTAATCACCTCAGGAAAATTGGAGAGTCCAATCTCTACTGAAGTTGGTGAAACACCGGAAGATACTGCAGAAATCGCAAAGATTTCTCACCCTGAATTATTAGAAGAAGTCATTCAACCTAAGTCAAAAGTTGAAAAAGGATTTGAGTCTACTATAGCACCCTTTGAATCCCAGGTTCAGTCCATTGAATCGGATAGATCACTGGATGTCCTGCTGGATGAGAAAATTCCTCATGAGTCTGAAGGGTCAAAACCAGAAGCTGAGGCCGAGAAGTCGAAGCCTCTCGAGGAAATGCTGATAACTGAGCAACCTGATGAAATTTTGAGACTCACAAGGCAAGATACTGAGAAAGAATTCGCTCAGTGTACTTCCATGAAGATCAAGGGTAGAAGAGTGGTATTCAGAGTTCCTGCAGACATCAAATTTGATACAAGGAAGGAAGGAGAGTCATCTTCGAAGGGAAATGAAGATGAGAAAATTGCTGAGGTTGAGAGAACGCAGTCACAAGAATCAACTGAGAGTCCACAAACAATCGAAGCTGATTTAATGGATAAAGTTGACCGTAAAGTTGATCAGATTCCATTACTTAGAGGAGAAACTGAGAAGGAGACTCAAGATGAGTCAGTACAGCTCACCATTAGCCCTCACGGATCATCCGTCCAGCATCCGAGTGGAGAGGTGGAAAAATCTTCCAAGAAGACTCCAATTGGAAAAGACCAAACTGAAACAACATCTGTTGACATCAAGGGACGAGAAACTGTTTTCAAAGTACCTGAGAGCGAGAGTTCTGAGGACATCGAAACAGTATCAATTAAACAGGAACCTCGTAAAACGTCCTTTGCATCACCATCAGAACTATCTTCTGAAATGCATGAAGAAGATCGAGAGCAACCATCATTAGAACGATCAAAAGATAAAATCGAAGAGGAAAAAGAAGAAGATATTCCTGTAGAAGCAAGTCTCCGATTGAAGAAACCGAAACAGGAAGATGAGAAGCCTGAAGAAACAAAACCTTCAGATGAGCAAGCTGAAATTACCGTTAAAAAGAAGAAAAAGAAGCCATCAATTGAAACGGAAACAGCAGCCCTCCCCGTCTCTGAGGCTGTAGTTGAGACCAAGGTTCCATCTCTAGAAGAGAAGGAATCTTCAGTAGAACTTCCAATTCAGGAGACACAAGATGGAAAGCCTCAAGAGGAGGAATCAATTAAACCTAAAACGACCATCAAGAAAAAGAAGAAGCCCTCTCTAACAACTGAGGAAGCAGTCATTGTATCACAAGATCAGATTGTAGAATTTAAGGTTCCTGAATTAGATGATCGAAAGCAAGAGAAAGCACAACTAGATATCAAACCTAGGAAACAATCATTTGTTTCACCATCAGCACTCGATGAACCAGTGGTCACTCAACCAGACGATGAGACCAAGCCTGGTGAAGTTTCTCTCGAGCTGAAGAAGCCATTCAAGCAACCAGAGCAAGAAGCTGGCATCGAAGAAAATGTAAGAGTTGAAGTTAGTGTGAAAAAGAAGAAAAAACCAAGGAAAAAAGATAAAATTCCTGAGGCAGAGCTAACCACTACTTCTTCTCTACCTGAGGAACAAATACCACAAATTGAATCCGAAACAGTATCAATTCAAAAAGATGAGATTAAATCGGTCCCAGAAGAAACAATCTCAGAAAAGCTATCAGAAAAGCCAGAAGAACTGATTCCAGAGTCTGAAACAGATGAGACTGAAATTTCAATCAAAAAATTGCCCAGAAAACCTGTTGAACAAAAGTCGATAGAAGATAGCACTGAAGATATTCCAACTCCTGTAACAGTGAAGAAAACGAAGAAGAAAAAGCCAGCTGTTACTACAGAGGAAACGAATGTTGTGAGCCATGATCAGCTTAGTGAGGTTCCTCATACAATCGATCAAGAAAAGGAAAAGATTCAATTAAAAGCAAAATCTGAAGATCAAACATTTGGCTCACAATTAGAATTCGATCAAGCAGAGGCTAGCCAACCAGAAGCTGATGTCAAGCCTGATGAAGTTTCTCTCAAATTGAGAAAGTTGCCAGAACAACCAGAACAGGAGGCTGTTGTCGACGAAGATACACAAGTTGAAGTCAGTGTTAAAAAGAAGAGAAAACCAAAGAAAATAGATGAAACATCTGAAACAAAGCTTGTCACCATTTCTAATGTATCTGAAGATCAAATACCTCACATTGAATCTGAGACAATGCCGATTCAAGAAGATCTTACAGGAAAAGATTCTGAGGAGATTCAATCATCGGATGATAAGTTGGATGTTGAGAAGGTGGAGGAAAAGACTGCATCCAAGACTGAGATAGCCACTCTGCCCATCACAGATTCTTTGGTTGAGTCCAAAGTACCATCCGTTGAACAAGATGGATCTGAACAAGTTATCCCAACTGAAAAGGCTCCAGATGATGAGCTAAGAGATGAAATAACAGTTGAAACTCAACCAATCATCAAGGTTCTCCATGAGATTGATCAAGGACCCGAAGAAGACGGATCAAAAGCAAAACCTGAAGAAAAATTCGATTCACCATCAGCATCTCATGAACCAGTAGCTGGCCAACCAGAATTTGACACCAAGCCTGATGAAGTTGTTGTCAAACTGATGGAGTCATCAGAGCAGCCAGAACAAGAAGCCTTTATCGAAAAAGATACAGATTCCAAACTGGAGGCTCCTATTGAGGAAACATCAATTGAATCTCAAGAGAAGAAAAAAGATGAGAAACCAAGGAGTCAAAAGGATGAAGAAATGCCTGACTCTACTGAGAAAGAATCGATAGAAGATGCTCAACTGTTTGTGACAAGAATACGAATGAAACCCAGACGGACATCTTTTGAGTATCCAGAACAATCTGAATATTTACATAAACAACTAATCAAGGATAAAAAATCACCAGAAATTGGAGAACCTAGCGATAGCAAATTCCCTGAACGAGTTTTTATGAAAATCAAAGGTAGACGATTGGTGTTCAGAGTTCCTGAGGACGAAAGTGTTGAAAAAGCTGGTGACACAAGTGGACATGAGAAACCTCGTAAGATTTCTCTTGTTCCAGATCAGCCTCTTGAACTACTTGAAGGACCACAAGAGCAGATCGTCGATAAGCTAATGATTGATAAATCGAGGGTCCCTGAAGGCTCTGTGGAAGAGAGTATTACAGTGAAAAAACCATTGAAATCGGAGGAAAAACCATCAGAAGAGGGAAAATCTTTCAATGAAAAAGGTGAAAAAGTCATCATCACAAAGGCGGGAAAGAAACCAGCAGTTACTGATGAAATAGCTGTGGTAGAGGTTGGAGCCGATTCTGAGATGCCTCAGGTGATCGATGAAGCAGATGAAAAATCTGGATCAGAAGTTCCTTCACAGGATCTTCTCCAAGAAGTAAAACCGAAAAAATTCACAACCTCTGAGGGATCTAAACATCAAACATCTGAGAAACCTTCCGATTCCCAAAGTGATCAAGAAGAAGATATCAAACGTAAACTAACAATTAAGAAAGAGAAAAAACCATCTGTTACCACTGAAGAAGCAATCATTGTGTCCCAAGATCAGTTTGTTGAATTTGAAGTTCCTCATTCAGATGATCAAGAGGCCGGAAAGATTCAAAAAGTAATCGTATCTGGAGAAAAATCATTTATCTCACCATCAGTGACTGATGAACCAGCTTCTAGTCAACCAGAATCTGAAACTAAGCCTGATGAAGTTTCTCTCAAGATGCATAAGCCATCAGAACATCCAGAAAGCAAAGCTGTTATCGGAGAAGATACAGGAATTAAAGTGACTGTGAGGAAGCAAAAGAAGCCAAAGAGAAAAGGTGATATTCTTGAAACGGAGCTCAGCACAACTGCTGTATCTGAAGAGCAAATACCTCGAATTGAGACTGAAGAAGCATCAGTTGAAAAAAATCTAATTGACTCGATGGAGGAGGATAAGTTTCCACAAAGACTATTGACGAGGTCAGATGAAATAATTCCCGAGTGTCAAGTTGAACAAGAATCTCCAATAAAAGTGCAGCCTCAGGAGGTTGACCATTCGAAGCCCGTCCATGAACAGGATTATGAAAACCAATTAAAAATCGAAAAAGATAAGCAATTGGTGCCCACCGAGAAAGTAACCGGCGAAACTGGAGATAAGAGAGATGAATCTGATGTCCTTCTCCCTGATCATCAGGAGCACATTAGTTCAGACACTGAGTCAAGTAAACAATCGTTAGCATTGCCAACGAGTGAGATTGAGTCTATTACTGATGATATTGATTCTCAAAAAGCGCTAGAAAGAGATGCCAAACCTGACGAAGTGTCAATGAAGCTCAGAAAACCGCCAAAAAAGACGCAAAAAGCCACCATTCCAGAAGAAGATGTTGAGATTGAAGTCAGTGGGAAGAAAAAGAAAAAACTTAAGAAGAAACCAGAGGACAGTGTCGCTTCAGTTTCCTCTTCTCTCAAAAGTCCTCAAGAAGCCTCAATTGCTTCGTCTGAGGATATCGACTCGAAGCTACCTGATATCGAACAATCAGCTGAGGAACCTTTAAGTGAATCTTCAGGAAGTATTGAGCACCAGAAGGACATTCCTGGTGATGTTCAAGTGAGACCAATTAGTGAAGATGAAGAAAAATTATCTCAAACTCCACAGAGAATGGGGGTAAGATTTTTGCTCAAGTTTTTCCAATCTTATCAATCAGATCATGAGCTCCTTAACAATTCAAAATTCTGAACTTTCATTCACACAGATTAAAGATGAAGAGCAAGCATCAGAACAGCCTGTGAAAAAGGGTACCGAAACGGAAGTGGAAAGTACTACTGATCTTCCACTAGAAAAATTGGAGTTTGATTCGAATGAAGAAAAAGTTCTTCCGATTAAACATGAAGACAAAAAATCATCCACAATTTCTGATGAAATTAAGCCCATAGAAAGTACTGAGACAGAATCAGTATCTCAACAAGTTCCTGAAAGAGAGTACGATTCAATAGAAATTGTTGATAATAAGATTCTCGGACCGCAAGCTGGTTCTGAGGAGGACAAAACTACAAAAATAATAGATTCAACCTCGCCAAAAATTAGCCAAAAAGATGTTAAAGATGGAAAAGAATCTACACAAGACATATCTTTACCCACCACTACATTGATTTCTGAAATTCATCATGAAGATGAAAAAGTGAAACCCATCACCGAAAGCGCAAAAGATTCTCATATACCTTCGATTGATGATGATGCCAGGGACTTTATTCTACAAAAGCCACTGGAAACTACATCCGATGAGCTCAGTGATCTTCTAACTACTGACTCAACTCCAATGGATTCATCACCTCATGAAATTCTTAGTGAAAAAGATTCTGCCAAAGAGATTGAAAAAGGAAAAGATGATAAAATAATTAGTGTGAATGTGTGCAGTGATGATTCTTCGCGAGGTAAACTATTTATTGTGTGTCTGTATGTTGTTAATCGTAAATCGTGTTTCGTAAAATGTGGTCACGAGCAATGTGCTCATATTGTGCGTCTTCGTCCGATAATTTTTCACGTTGAAAAATTCTCTCTATTTTGATGTGTTTCTTTCGGAACGTTTGTATATTCAATCTGTTGCCTGGTCACTGTTGTCCAGTCTTTTTTTTCAATCTTCAGAAAGTATTCGATTGGAGAAATTTTTTTTCCAATCCATACTTTACCAAGCAAATGCTTGGAAAAATCTTGCTGTTTCTGATCGTTTAACTTCTCACACATTCCTTTTTTCACTGAATTTTCTGATCATTTTTTCACTCACTATTCATGCTCATTTGCTTGTCTAAAAATCATTTATTAACTTTAATTTATTTTCTTTTTCACACACAGAACTACCATCTCTTCTCTATGTTGTACCACTCACGGTCATGCAACGAATACAAACTCATCAATACTGTCTCCTCTATATGTGTGTGTGTCTTAATTAACTGTTTGGATCTAACTTCTAATTGGCATTTTGACTGAAAATTTGGAGAAAAAAACTATCTTCTGCATTTTACACTATGTTATGCTCATGAAAGTAACAAAAAATTCATCTGAAGAATCTCGTATATGTGTGCCTCAACCTCACATTCCAAACACCATTCCCCCAACATTTAGTGTGTAGATAAAAATTTTCCTTGTCCATGTCCATCAATTTATCTTGACTTTCCTTACTCATCCAAACTATGTCTACTAACTAATATTCCCAAACTGTGTTCAATTTTTGTCCACAATCAAACATCCTATGCTTGTTGATACAAAAAAAATGCTCAAAACCCACTGTCTTTGGTTTTTGGTCAACTTTAACCTCATCTGCATTTTGTTTGAATGCTGATCGGTCTGCAATTTGTGTGATCTAAAATCATCATCATTTTCAAGAAAATTCATGAAAATACTCTGCAAATCATTTTCAGCCGTTTGCAACGTTCGATATCATCATAAATTGTGATGTATCATCTATGGTGACACTGAAATGCTCTTTTTTCGAATGATTGTTGTTGAATTCCCTGCATATGCTGTGAAATTTCGTGCTCAATACTGTGTTCTTTTTCGTCATTAATGTTAAATTTTTTCATGTACAAAATTGAATTTATCAATAACTAATCTCTCTCGATTTATCTATTGCAGCTCCACTTAATATAGATTCCAAACTGGAGGCTCCTATTGAGGAAACATCAATTGAATCTCAAGAGAAGAAAAAAGATGAGAAACCAAGGAGTCAAAAGGATGAAGAAATGCCTGACTCTACTGAGAAAGAATCGATAGAAGATGCTCAACTATTTGTGACAAGAATTCGAATGAAACCCAGACGGACATCTTTCGAGTATCCAGGACAATCTGAATATTCACATAAACAACTGGTCAAAGATAGAAAGTCACCAGAAATTGAGAAACCTAGTGATAACGAATTCCCTGAACGAGTTTTCTTGAAAATCAAAGGTAGACGATTGGTATTCAGAGTTCCTGAGGATGAAAGTTTTGAAAAAGCTGGTATAACAAGTGAACATGAGAAACTTCGTAAGACTTCTCTTGCTCCAGATCAGCCTCTTGAACTACTTGGAGGACCACAAGAGTGGCTACTCTCAGGCGAGATCATCGATGAGCTCAAGATTGATAAATCGAGGGTTCCGGAAAGCTCTGTGGAAGAGAGTATTACAGTGAAAAAACCATTGAAATCGGAGGAAAAACCATCAGAAGAGGGAAAATCTTTGGATGAAAAAGGTGAAAAAGTCATCATCACAAAGGCGGGAAAGAAACCAGCAGTTACCGATGAAATAGCTGTGGTAGAAGTTGGACCCGATTCTAAGATGCCTCAGGTGATCGATGAAGCAGATGAAAAATCTGGGTCAGAAGTTCCTTCACAGGATCTTCCTCAAGAGGTGAAACCAAAAAAATTCACCACTTCTGAGGGGTCTCAACATCAAACATCTGAGAAACCTTCCGATTCACAAAGTGGTCAAGACGAAGATATCAAACGTAAACTAACAATTAAGAAAAAGAAGAAACCATCTGTTACTACTGAGGAAGCAATCATTGTGTCCCAAGATCAGCTCGTTGAATTTGAAATTCCTCATCCAGATGATCAAGAGGCCGAAAAGATTCAAAAAGTAATCGTATCTGGAGAAAAATCATTTGTCTCACCATCAGTGACTGATGAACCAGCCAGTAGTCAACCAGAATCTGAAACTAAGCCTGATGAAATTTCTCTTAAACTGAGAAAATCATCAGAAGAACTAGAACGAGAGCCAGTTATCGAAGAAGATACAGGAATAGAAGTTACAGTTAGGAAGAAAAAGAAGCCCAAGAAGAAAGAAATTGATCAGGTTTCAGCTACCGTTCCAACTTCAATTGAAACACAAGAGATCCCTACTGATAAACATGAAGTTCCTACAGGATCTTCAATTGAATATACTCTTGGTTCCAGCGAACCATCTTTTGGAAAAGAAAAAATTTCGGATGCTCCAATTGAACAGGTTCCAATTGCTCCTGAAAAAAGTCAACTTACTATAATTGAAAAGCCTGAAGTTCCTGGGGAAGCTCCTCAATCTATCTTGCCATCGGGTCCTGAGTCCGACAAACTGATTGGTATAGATTCAGTTCCAGTTACTGGTGAAGATGTATCTTCTGATCACACTTTAGACGATGAGCAAATGTTACGTTTTGATAAATCAGAAGGTGAAAAGATGAAGCCTCCAATTGAAAAGAGAAAAGAGAAGAAGGCTTTGTCAGATCAAATCAAGCCAGATCAAGAAAAACTCTTAAAATCTCCTGAAGAATTGTTAAAAACCGATTTACCAGAAGAGGGTGATGATGTTGATCAATTCTTACCAACTTTCACTCAATCGGATGACGATATGTCCACATCAGTCTCTCCGACAATTCCTCTTCTAGTCATTGCTGATGGAATACCAGCAACACAACCAATTGATTCTAGCCATCTTCCAGAGGATGAATCAATCGAATCTCCTCTTGGAATACACCATCTATCTGAGAGTGCTACAAAAGATGGAAAAGAATCTCCAGAAGGAATAGTATGCTTGGCTACAGCCAAAGCAGATCTTCTCACAACTGAACAGAAACCTGGCTCACCAAAAGCCGCTGAATATGAGCTAAAACTTGGACGTGATGGGAATGTCCTACAAATTCGTGAGCTAGAGTGTAGTGATCAGAATGCTTTGAGAGGTAAAAAATTCGATTAGAATGTTCGTGATTGAATGTGATCATCATCAATATATGTGTGTGTGTAAATGTTGACTCTATCTGAATCATTTCACGACCTCAGGTATATAATACCTTCGAGGTCCATCTGTGTTGAAGTGATCGCCAATGTGGTGATCAATCTAATTTCGGTAACATTTGTGTGTTCACTAATAACTAGTGAATAATTTATTTGTCGATATCTTTTGATAACCTTATTTTCATTCTTTCTACCAAACAAAAATTTTTCCGCATTTTTTATTCTTTTTGCACCCTATTTTATGTGTTTTTCTTTCTTTCTCTCTATTTCTCACTTAATATGCTTGTACAATCTCATCTTGATGTTTTATCATTCTTCTCTTCACAGAACCACTCTCTCGTACTCTACCATTCACGGTTATGCAACGATATCAAAACTCATCACTCTATATGTGTTCATTAACCGTTTGGATCTCATTGATCACATTGCTAATGATTTTGATTGCCAAAACAAACTTTTCACCTGCATCTGCATCATGCTTTTGCGAATAACACGCTTATCTATATGTGACCACTTTTCTGTGTCTACTCAAATCATACTCTCCATACTCTGTTTCGAGTATCAAAAATGATATACATGATATATACATGTATATGTACATATTCTATGTCTTAACTTCTTTCTCTCACAACAACTTTTCCACTCACACCTCGATAACTTGTACATGATGTATATTGTACAATATTACTGGTCATGAACTCTCACCTGATCAGTTCTAACTTTTCATATCTCAAGAGAAGCTAACAGCAAACAATGTGCTCACTAATCCAATTCTTTTTGGCTCTGAAAACCAAAAAAAGAAGAATGAGATACATGTTGCAAAAATTGGCCTTGTTCGTTGGAAAATCATCATCAAATGTACTATTGCACTTTTGAACTGAATGTTGTATCCATTATATGTGTGTTCTATGTTGGAGATGAATCAGAAAAAACTCTATCTTCACTATATGTTTCCAGCGTTCTCAACATTCCTTGGAACGTTATACTGTATACTCACCCATATCTGACTGTCAACTGTTGGTTGTTATGGAATACATTTCATATGCTATTCTTTTTCCCCAAAAATATATGTGATCTCTCACCGATCAACTATAACTACACTTATTCACTCACCACTGTATATATATATACACTAAAAGACTCATCTGCACTTCGGTGGTACTGGTGTATATCTGTGCTCCATATCCAATATGATTAATCAAATTTCCTTTCATTCCATGTTACAAATTCTTTTTCTTGTTTTAACCATGTCCTTTAAATTTTATTTCCTTGACTAATTTTTTTTTCATCTTTTCTTTCTATCAGCTCCAATACCAACAGAGCAATTCCATGAAGTTGATGTTGTCCAAATTGAATCCAGTAGCAGCATAACATTACCAAAACCAACAATTCAAGAAGTCAAAGAAACTGATACTGTAACATTGGAAGCTCCTGAAGAAACAGTAGAAGAGGTTTCAGGAGAATTCAAGCCCAAAAGAGTTAGATTCAGTATTGGTGAAGAAATTCTGAGCCCAGGAGAAACGGCTATTCCAGAACAGGAACTGCCTAAAGAGGAGCTTCCTGAAGATGAAACAAGAGAGAAGCCCGATGAAAAAGTGGAAACATTGAAGCTAAAGAAAAAGAAGCCTGTTTCTTCTGAAGAAGAAGAAGTAACAGCTGAACGTAAGAAACCAGAAGATGTAACAATTGATATTGTAGCAAAGAAAAAGCCCAAGAAGAAAGAAAAGCTTCAACCTGAAACGGAAACTTTGGAAATAAGCAAGCCTCAAGAATTGCCTGTGACACAGGAAACAATTGAAGCTGATATCGCAAACGAAAAAATTGAACAAACGCCAGTAGCTCAAGAAAGACCGGAAACTCAAGAGGAATCTGTTGAAATTACTATCAAACCTCGCAGATCATCCTTCCAACACCCAAGTGAAGAGGTGAAAAAACCTTCTAAGAAGACTCCAATTGAAAAAGAGCAGATCGAAACAACATCTGTTGACATCAAGGGACGAGAAACTGTTTTCAAAGTACCCGAGAGTGAAGATTCTGAGGGTCTCGAAACAGTATCAATCGAACAGAAACCTCGTAAAACTTCCTTTGCATCAACATCAGATCTACCTTCCGAAATACCGGAGGAAGATCGAAAGCAACCATCATCAGAACAAGAAGCTAAAGACGAAATCGAAGAGGGGAAAGAAGAAGATATTCCTGTAGAAGCGAGTCTTCGATTAAAGAAACCAGCAAAACATGAAGATGAAAAGACTGAAGAAACAAAACCTTCAGTCGAGCGAGCTGAAATTACCATTGAGAAGAAGAAAAAGAAGCCATCAATTGAAACGGAAACAACAGCTCTTACCGTCTCTGAGGCTGTAGTTGAGACCAAGGTTCCATCTCTAGAAGAAAAGGAATCGTTGGTAGAACTTCCTATTCAGCAGCCCCAAGATGGGAAGCCTGAAGAGGAAGAATCAATTAAACCTAAAACGACCATCAAGAAAAAGAAGAAGCCATCTCTAACAACTGAGGAGGCAGTTATTGTATCACAAGATCAGATTGTGGAATTTAAGGTTCCTCATTTAGAGGAGGATCAAAACCAAGAGCAAGCTCAACTAGATATCAAACCTAGGAAGCAATCATTTGTTTCACCATCAGCACTCGATGAACCAGTGGTTACTCAACCAGACGATGAGACCAAGCCTAGCGAAGTCTCTCTCAAACTGAAGAAACCATCCAAGCAACCAGAGCAAGAGGCTAGTATCGAAGAAGATGTAGGAGTTGAAGTTAGTATGAAAAAGAAGAAGAAACCGAAGAAAAAAGATGAAATTCCTGAGGCAGAGCTAACCACTACTTCTTCTCTACCTGAGGAACAAATTCCGCAGATTGGATCCGAAACAGTATCAATTCAAAAAGATGAGATTGAATCGGTCCCAGAAGGAATGATCACAGAAAAGCCATTGGAAAAGCCAAAAGAACTGATTCCAGAGTCTGAAACAGATGAGACTGAAATTTTAATCAAAAAATTGCCTAAAAAACCTGTTGAACAAAAATCGATAGAAGATATCACTGAAGATATTCCAACTCCTGTAACAGTTAAGAAAAAGAAGAAGATTTCGAAAAAGGAACCAGTGCAGACTGAGACCTCTGTAACTATCGAAGAAAAGCCAGTTGAAGTATCTCAAGCAACCGATTCGGCTACTGAAATGACAATACAGTCCGAAGATAGTGTCTCTGAGTACTATGATGCTATTGAAGAACAGCCAACCAAGCCTGTTGAGAAGCCTACTTCTAGAGCTCCATCTGAAGAGGTAGAGGAAGTGCCTAAGCTGATTATCAGGAAAATTCCTAAGCCCAAAACGAAGATCGAAGTGGCTTATATGGAATTCCCAGGTAAGCGAGTAGTCTTCCATTTGCCTCCAACTGGTAAGAAGGAAGATGCTCAGAAACCAACTGAAGGTCCCACTAGGCTGACATTTAAAAAGAAAATTCGTACCCAAGAGGAAGTTGAAGTTGCAACTCTTTACTTCTCTGGGCGGCAAACGATATACTATCTTCCAACTGAAGATGTAAGTATGCCAACAACAGCACGACTTGAAATGCCAGTTGAAATTTCAGAGGAATATAGACCAGAGAATCTTCCTGAAGAAGAGGAAGAAACTCCTGAAGCACAACCTGAAATGACTGCTGACATCACCCCAAAGAAAAAAGAACGCGTCAAAAAACCAAAACAAGAGGTATCAACCAAGGAATTGGAGGAAACTTTACCTGAGGAGTCAGTTGTATTGAAAAAGCCTTCCAAACAGATTGATGAAGCAGATCTTTCATCTGAGATCACTTTGAAAGGCAAATCTTCTGAGCGGGAAACTCTTGTATCAGAAGATGTTGGAGTTGAAATTGCTGTAAAGAAAAAGTCGAAAAAAGAAGCTGTTGAAACTTCAACACTCTTGATCACTGGAAAGGAAACAGTGTTCCATGTTCCAGCTGATACTCAATCTATGGTAAAAACAAGAGCAATCACTATTCCAGGTGAAGTTTCTGAATCATATGCACCAGAAAAACCGAGAATCGAGGGAAAAGTTAAGGAAGAGAGAGATCTCATCGCTCAACCGAGAGAAGATGTTGAAAAACCTTCTGACTTACCTGAACAAGAGGAAAAAGAATCAAGTTTCAAACTGAAATCTCCTCGAAAAAGTTCTGTTCAAGAGAAACCAGAGGAAATTTCTCTGAGAATTCAGAAAAAGGCTCCAGAGGAAGAGGCACAAATAAGTGAGGACATAGGTGTTGAAATAGCTATTAAGAAAAAGCCAAAAAGAACTGAAGATGCTGAGACCACATCTCTTGTCCTGCCAACTCAAGAGGTTTCATTTTCACCTGCTGAAGATGTTGAAGTGATCAGTGAAAAGGTGGTTCCAAAAGAGACTGAGATTGAGAGCAAACCAGCTAATGAAAAAGAGGAAGATGAAACTGATATAAAAATCAAACGTCCAACCAAGAAGATTGACCAGCCTGAGAGTGATCAACCTACTGAGGTGACATTTAAGCTTGATGAAACAAAACCCGAAAAGCCAATCGAGAAACCAATTGAAGAGGTTGGCGTTGAGATAGGTATCAAAAAGAAGAAGAAACCGAAAATCAAAACAGAGGAAACTGTTGAGGTAACCTCTGTCACTTTACCTGGTAAAGAGATTTCATCAACTGTTCCTGAGGATGCTGAGGCAGTATCTCATCAGGTTTCCATGAAACTTGATCAACCAATTGATTCTGAGAAGACTGAATTTGCGCCAGAAAAAATTCCAGATGAACAACCAGAACCTAGTGAAGCAACTATCCGTCTCAAGAAACCTTCAATACCAAAGGTTGAGGAAGAAGTGAAGCCTGAACAAGTGATTGAACCAACAGAAATTGCTGTCAAATTGAAAAAGAAGAAGACCAAAACTGAAGATGTTGCTCCTGAGACAACCGAAACATTGACAGTTGCACCAGTTCCAGAAGAAGTTCCATCATCTTCGCCAAGTGTTGCTGAGAAAGTTACTGTTGATGAGCAAAAAGTACCAAAATCTAAAAAATCAGAAACAAAAACTGCTGAGGATGCAAGCCCCTTGAAGCTTAAAATAAAGAAGAAAGATACTCCTATTGAAGATACTGGAATCATTGAAATTACACCTCGTAAGCAGGCTGCTGTGAGTCCAGAAACCGGAACAGCTGAGAAGATGAAAAGAGCATCCATATCATGGAATGCTGAAGGGGAATCGATTCAAGTTCCATTCACCAAGCTAGAGGAAGAGAAACCAGATGAATCTCTAGAACCAATAGAAGAGCAGACTGTGAGCATGAAAAAACCAACTCGCAAGGCATCTGTACCTGAGGAAAGCATAACTGAAGCTGAATTCAAGTTGCCAGCAAAAACTCAACCTTCCAGTGAAGATGTGAAGCCTGAAGAGGTTTCGATAACAGCAACTGATGTGAAATTGAAAAAGCCGAAAGAATCGAAAGTGGAAGATTTGAGTGCTGAAACCACAGCAACTGTGGTTCAAAAGAAGCCAACAACCAAGGATCAGCCAGTTGAATCGACTGGCACAATTGAAATTACTCCTAGAAAACAGTCCACAACCACTGTTCAGCCAGGTCCTGAGATTGAGTTGATGAGAACTCGAAAATCGATTCCTTGTCTCAAGACAGAGGAATTCCGACCCGAAATTCAATTGGAAACTCAAGTCACTTTACGACGCCCATCGAAAGTTGGTGCCGAGGCAAGCTTAATTGAGCGTTCCCAGTCAGTTGAAGAACTTGATACCGAAATTATCATCAAGAAGAAGTCTAAGCCTCGTAAGAAGTCACTCAAAATGGAAGAAGTTTCTGCTGTGATAACCCAGGGTGAAGCGCAACTATTATCTGGGCCTGAGACTGTCGATGCAGAATCAGTTCAAATTGAACAGAAATCAGAAGTGATGAAGAGACCCCCACTTCCAAAGGCTGTGGAGGAGGAGAAGAGAATAGAAGATGCTGTCACGATATCCAAACCTAAGACGAAGAGAGATGAAGTTGAATCGGAATTCAAGATACCAAAACCTAAGCCATCTGAAGCTGATATTCAAGATTCTGGTCCTTCTGAAGAGCCAGTAGCTGAAATCACACTGCCAAAGAAGAAAAAAGATGTCCAAGAAGAAGTGATCTCAACAGAGATGACCATTCTTGACAGTCAAGTGGTATCGAAACCGGAAGTTGAGTCACCTGAGTTGACTGAAAAAATCACCATTGAGCCTGTTCCTTCATCATCAACAGTTGAAGATGCCAAGCCATCATCTCCTACGAAAGATGAGGAAATCAAGATGACACTGAAGAAGCCTAGCAAACCATCTACCAAAGAGGCTGAGGCACCAATTGAGGCTGTTGAAGAAGTTTCAACTGAAATTCGTATCAAAAAGAAGAAAAAGAAGAAGAGTGTTGATGATGGAGAATCAGTTGAAGAAGTGATCAAAATGCCAACTATTAAAGACAAACCTGAAGCAGCACCAATTGAATCTGCATCAGCTGATCTGTCAGTAGAAATTGAAACACCAGAAGCTATTGTAACTAAACCACAGGTTTCAGATGAGGTGGAAAAACCTGAGGCTCCAGAAGAAGTTGAATACAAATTCAGTAGAAAAGAAAAGAAACCAGAAGAAAAGAGAGAATCTCCTGAGGCTGAATTCAAAATTCGTAAGCCTTCAACCAAAGAGACTAGTCCAGAGGAAGCAACATTCAAGCTATCTCGACCTTCGCCAATTGAGAAGACCATAGATGAGGTGTCAACTGAAACAATTCTCAAAATTCCATCTCAAACTGAACTCGTATCAGAGGCACCACAAGAAGCTCAAGCTATTGAGGAAACAATCCAATTGGCTTCCAAAACAATCAAGAAGGAAGTTGGACCAGTTGAGGTGACTGTTGAGCAAGCAGGCACAGTTATTTTACCTTCCAAAATAGCCCAGCAAGAGTATTCTGTTACTGAAGAAGAGGATCAACTTTTGATCAAAAAAGAGGTTCCTGAAGAGATATATTCAGAGCAGATGGAAAAGGCTTCCAAAGTCAAAGCTCCGATAAAGAGTAAGGAGGTAGTTGTTGTGAGTGACGAAAAGCCCGCTGAAGAAGAGGAACCAGTTGTAAAAATCAGAAGGAAAAAATCTCAAGACAAACCAATTGAATCTGAATTTGAGTTTGAAAAAGAGAAACCTCGAGAAACATCTCCTCAGGAAGTTTCAATTGAAGTTAAGAAACCCAAGAAGCGTACATCGAAAGCAGACATCAAGGAAATCGAAGAGGAAGCTAAAATTGTTCTCCCTGAAATGGTCGAAAAAATTGAAAAAATATCATCAACCGATGAAGAGCACAAAGTTGAGCTATCAATCGAAGGAAAATTATCTCAAGAAGCACCCGAGAAGACTGATGATAAAGAATTCAAATTCAGAATTAAGAAAGAAAAACCTAAAGAAACTTCACCTGTTGAATCCGAATTCACTCTGAAAAAGGACAAACCGAAAGAGACTTCTCCTGTAGAGGAGAGCATCAAACTGAAATCCAAGAAAGTCTCCAAGAAGAAGATTGAAAGTGATGTCGGTGAAGCTGTGGAGACAGTCAAGATACCGACTGAACAGCCTAAGCCAGAACAAACCTCGGAAGAAAGTGAAGCTGCTCAATTAACAATCAAAAAAGAGGTATCAGAAGAAGAGTATAGTGTTGCAATTCAGCGCAAAAAGAAGAAGAAAGATGAAGATAAGGAGGAAGAATTCAAATTTGGACTTCGACGAAGAAAATCTGAAGAAGCTCCTGTTGAATCAGAATTCGTGGTCAAAAAACCACAGCCAGAAGAAGAATATCCTCCAGTTGAAGAGCAATTCACAATTCCCAAGAAAACTAAGCCAAAAGTGAAACCTTCAATTGAAAGTCAGGAAACTGCAATGGTTTCGCTACCTGATCGTAAAGAGGAGGTCGAATATCAAGTGACTCAAGAAGATTCTGAATTGACTGTGATCAGGAAAGCCTCTGTTGAGGACGAAGTTATCGAAGAGCAGCGTGAATTTGATAGAGAAGAAGAACATCGATTCAAATTGCAACGTAAACGTTCCGAAGACGTCTCAGTTGAATCAGAATTCCAGAAAAAATCTCCTAGAGAAACTTCTCCTGTCAGCGGATCATTTGCAGTGAAGAAGAAGAAGTCAACTCGTCGTAAAGATTCACAAGATGCTGAAATAGTCTATGAACGAGATGATGGCCAATCCATCAGCCGTGAACGTCGCACAGTTGAAGAGGAAGAAGATCAATTAACAATTGTGAAAAGAATTGATGAGCAAGAATATCGAAAAGAGCGTCGAGATTCAGAACAATCTTTCAAATTTGGATTAAGACGTCGAAAATCGGAAGACAGCTCAGTAGCAAGTGAATTTACCGTGCGAGAAAGTTCCATAGAACCACAGGTAACATCACCTGTAGAGGAGAAATTTGAAGTTCCCCTGAAACGTCGTAAGCCTCGTCGTCAAATATCTGAAGATGAGTCCAGTGCATCTGAATCAATTGCTCTACCATCCAGAACAGAAGTTGCTGAATACAAAGTGTTCGAAGAGGCAGCTGAAACTACCATTCAATTGGTTGCATCTGAGAGTTATATTGCTGAATCACCAGAATCGATTAGTCTTTTAGAAGGTGAAAAAGTGTATCTCGTTCAGAGATACAGTACTGATTGGTGGTTCGTGAAAAAATATCTAACCAAGCAAACAGGACTTGTTCCGGCGAGAATATTGTCCGACATCTCTCAGTATGCTCAGACAATTGAAGAGAAGCTCAATGAAAAGATCGAAAGACTACCAATTCTTGAAAGTAAGTCGAAACAATTCCATTGATGATGGATAGAATTGATTCTCAAATTTCCTTCAACTTAATTGGTAAACTTTTCTCTACTCACTAGGAACCGATCGAAGTGGTGAATATTCTGCTCCAATTTTTACGAAAAAATTGACCTCTGTCACATGTATGGAAGGTCAGAGCCATGTTTTCGAATGTCAAGTACGAGGAAATCCTAGACCAACAGTGACTTGGTTCAAAGAGACTAGTTTCATCAAATCATCAGAAGCTTTGGAAATTGTTTCAGATGAGGAGACTTATAAGTTGATTATCAAACAAGTGATACTCGAAGACACAGGAATGTATACTGTTGTTGCCAAAAACAATTCTGGTTTTGCTACTTGTTCTGCTGAACTTTTTGTTGAAGGTAATAATTCAACCTGATGATAAAATTCTGAAGATATCATTCACTTACTGATATCAAATTTTTCTAACCAATTTTTACAGAGGATGAAAGAACACCAGCCCATTCTCGTCTAAGCTTTTCTCGGGAATCATCTATCTGTGATACGATAAGTTTGGATGGAATTATTCCCTTCTTCTCGGAGCCACTTCGATCTCGAGAGTTGAATATTGGAGAAGATCTAGAAATGGAATGCACTTTGGCTGCTGAACCTAAGCCACACTTTGATTTGAGATTGAATGGCAAGCCAGTCGATTCTCGTCGAGTTCGAATGATTATCGATGAAGAGCTCAGCTTATTCCATATTCGAATAATAACCCGAGAAATTACCATCGAAGAATCTGGTACTTACGAGCTGATCGCTACCAATGAACGTGGTGTAGCCAAAACACACTGTAAAATCAATGTTAAGCCTGAACCAGTGAAGGGTCCAAGATTCATTGAAAAGTTTATCGATCAAAATGTTATCGATGGAGAACAATTTGAGCTATCAGTACGCATTGAGTCTCAGGGACGAACAACTGTTTCATGGTATCGAAACGATAAGAAGCTGAAAGAAACAAGATCATTGAAAATGCTTCATGATGAACGTTCCAATCGATACACTCTTCAAGTGGACAAGGCATCTCGAGAAAAGGACAACACAAAATTCCGAGTCAAAATAGAAGATCAACTTGGCTGTATAGAACATTCAGCCGATATAAGGGTCATCAATCAGCGAGCATACTTTTTGGAAAAAATGGTTGAAGTTGAAGCAAAAGAGCGTGATGAAGCTCTGTTTGTGGTCAAAGTATCAGAAGACATCAAAGTTCATTGGATAAAAGATTTCGAAGAAATTGTTGAAAGCCCATCCAAGTATGTTTTCTTCAGTGAAGGCTTATACCGGAAATTGCTCATCAAAAATATCGGCATCATCGATGAAGGAGAATACACTTGTATGATTGATGAGGATGAAAAGTGTTCCGCTGATTTGATTGTTATCGAATTACCGCCAGAAATATCAACCAAATTGAAAGACACAACAGTGATCAAAGGCTGTCGTGTTGAATTGTCCATCGAACTGACCAAAGGTGATGCTCTGGTCAAATGGTGTAAAGATGGACACGAATTATCATTCAGTCCACATATTCGATTGGAAATCGATGGTAAAAAGCAGAAGCTCATCATCAATCGAGCTCGTATGGTGGATGCTGGTGTATACTCTTGCACAGTTGGTGAACAAAGTTGCAATTGTACACTGACAATCGAAGAACCAGGACCAGATGCAAAACCGGAGCCATCATTAACGGTCACCTTTGAAGATGAACCATCAATCCAATACTTTGAACGAACTGAACAAGAGCGTGATCAAACATCCCAAACATTCAGCACAACATCCACATCGTGGATGAGAGAAGCTGGAGTAGATCCAGTTGTTCGAAGTTATGTGAAACATAAGCTAGTCGGAAGGAATGAATATTTCTTCAAGATTTGGCATTATCCGAAAAATAAATCCATGACCAGTGAATGAACTGGTCGATGATTGATCAATAATTTTATCACCTATGCAATCGAAAGGATTTAAATCATAAAATTGTATAAAAATATACTTTGTTGTTGTTATTGTTACAAATTTTATTGCTTTAATCTTTGTGATGATTGTTTGAGTTGGGGCTATAAAAAAATATTTCATTCATTATCGTATATGTATCATCTGAACAGAATAGTAAAGTTTTCATCATATATATAAAATACTGTCTTACAGATTTCTTCCGGCCAAAGATTCTCCAATTTCGATTGAAACTTGAAAGAATAGACGAGAAAATCAATGAACTCTCAATCCTAACCTAGTACAAATCATGGGACCTTTTTATGAAGAACTAATAGCATTTAAATAATTTCGCAACAGAATAGGGAGAGTACAAGCACATCATTGCTCGAAGAAAATCTTGAGATGTATTCCGTATGAAATTGATCACATGAAATCTTTGGTGTGATCCAACAGGAGAAAGTCATTAACATTCTATTATGGCCTCTAGTGAAGAATTTCAGTGCGCTCGGAATCAATTTTATCAATGTAGTCTTGACCAGCGCAAGCGGTTAAAGTGGATAACTGACGATCTTTGCTCTAGCTATATGAATTGAAATTATCATGAGTAGTATGATAGGTGTATAGGGGGACCCAACCCAGATTTATAGGGGGTCCTAACTCAGAATTATAGGGGGTCCTAACTCAGAATTATAAGGGGTCCCAACTCAAATTTATAGGGGGTACCATTGTCGCCACTCCAACAATACTCGATGTATTGGTTATTGTAGTGGTTATTGTATTCTTATCAGAAGTATAAACAAGATTTCTTCCTCTTGTTGTGATCAGCTTTAAATATAAATTCTTGTCTTGAGTGAATTTCAGATAGAGTGCTTTCCAAAGTACCCCAAAATACCCAATCCAAGGAGGAGGGTCTTGGAGGATAATCTACCATAGTCATAGCATCACATAGAAGTACACTTTCAATAGGACCCCCTATAAATTTGAGTTAGGACCCCTTATAATTCTGAGTTAGGACCCCCTATAAATCTGGGTTGGGTCCCCCTATACACCTATCATACTACTATCATGAATCTGATATCAATTTAATAAGCTATGCATTCTTACATTATTCTTGCTCAATTTTCTCTAATTTATTCATCACATCCAGAGGCACAAGCCACATCATAAATTGGACTAAAAGTACAAATTTCACCTCTGTGGTGATCGTAAAAAATGGTTGGGCACGGGTTGTATTCAGCATCCTTGAAATTCGATTTACAAATTTCTGTGATTTTCAGTGATAAACCAAGTACATCACTTTTTCAGGTCATATTTCTCTGAATACAGCACCAAGATCACCAGAATTGGGCACTGCTCCATACTGAAAATCTCGCTCGATTACATTGAAAAATAGTTTTCTTGGAAGTCCATGATTTCATCGATGAAAAATGCAAAGTAAAAATCCATTTAAAACCTTAATTTCATTGTAGTTTCTCACATATTCCCATGGTACTATTTTTACTAACTTCCGGTGAGATGAAGTCTTACTTCCAACCGATACTTTTCGCCTGTAGTGTGTGAAAATCACCTTCCATTCATTTTGAGCGTATTTTCACTCATTTATTTTCTCTTCTCTCTCTCTCTCTCTCTCTCTCTCTCTCTCTCTCTCTCTCTCTCTCTCTCTCAATCTCTCTCTCTCTCTCTCTCCCTCTCTTCTATTTCAGTTCCATCTCCATTCGAAGAGACGAGCTTCATACCTTATACCTTAAACATCACCAGAATTAACCAAACGTTCATGGTTTGGCAGTTTGATGGGCAATGAGAGAGATGAAACTCATGTTCTTTTGGTTCGTGACAAACCTTTAAGTGCTGTTAAAGCGGATCTCATCCACGCATTCTTGTCGGTAAGAAAACTATGATCACGGCATATAAGTATAAGGTCTATTCTTTCCTCTCTCTCTCTCCTCTTCTCCTCACATCTCACCCACTGAATTTGATATATTCACCATCCCAAGGATGTCACTCAATATTGTAACAATAAATTATCTTCAGCATCCTTCTCACTCACTCTCACTCGAAATTTCATTTTTTCTTCATTCATCTTCTCTCACTCTCTCATCTGATTTAACTACTCTCTCTCCTCTCTCAGATCTCCGATCTAAGTCATTCGGTTTTATCGCCTACATCTTTTCAAGTTGAATATAAGAGGCCTGGTAATACGGCCATGTTTCAGCGTAATGTTCGATTCCATGTTAATATAACTCCTGCTGGTGGGCCGCATATTGATGGTAAAAAGAGTAACACAAATTGTAAAGAGAATCATGAAATTGAGAAGCCTCTTATATACGCGATAACTTTTACCCTATTATCGGGTGAGTTTGAAAAACAATTGAAAAGAAGAATGAGAAGAAGAAGAGAAGTTATATAATATTGTTAATTCGATAAGGTCTCTCTCTCACTCTCTCTCTCTCAGCCTCCTCTTCTTTTTTTACGGTGTTATTACTTTTAGTTATCAGCTTTAAAGCTTTTGAATTGATCTTCTCTTCTGACTTCATTCATTTGCATAGTATTTTATTCTCCTCCTTCTTCTCACCTCACCTTCCTCTTGCTCCTCTCTCTCTCTCTCTCTCTTCTTTATCCATCTAATCATTTGAGTATATATTCATAGGTCCTATTCGTCGATTCAAGAGGATTTGTGATCGCTTACAAGTGCATATGCTCGGACGCCGAGGTACTGGCGGTGTTCAGTTATCACCTCGTACTGATCGAAAACTTTCTCGAGATCTTAGTGATTCATCATCTTGTGGATCAACAAGCCATTCACCCATAGGAACTCGAATTCATATTGCCGAAGACACTATCAGTCTGGCAGCATTCAAATTCCAGCCTATCATCGAAGGGTGTACCGTTGTCACGATGGAAATCAGATCAAGATGCGGCGACAGACATTTTTGATAAGCAACAAATAACTCAAATACTTGTCAATGTCAATGCTAATAGTTTTATCCATCGAAATGGTGAAGGAAAAGGTAAAAATCGAGATCAAGCATTCTCAATGTAATCTATCTCATCTTAACTCAGGAAACCTCTTTTTTTAATCGTAACTTTTTTTCCTTGTTTCTTTTATTACTTTTTTGGTGATTTTTGGCCCAAAATTTCTTCCCCAATCAAGAGTTAATTATTCCACCAATTTTAATCATGATCTGATCTTGAATCCTCTTTTTTTTCTTCCCATTTTTCTACTTACTAATAGCAATTTGAGCATAAATTTGGGAACAAACGGCAACAGTAACAATAATAACTATGTCGTGGAATCAAGCTCAAATGCTCTGATCAATCCAGCTTACAGTCGTGATCGAATTGTGGTTCCAATAGGACGACGAATGAGCTCAGATCCCAAAAGCCGATAGTGTATGATATTTTTTTTGTTCCATGCAGCGAGGAGATAAAAAAGCGAAAAAATATCAATTTTTCCAGGCAACGTGATCACCTTTTCCATGAACATTGGTTTTCCAAAATTAAGCCAAACTTATTGACGATTGATTTCAAATCGATCAGCAATCTTTATCTCGCTCTTGCTGTCGAGCATTATTATTGATGATTTCAAATCATTTGTTCAATCTTATGATGAGAAAACACTTGATAATAATGGTGAGATTAGTGATGATTGCTGTGATTGCCTAAAAAAGGAAAAGATTCATGGTCCTTGCTTATCTCCATCTTTTGTCTTTTCTATTTCTCCCAAAAACAAACTAAACTCATATTTAACTTGAAAATAATTATGCTATCCATAAGTTTGCTCATTTTTTCAAAGGTTCCCATCTCCTAAATGACCAAAAATTGTGAGATACATTCAATTGAGAAATCTGACAGAGAGAGAATAAGAAAGAAAGAAAGACAAAAAGCTTCCCAGCCATGAAAATTCGATCTCTTTCTTTCTCTCTCTCTCTCTCTCTCTCTCTCCCAACTCCTTAGAATCTCCAACAAAATATTTAGTCGATAATTATTATTATTCGAGTGTAACTATTTGGAAAATTGACTGTTTTAACTCAGGACTTCAACAAGTTACATTTTGACAAATGATGATAGAAAAGGTCATTTCTTGATCAAAAAAATGCATTACAGCTTACGAGTATGATTGGAATGCATGATTCCTACTTGAAACCAATATTAAATTAAATGAATTCATCTGATTAATAGAAATTCAAATCATTATAGCCTTTCTGGCTCCATTTTTTAGCTGAAGGGCATCGTTTCACTGATTTTATTCTATACCGGTACTGAAAGATTCACTGACCATTATGCTGATGCTAGTTGCTCTTTGACGGTGGAAGCTAAAAATCCTCCAGCTCCTAGCCAATCACAACCCTTGCTATTGTATACCTCGAGAGCGGGCAAAAGAGAAAACCTGAAGCCGAGTGAAAACAGCGTGTACTGTGGTCACCACCATTGTCTCAGTTGATATTTGTTACTTATTTTTAATTGTTTTCTCTAATTGTTCCATTAATGAGCCGAAGAGAAGAGTTACTTTGTGAGCTTCGTGAGCGTAACCGTCGCGAACATGAGGAGCGGCTAGGGTGATCCAGAATATCAGGCTTATTTAAAAAGTATTGGGTCGCCGGACTACTCACCCGGAACCTTCAATTGGAACGGTAAGTCTGCTACTATTTTTATACAATCAAGTCTGACACTGCTCTTTTTCTCCTCCTCAAGATATCCCCATCATTCCAAAAACACCTGATGAGTTGGCCATCCGTTGGACACGGCAGTACAAATACGTCTTCAAACTGTACACTCCCAGAGAGGTTAAAGAGGTGGTAAAGATCATTGACAACATGAAAGATACTCTGGCTCCAGTGGTCGTATTTCCAGCTGCTGGTCAACCAACCACTGGACTCGGATCTGTCCACGATCTACTTCTTCGTGTTCCTCGCCACTGCATGTTGTTGTCAGCTTACTATTGTGTGTCCAAATTCATGAGGGGTATTGATTTGTTTCTCAGGCAATGCCTGGCCTGTGGCCAGTTTCTATCCATACATCTCATACGTATCGAGGATCGTTTATCACAGCATTGGAGGGAAGAATCTTGTATTGTGGTTTGTATGAGTGATGAAAAGGGACGTGTTTCCATCGAAGACAGCATTCGCCCAGCCTTCACCCAACGCGAGCCTCGTCCTGTGCCCGATATAACACAATTCATGCTCATACCACCACCATCACAGCCATCTTCCCTCAGTTCTGGTGAATCAGTAGTGATGGGTGATGATTGAAAGTACTCTTCTGTGTATTCTATCACTGTAATCTTTATTCTTGTAATAAAGTTTTTCGATAAGAGCGTGATATTTTGGTTTACGTTTCATACGGAATGCAATAGCAAGCAATACAAGTGTTGGTTCGGGGAGAGAGTCAGTCATCAAGGAAAATCTCGGGTTTGTACAGAGCAAGCTTTCGGCTATCCATCTGCTTCAATCTGCCTGTAATAGACTTAACCATCATTTATTTAACTGGTTGCCTATCCGATGTCTAGTGTCATGATGATTGTTATTAAATGTTCCACGTGATAGTGAAGGTGTTGTTGCCTGTGTATGTTTGTGTATGTCTCTGGTTTCAGTGTGTACACTAATCCAAATAATCTTTGAAAATGCCGGAAAAGATTGAAATTCCTCTTCGAGATAGTCCAGATGAGGTGATAGAACTTGATTGTGACAATTTACCGGAAGGAACTGAAGTGCTTGGCATCTTGAGACAAGAGCAGCCACCACTCAATTTATGGATTGCTTTGGCAGTAAGTTGCATTGAAAACAAACGCATTCATTGCCTAATGTTTTTGGTGGAAGCTAAAAATCCTCCAGCTCCTAGCCAATCACAGGCCTTCCTATTGTAAACCTCGAGAGCGGGCGAAAGAGAAAACATGCTTTCCAGGTGTTTGAAATTCGAGTGAGATGAGTTCTATTATTCATACCTGTGACCAGTGTGCTAGAACCTTTTCTGAAAAGGCCAAATTAGTGCGCCACTGCCAACAGTTCCATGGACTAGTCAAGCTCCCTAAGCTTACCTTGTGTGCTCTTTGTTCACATGAAGTTGATTCGAAAACTTTCGAGGCCCATTGTGAAAGTAATCATTCATTGAAGATATATCATCAAAGAATAACTTTGACCAACGAAAAAGGTAAGTATTATGAACTGAGTTTCAATCAAAAAACTTGCTCCGATAAATATCACTCAATTCAGTCGGATGAGGTCGGATGAGGTCGGATGAGGTCGGATGAGGTTCTCATTTCTCATTCTCTTTCTTTGTTTTCTCTCTCTTCTCTTAGATTTTGATGGCTGGAAGGTAACAGTTGAAAATGATATTTGTGCATACTTTGTGAATGATCAGGGGAAAATATTCAGTGAGAATGGTTACACTTAAATCTTCACATGTAATCGATCAGGACAATCCAAAACTCAAGGGAGAGGTCAGCGTGAGCTGAGGAGAAAAGGAACGAGGAAGACTGGGGTATTCTGTCCAGCTAGAATCAGAATATCTGTCAATCAAAAAGGAATTCATGAAGTTGATTTTGCTCCACTCACATTGGTCGCCAAAATGATTCAATCCATCTCAATATTCCAAAAGATGAGAGGGAAGATTTGAGAAGAAAACTAAATCAAGGGATGAGTCGGGTTTGCATACTCAAAGACATTTCGAACATGACTGAAAATTTGGATGAATCAGAACTGAAACCTATCAACTTGGTCCCTGATAAAGATTTAAGCAATATTTGTCAAAAATATGCGATCAACAATGTCAACAGGGATGATAGCAATGATTTACTCAGTGTGAAATCATGGGTGGCCACCAAGCTGGGTGAGAGCCCATCAATTATTCTTCACTACAAAAATCAGCATCAGAAAGATCCAAATAATATTCTGAAAGATGATGATTTCATGCTAGCTATCATGACACCAAACCAAGAAAAGATGCTACAAAAATTTGGGAAAGAATGTTTGACAATTAATGCAACTCATGGAACTAATAATTATGACTTTCAGCTCACTACTTTGATGGTACTCGATGAAGAAGGGTGAGTTACATTCTAACCAATCTAACCAATAAACTCGGATGAGGATGGATGAGGTAGAAATCCATCCCTCTCTCTCTCTCTCTCTCTCTCTATCTATCTATCTATCTATCTATCTTACTTACCCTCTCCACTCAGTTTAGTCGGATGAGGATGGATGAGTTGGAGATTTTTCTCTCTTTTTCCAATTTCTTTCACTCTCTTTACTTGATAAAATTGGATGAGGATGGATGAGGCTGGATAAAGTTTTTCATCTATTTTCTCTCTTTTGAAATTTTTCTTACTATTCAGGCATGGCTACCCCGTAGCCTTTTGTTATTCGAATCACACTGATTGTGAGACAATTAGGATATTCTTCTCAAAGATAAAAGATCGGGCAGAAGATTTTCCCACCAGAATTTTTATGAGTGATGATGCAGCCTCATTTTACAACGCATTCAAATCTGTTGCTGGAGGAGCTGAGCACCGTCTCTTATGCTCTCAGCATGTGAAAAATTCCTGGAACAAGAACTGGGCCAAGATCCATGACCCAAGTTTACGAGAAAAAATCAAAGAGAAAATTTCATCAATCTATGACGAACTTAATCCAGCTGCTTTCGAGCTACAACTAGATTCATTCATAGAAGAACTCACTAGCAGAGAGGAATCCAAAGAATTTGCTGATCATTCCATTCGTTTTCACTCTGGACGACGAGAAGAATGGGCACCTTGTTACCGTAGGAGACTTCATATCAATACGAATATGCATTTGGAAAACATGCACAGGTGATTATCAGAAGTTTCAGATATTTCATCGTTCTTCTCTCTCTCTTTCTCTCTCTCTCTCTCTCTGTCTTCTTTCACCATCTTCACTTGATAAAGTCGGATGAGGATGGATGAAGTGGAAATCTCTCTCTCTCTCTCTTTCTCTATCTCTTCCTCCTCTCTCTCTTTCACTCTCCAGAGCTATGTAATATAAGTCCACACTGATGTGAGGGTTTTAATCTACTCGGTCATATTCTGATGGATTCACGGGATGAAATTTTCTTAATAGAGGAATGATTTTTTTCATTTGTCAAAATGATGATGATGACTGAATGAATCAATCTTTGTGCTTCTTAATGAGATTGTGAATCCAATTCTGAATTTTATATTCTATCGGAGGAGTTTCGATTTCTTCAAGATTCACCGCGAAATTGGGTAGAAGAGAGAAGGCCATCTTTTCCCATTTTTTCGGTTCTCCTTCATCAGGAGAGTATCCAATATATTCGAATAGCTGAGACTGGAGATTGGATATCTCTGTCAATTTCACTTTGTCTTCTTGTAGAGGAAGATTCCCCTTATCATTGCGCTTCTTGTTGACATATCTCGCGCATGCATTGAACATATGCATCATGTTAACATGTCCCTTGTTATAGAAATTGGAGAAATCAACGTAGTCCAACATGGCTTTGATGGAGAAGCGAAGACGTTCAATCACTATGGTTGGAATGGCTATCTTGGATATACCCTCAGGTTTGTGGCGTCTGAGAACGGGACATCCTTTTCTACAAAGTCTTTCCAACTTAACACGCTCGTTTTCGAAAGTTGGGAGAGGCTGGAAAACTTTGAGGTTGGCCAAGATATGTTTCATCTCATCAAGACTGAGAATCATACCATTTGATGCATCAAATATACGCTCATGGTCTCTGAACTGAGCGATCCAGATACGATTATCATTAGTTCTATCAATAGCTGTGATGAGAGTAACATGTCAAGGTGTATAAGGACTCAGTTGGAGCTTGAAAACTTGATTCCAGACCAATTTCCGACTTTGGAATTTTGGCTTGGGTTCTTCCTCCACTTCGCCAATGGTTTCCTCAGATCTTTCCATAAGCTTCGAGCACGGTTCCATTGATTCCTCTTCATCCGAAGCTAAATCGATTTTTGTGTCGACCGAACAACCATCATCACCATCAAGACCACCATGAACACCATGATCCAGAGAATTGTCTGGCAACAATATACCACCTTTCATCACTCCAGGAGTTGAAGATCTCGGTTGATTGAATGTGTCCGATTATATATTAAATCTATCATCCATCTCCACACTCTCTTCCACATCGCTATCCAAATCAATCATTTCGTATGATGGTATGTTGAGGTTGGCAATCTCCATATCAAAAGAAGCAGAATCCAAGAAATTGGACATTTTCACAGTTTATCAGGTAAATACGAAGAAAACAGGAAGAAATTCAAAAGCTAATGTTGTTAAACAGCAAGAGAAGTGGCTTAACTCTCTGGCTGTTTCTCAATTTAAAGTGTATTGGTGACTATAGTGATAAAATCAGTTTGAACCAGTCCCTACTGGTCCAATTTCATCATTTAATAGGCTTGAAATCCGCAGAAAAATTCATCCATCACAGGATTTTTATAATTCCAGATACGGAAATGCATATATGTTATAGCCATGGGTGACGCATGCTCAGATATCCATGGCTATACCATATCTCTCCTACTTCTGCCTCAGTGGAATGTAATCATAATTTATACTCGGACACGAAAGATTTTGAGTAATTAATTGGATCATGAGGATATGATCCCTGAAATTGTCTTTTTTCTCCAAATTTCTGGTACTCAAAATGTAAGATCCTACCCGCTGGGAAGTCAAACTAGAAAAAATCTGGAACTTTTCAACATTTCAAAAACTTTCATGAAAAAAGTCAAAGATTCATAAGGAATCAGGAAAAATTTCTCTCATCATTTCTCTTCATCATAAAATCAAGAATCGCATGAAATGGCTATTATTTTTTCAACTTCTATCACATGGATGAGCATCAATAAACGAAAAAGTATCAACAATTTTATAGGGGAGAGTGCGTTTAGGATAAAATTTGTGAAATTTTTGCTCACAAGTTTAGATTTTCATCAAGTCTCCCCCAACTTGTAGGTTAAACAATTTTCATTTCATATTATTCATTCGAGAGAGTGATGGAACATGAATCGGGAAATGTTTGAGAGTGAATTTTTCAGGTTTCAGTTTTTGCGCTTTACAATGGAGAGATTCCCGGAGACTTCAGCTTTTTTCAAGCCTCCTCTCCATCCAAGTTTTCCGAAAGATTTCTCATTCACTTCGAAGAATGGATTTTCGCTACGTAAAATGCTGAAATCATGACAATAATTAGTTTCATCCAGGCCCATGGTTTCTTTTTGCTCCTTACTTAGATCATATTCAATTTGACAGCCGATTGAAACCAACTCATGAATAGATCCATTTATATCCAGTTCATCAGGAATTTTCAAGATGAATCGATCGCAAGCATGGAGTTAAATTGCAAAATTGAAGAAAAATGAAAAAAACTCCAGATTTTTTTCCGAGCGGGTATTGAGCTATCTCGAGTAAATTCAAGATTAACTTGAAAATGTAAGGCTCAGCAACAATTTTTCTGAATTTTTTTCTGAAAATTCGAGTACTTGCTGACAAGTGAGTCATTGAAGGAAACGTTAGCATTTTCAAAACACAAATAGAGTAGAGAGTTTCATCAAGCGAATACTGAATGCTTTGAATTAAATTTTTCAATTCGATACATCAATTGAGAGAAACTTACCTTGCACTATACATTTTTCACAATTATAAAAAAATGCTCAATCAAGAGCATCGAAGCTCGTGGCATCGGATTCCTGAGAAGAATTGGAATAGTCAATAGAATCGTTGGAATATTCGAAATGATCAGAGGTATTGGAAAAAATGTTGGGAAACGTTGTATCAGTCAAACAGGGTAAAAAATGGACGCTATGATATTGAGCAATAGGATGGAATTACTTTTCCTACATATTTTGAATTCAGGACAAATAGAGCATTTAAACACCAACTTTTGATTTTTTTTTGTAAAATAATCAAAAATAATATTGTCGTTTATTATTGCCAATCAAAACTAATGGATAGAATTCCTCCATGAAAATATCAAGTAATTCCAGAATTCTGAGACTCCGATTCAAAAACATCATGAGAATCAATCTTTCTTCAATCAGCTAGTGAATTAAGAGTAGAATATTGAAAAATCGAAATACAACTGGTAGAGTACCATCATCTCATTGCAATGAAAGACTCTGTTCTTTCGATTGGAATCCTCTCTCTAATCATCAATTGACAAGGCTCGTAATTCAAGATGACAAGAAAATCAAATTCATAATTGATGGAAAAAATATCCTGGATGAATAATTTCTCTCTTCCAAGGGTCGAAAACAATATATTACCAATATATTTCCACTCTTCAACCCCATCAGTAATGAACATCTCTTAGCTATCCAGTGAAGGAAGAATAATAAAAACTTGCTTAGTCAGAGAGAGAAAGTTTTCAAAAGTTGAATTCTGACTTCTATTCTTAACCGGAATCAATTTCATCCTGAGAAGCAATATCGAGTTCTCAGAAAATTAGGATAGACATTCTTGAGTATGAATGTCATGAACGAATGTATCTGATGATATTCTTAGTCTTTTGATGTTGCTGGAGATGATGTCATTTTAGATTCATCATTGATTCAAAGCCTCGCAACTTTATCAACTTTTTCCGCTCATACTCATTTCAATGATGCGAATGTGTATGTAAACGAGAGAGAAAGAGAATGAAAAGGTAAAATACATTGGTTAAAGTAATAGTTGATTGCAATCTGATCGTTTACAGAGGAGAGAGAGAGAGAGAGAACAAGATTCATGGAACTAGTCAAGGTATATTGATATAATTGTGGAAGCGCTCAATAAAGCACAATTTTTATACTTGATTTTCCTCTTATTTTTGCCGCCAAGAGAGATCGTTTCAATTTGAAGCCTCTTTCTTTCTTTAATTGCTTATTTTAGTTAACCAAATACGACCAAAGTAATCACAAGCTATCATATAAGCATCCACCTTCTTATACTCTTCATCCTCGTCATTTTCCTCTCTCTCTCGTGCCACTTAGCATTCTGATTGCAAAAAGGTGATTAAAACTATTCTGCTCATTCAGACCCTGATTAACGCTCACACATTTATATATTTCCGCTTCTCTCTCTCTCTCTCTCTCTCTCTCTCTTGGAAATGGTGAATGAAATATCATGCTTGAAAGTATCATCAATGAAATTCAGCTTCAATATGACCACGCGCTTTGAATAGGAAACTTCTTGGCTCACTAATACGATAAGCCATGAAAAATGAAAATGAAACATTAGCATTAACATTATAAATATGAGCATGGTGCGAAACAGAATGGCCTCACTCGATCCTCTCTCTTTCTCTCGATTAAAGTGACCTGAATTCGGGTTCCAACGTGCAGCATCTAACAGCATGTAGTAAAAGAAAGAGGCTGGAATGTTCATTGATCAACAGAAACTATTTTTTTCAGTGTCAAAACCAAACAAAGTTTGTGTGCTGAGCATACTCATACCTGCTTGGTATTAATAAAATAAAATGCTACCTTACAGAAGTGTGTGTTGAAAAGAGAGAGAGAGAGAGAGAGAGAGAGCCTTGAGAATGTCGTCATCATTAGCATCTTAGCATCTTGAAACTTTTTTCTTTTTTCTCTCTCTTCTCATTCTCTCTCTCATCACTCCAGCTACCAGGACCATGGTGAAGGACATGAAACAAACACAAACACCGAACCACACACACAATATCATGCATGATAGTGTGTGTGTGTATGGATTGCCTCCTGGATCGAGATAGAGAAAAGCGAATAATAATATTATCATCAATGTCATAAGATAAGCAGTATTATTATTGCCATGGGTTGGCACCATGGGATGGAGATGAAGAGAGAGAAAGAAAGGGAAAAAAGAGAGAGATGAAGAAAAAAACCAAAATTAATCATCGTACACATGGAACTTGTTTATCTGAAGGGAAGGCAATCAAGCGAACCATTTGTTCCGGAAAAAGAACAGAGAGAAAGGAAGAGAGAGAGAGAGAGAGAGAGAGAGAGAGAGAAGTTCCATTCTCTAAGGATAGGCCTGAGAGAACGATAAACATTCCCAATTCTTGGAGATGGATCAAAATTTGGTGTGAAGATTTCAACCAGAAACATCTATGACTCGCTTGCTGTGTGGATGGTCAGAGGAATATGATGGATTATTTCGGAAACAAATCATCTTAATAAGCATGAAGTCATCGAAAGATTGTCGAAATGATACGTTTTTGACTTCGTTCGTATGGGAATTGAGTTGCAATTGACAGGATGGAGAGAGAGAGAAAACAAGTTAAAAGTTGGTCATGAATATAAATAATCATATCGTCATCATCTTGATACCATTTACGGCAAACCTTTAATACTACTGATAAAAAAGTATGACATCAGTTAAACAGCAAGAGACTCTCTCTCTCTCTCTCTCTCTCTCTCTCTCTCTCTCTCTCTCTCTGGAAGAAAGAAAACTCCGATTGATGATGGTACTGCTCTGGGATGGAAAATAAAGCGCCTCTCATGATATATACGGAGGTTTCTGGAGAAAAAATTGCAGCTTCCGAATGAAACACACACCTGTAAATACGCCAACCCTTTCTCTCTCTCTCTCTCTCTCTCTCTCTCTCTCTCTCTCTCTCTTTCTTTCATCATCGGTCTTGGTGGTGCCATTTCTTATCCAATCTTGATCACCGATTTCTGATTAAAGCATCAAATGAGTCAATCTTAACTGTTTACTCTTGATTGCCGCTTGTCATACTCATACTAGCGCTAATCCATTGACACAGTTTTCATCCATCAATCAAACTAGTGGAACAAACTCTTGTCTCATGATGATCATCCTCTCCAGCATCGATCTGCTGCCAAAGACGATTCGTCACAATTGTTGACGATGAACATGGAAGAAAGAGAGAGAGAAATTGCAACCAGAAAGAAAGAGAGAGGGAGAGAGAGAGAGAATACAAGAGTTTTCGCCCAAAAAAGCATAAATTGTAGGACTTCATGTTCTTCCAGCCCATGTCATGGGAGTCCATTTATTTCAGCTCGCACACCAGCCTAATATTCCTATTTTTTCATTCATAATTCATTTTCGGCGGCTTTTTTTTCACTTGTTTTTCTATTCCGATTCCTTTGAAAAATACACTCACACACACACACACATATGAAAAACACTTTTTCTCTCTTCCATTCAACTTTTTCTCACCCAAGAAGATCTTCTTCCAGCTTCTTCCCTCTTTTTCTCTCTCTCTCCATCTCTTTCACTCTTCTTTATCCCCAAAACTCACTATTCATGGATCCATGAGATGTTTCCATGGCCTCATCAGATAGCAAAACATTCACTGAGCCTCTCTTCTTCTTCTCTCTCTCTCTCTCTCTCTCTCTCTCTCTCTTTTACTTACTCATTTGCTCTCTTTCCTCTCCCGCCTGATTCCATCCCATCCCAACCCATCTCTCCCCCTCTCTCTTCTCTCTCTCTCTTCTCTCTCCCTCAACCAGCATCTCTCTAGCTATAATAGCATCAAAGAAAGTGCAGTTTTCAGCTCTAACCAACCAACCAGTCGCCTCTCTCTCTCTCTCATCCATCCGATTCCTGTTGCCTTCCTAACGTTCTAAGTTCTGGGCTGTGGCTGTGTTTACGAGTTTCTGCATTCTTTTGCTCTCTCTCTTTCTCACACTAGCCAGCATCTGATCACTCATTCATTCACAATCAGCGAGTAGTTGAAAATTGTTTTTAACGGGTGAAGAAAATTTTTTTCCTCTCTCTCTCTCTCTCTCTTCTCAAGTTAATTGTGTACTAATACTGTGTGTATTTGTGTGATTTTCGTTTAAGCAACACGAAAAAAAGAATACCAATAATATGGCTGACCTTAAGGATATCATTTTCACCATTCTCAAGTGGGGCATTGTGGTTGTTGTGTCCATCGTATTGGTTCTCATGACCATACATGTCATTGAACATGCCAAAAGTTTAAATACTGAACAAGTGATCTGGATTATAGTCACCTATCTGGTCCTACTGTTCGGCTTTTTTGGTGCTTATCGGGAAGAATTTTTGTATGCCGTTATTTTCGGTATTGCCCTCATTCTCGATCTCATCTATGCCTACTCATCAAAGGCATCTGTTGGACGAGAGGATCAAAAGGGTGTTATGGTTGGTCTCACCATTGCCACATGGGTGTTTGCCTTCATGATTCGATTCGTTGGTGTCCATTCAATCCCGCTCAGATAATCGATTTCATCCATTCTTTATCTCTCTCTCTCCCATATTATACACACACCATACATACAATTCTTCTTCTTCTTCTTATGAATGTATCTCTCTTCTCAATGCCAATTACACCAATCCGGGCCAAATACCTCACCACAAGTGACTTGGATACATACTTTTATCTTCTCTCTTTCTCTTTTTTCTCATATGTTAAATGTGTGTGTATGCCATAGCCCATGTCCGCCCATGATCTTCTCTTCTCTTTTTTTCGCTTCTTCTTCCTCTTCTCAACTATCGATCTTTTCTCTCTCTCTATCTATCTATTCATATTATCATCACTATGATGATAATATTATGGCTTAATTTTTTTTCCGCTATCAGCAAAAGTCCTTTCAAAAAATGATCATGCAAAGAGAGTATACCTCTCTTTTATTCTCTCTCTCTCTCTCTTAAATCATTTTATGACTCTTATACACACTCGTTTCTTCTATCCTCCCAACATTTACATATGACACACGATATGTAATGTGAATTTTCAAAAAAACTCAAAGTAAAATTCATTAGTATAAGTGTATTTTCCGTTTGCTAACGTTACGCATATGTGTGTGAGTGTGTATGTGAGTAAGTGTGAATGTGTGTCACTGTGAATGGCTGATATTCATAGTAATAGTAATAGTAATGGTAGTAGTTGTAGCTGTGCTAGTGATACTTCAGTTTATTGGAATCTTACCTCAAATTTTTGTTTGAGCATTTCAAAAAAGGTTCCTCACTTGCCTTAAACTATCGAATCAGTCCAACTATTTTTACCACCACCAAAGTCAGCCCACTCAACTCATCCATTCTCCATATAATGTTCTCTCGCTCTTTTCAGCCTCTTCATGATTGCTTTTTTCTTCCTTCTTCCATCTTCCACTTTCTCCTCATCCTCTGATAGTACATTGGGTGAAGACCTTCTCTCTTCTCTCTTCTCTCATCCGAAGATCCCACTTCCTATCATTAGTTTTGTCACCTTAATTTTAGTTTGAGAAGAAAAAGTTTTTTTCTTTCTCTGAGCCAAACTTTTATAAACACACTTACACACAGACTTACACACACACACATATGCATATATATACACTTGCTTAACTACTGAGCAAAATTTATTGACTTCTTTCTCTCAATCCAATCATTGCCATATCGGCTTTTCACTATGCCAACACACACACACACACACTACATGTATAAGTATGCCAAGCAATTATTATTATTATTACTATTTCGATGACTCTTACACAATAAAATACATACAACTAATACCACTTGAAGAATTTTTTTTTCTTCTTTCTTTTCGTTATTATTATTATTATTCATCTTTTTCTCTTATTTCACTTGTTGTGTAAGTTAGTGTGTGGTGTTTTTTGAACAAAGAGTTGAGAGAACATGAGAGAAAGGAATTTATTTTTTTTCTTCTAAATAAATTTTCTTTTTCTTTTTTGTCATCCATCCGTTTCACCATCAACACATCAATGAATATCTTTGTGATTATAATCAAGGAAATATGAGTGTACAGCATCAGTTGTATATAAGTACATGTATACAAGTGAAATGAGAGGAATAAAAAAAGAGAAACATAATAACACAGTTATTTACCGCTTCCTCGATCTAGTTTCTTTGGTTCATAACTTTTCCTTTTTTCATTTCTTTTTGGCCTATGTGTGTGTATGTATGTGAGATGATACATACACAATTAAAAATGATTATTATTCATAATATGCTTAACGAAGTAGTCTGATGTGATTAACTACTTGGAACATGTATTTTTCACTGTTTTGAAGCAACATCTCTCCACACACACACACACGTACACACACATTTATGTGGTCAATAAAAGCAATGATAAGTAAATATTAAATAATAAAATGAAAATGGAAATATATTTGATTTATTTAATTCATTCACTAATAGCCATACTTCCTCTCTTGGTTCCAATTTTTTCCCCAGCATATATAACATATTGATATCGAGAGCATAAATTTTATTTTCTCTTACTACGTGCTACAATTTTATTAGCATAATCAAACAAATTGAATGGCCCATTTAATTGTATCGAATATTCTAGACGATAATGAATTAAATAATTTAGGGAATACATCTCTTCCTTACATTATTTCTCATTCAGAACCCAAATTATATTACTAAACAGTTGCTTATGCTGGATTTTCTGAACCATCTTCCTTAAGTCCACTTTGATACGTTTTGCGGCATAAATAACTATATAAAACTAAAAATATGAGCATTACACAAAGTAACATTCCCTGTTCATGTCGTCGACGAATTTTTCTGGGAGCAAGTAATAAGTGAAGTAGCATCAAAATAAATATCGAAGCTCTGATACCTTCATGCTCTTCGGGGTTCGTTTCGAACACAGCCACATAGGCGAAAAAAAGGATCAAATATAAAAAAACAGCAGAAACAATGTGTCCCACAGCCAAAGTAGAATCCTTTAGACTGTTCAGTAAATCGATGGTCAAATAAATTAATATATACGTATTAGTTATAAAAAGTGCTAATCGAAATATTAAGCGTAGCAATTTTTTGATAGTACCATATCGATCCTCATCAGCCATAGATTCTCTTGTACGTTTTTAATGTGATGGAGATAGTGGTCGAGTGCTCAATTGATTCCTTAGAAAAGGATAAGGATGGCCCAAATGATGATAGTGATGATATTGAAATTATTTAACAATATGTGCCCAAAATATGAGAGAAAATTCTTTGAAAACAATTCGAGGTATTTGGGTCCACTTCATCAAAATTATCGATTTTTAAGCAGAGGGGAAACCACTAAAATTGTTGCTGTTAAATCAAATATTGTTGACGATAATAAACTGAATTTAGGATATATCTTTTTTGATCCCTACTTAAGCTAGATGACTCGCTAATCAGTATCGAGTGTTGTTAGTGTTGCTGGGGGAGGCTTTTCTAGTTTATGTTGTCCAGCATTGGGCTTCTTGAATTGAATAATTTAGGGAATACACCTCTTCCTTGCTCTATTAATCCCATTTTAAATCCAAATCATATCACTAAACAGTTGCTTATGCTGGATTTTTTGAACCATCTTCCTTGAGTCCACCATGATACGTTTTATGGCATAAATAATGATATAAAGCTAAAAATATGAGCATTACATTACATAATGATCCTTGTTGATGTCGTTGACGAATTTCTCTGGGAGCAAGTAATATGTGAAGTATCATTGAAATAAATAACGAAGTTTTGATACCTTCATGCTGTCTGGGGTCCGTTTCGAACACAACCACATAGGTAAGAAAAAGGATGGAATATAAAAAAACAGCAGAAACAATGTGTCCCACAGCCAAAGTAGAATCCTTTAAACTGTGCAGTAAATCGATGGTCAAATAAATTAATATATACGTATTAGTTACAAAAATTCCTAGTCGAAATATACAGCGTAGCAATTTTTTAATAGTACCATATCGATCCTCATCGGCCATAGATTCTCTAGTACGTTTCTGAATTGATAGAGGTCAAGTAATCAAGAGGTGTTCAATTGATTCCTTGGAAAAAAGAATCAGATAAGGATTATCCATGTCATGATAATGATTCTGAAATTATTTAACAAAATGTGCCTAAAATATGAGGGAAAATTTCTCTGAAAACAATTCAAGGAACTAGTGTCCACTTTGCTACCAAAATCATAAGTCAAAATTATCGATCTCGAAGCAGTATGGAAACAACTGAAATTGTTGCTGTTAAATCAAATATTGTTGACGATAATAAGCTGAATTTAGGATACATCTTTTTTGATCCCTACTTCAGCTAGATGACTTGCTAATCAGTATCAGTTGTTGTTGGTGTTGCTGCGGCAGGCTTCTCTAGTTTATGATGTCCAGCATTTTCATTAGGCTTCTTGTGTCCACCTTGATCATCATCAAATCTGTGTTGAGTTACACATACAAAAATATATACCCACGCTAATATGGTCAATACAACAATCAGTCCTCTCTGTTGATGCCTCTGTTCTTGTGGAGCGAACATAAAATATACCATCAATGAAATTCCTAGAAGAGTCATAAAATGATACTTTTCCGGTTCCGCTTGAAATGATACGATAATGGTTAGAAAAAGAATAAAATACACAAAACCAACCCAAGCAATATCTCGGCGGGTCAAAATCGTATCCTTCACACTGTCGAGTATATCGATGGTAAAATTAATTAATAAAACTACATCAATCACAAATAATGATCTTCGCAATACTTCACTTATGGCTCTTCTTGTGGTGATATATTTTTCCTTATCAGTCATAGATTCTCTCATTTTTAGAGAATTCAATTGATTATCGGAATGGAACGGAATCAGATTATGATGACCACAGTATAAATTATTCAATATCAATGTGGCAAGAAAATATGAAATGAAAAAATTGTCCAATTTTGGGAAACAATTCAAAGTATTAATCTTCACTTCATCAAGTAGATTGTTTCACTCGATAATCATAACTAAAATTAATTGCATGCACCACGAATTCTGATCATAAATAAATAGAAGTTTAAGTGGCTGGATCATTCAAATATTCATGATTAATCTTGATACTCATTGAGAATAGAATCCTCATAAAATCACAAAAAAATGATAATAGATGCAATCTTGGTGCAAAATGGTAATCAAATTTTGTTTCATTATCAAAAAAATATAATAAAAAATGAGAGAATAATTAATCAAATCTAATCATAATCATAATCGCCTTCGGTCAATCGAACAGCAACGGCAAAGACCCATGCAGTTATGGTCAATAAGGTGAAAACTGTTTTCGATTCACCTTGTTCATCCTTGTAAAGGCTTAAAATAAGATTTGCCATCAAAGCTGCTGCAAATATGATGGAACTTCGAAATTCTGCTTGATAAGCCGCCAATAATCCATACAATAGAATAGCATAGCTAGCAATTGTCCATATTATCATTGATAATTCCATTTCGTTTGCTATACGTAAAGTACTCAAGCTCAACATGATCGTTGCGATGCCCACCAGAATGACCAAAGTATATCTTATTATTTCGAAAAAAATTTCTTTCAGATCTTCCATTGCAAAAGTGAGCCCTAAGTGATATAAGGAAGAGAGAAAAATTGGGAAAGTAAAAATAAGTAAAGAAGATTACTCAAAATGTTTGATTTATTCAACAGTTCTTGATAGAATTAGGTCAAAAAAAAACTCAGTAGCATAAGTTTCCCTCCTCAAGATAAGAATATCATTTATTTGATCACAAAAAAAATCATGGATTTACTGTGCAATTTTGGGTTAGAAACGCTTTTATGAACCTCAAGAGGAGAGGCGTCATCTGGAGTTTCGGAATATCATCATGAAAAGTTGAGGAGAAAATATTCACCTTGTGAGAATACTGGGAAAAGGAATATGGTTTTGCTGAAATTGATGTTTCGGATTAATCTCGATAATATTAGGGGAAAGTTCAATGGCATGAAGTGTATGTGGGAGTTATCAGAGGAAATTTTTTCTTAACACATGTAACGATTTTCATATTCTATGAACAGAGATAAGAATACTGTTTTCCATATTCGATTGTAATGATTATCATTGAGGTATTCGAAAAATTTCGATGGATTGCAATGAAAATCTTGTAGAAATGATAATGATAAATGATCGGAGAAGAAGGGGGCTAAAAATATCAATAGAGTGTAAAATTCGAAGAATGTAGATCATTTTAATGTCCAGTCCAAATTGACTGAAATCGTCTGTATGGACCAGTTATACATTTGGCATGTCACAATATCATGTGTAGATGTTTGGGACAATTTTTTTGGACGTCAATTAAATATCTTTTCCGATCGAGATTGATTTTGGTTGAACAAGAAAAAGAATCAGAGATAAAGAGAGAAAGAGAGAGAAAACAAAAATTTGGTCGGCTGTTATCATTTTGAATGACATTGAAATTTTTGGATAAGAAGAGAATAAAGAAGAATATCTTCTCCATCCTCTTCTCTTCACATGAGACAAATATTTATGGTAATAATAATAATAATAATAGTATAATTTAAAAGCGAGATGGATGAGGTGGGCAATATGAGGAAGGTGAATAGTATAAATTAAAGTTGAACGATGGGTGCGGAAGTGGAAATACTTATTGAGAGAGAAAGAGAGAGAATAATTATGAGACATGTACATATTACAGTATTTTTCTCTCAATTCTCATGAATATGTGGCTAATTTTTTTCTTCTTGTTCAAGTCGTCGTTACATCATTGGCCGGATTGTTTACGTTGGTTGATTTTTCGGAAACAATTTCATACTGATCACTTGTTTCACTCACATCAACACCACCAAAATCGGTTGGAAATGCTGTCCGATTACCCACTTTGTCCGGTGGGTAGCAACCAAAATACATCTTATTGTCCAAAAGTTTTTCATGATCAAAGACACATTTTTCGTTCTCAGCGCAAACACAACTAAAAGGGAAAAAAGATGGAATACAGAGGAGGAAAGATATTGAGATGAAATTATTCTGTATTATTCTGTATTACTGGACTGATTATGATTCAAATTATCGGGAAAATTGAGGGAGAATTCTCAGATACTTACGTTCCAGAAATATACAGAATCGGTGATTTTAGTGGACCTTTATATCTGTAGGCACCACAAGTTGTTGGTCCATCGGTCATGTTACATTTTGGCTTTGGACGAATCTGTGGATTGAAACAATATTTCATATGAGCTGGATTGACTATTTCAAATACATTAGCTTCCGAGAACATCTTCAAAAACCTTCCCTCAGTATGGAAAAAGAAAAAAAGAAAACCCTCAGAAACACCCTGATTGCTGAAAATTTTCCATAGACTAATTGTTATCTTGTGAAAACTTGTAAACTTATCGGAATAATCTTCCCAGTTCATTCTCAGACAATAGAGATACGCTTACAATTGATAAGTGGAGTGAAGTGACGAAAAATTCTGTGGAAAAATTAAGCCACAAATTCCAAAAAATATACGCAACTAAATTATCCAAGTTAAAAAATGAGGTGGAAAATTTTTATCTGTGATCATAAGCTGCAAATGGTAATAAGATATCCTATCTCATTGTGATCTTTTCAATTGTAGAAAGTTTTGCCATCAGATTGGGGAAAAAATAGTTCAAATGAAGAGTTTTCAATTTTCCAATTCTGATTGAGTTCTATGGACGTATTCCCGATTCTATCATTCATATTCCAGAGTGAACGTTAGAATATCTACTTTCATATTCTCAGAAACTAATTATTTAACTAGAAAACTGATAAGAATCACTGAAAAACTGGCTACTGAAGTAGTAAAAACTTTGTCCATTCACCAAACACAATATAAAAATGATTTAAAAAAGGGAAAAACTTACGACTCTGTAAACTGATTTGGCGGGCTGACCAGAAACGATAGTGAAAACTGTGTACACAACGGCCATAAGACCGACCAGTGTGGCCAAATTGAATTTGACGGTGAGAATGGCCATGGGTGTAGAAGGTGATTCAAAATGGTCCGTCAAACAAGTGATAAGGGAAAGAGACTAGTCAATCAATGGAACTGACTATGGAATGAAATGAGCAGATTGTTCTTCTAATCAAACTATTGATTACAGAGAATTCAGGTAGCTGAAAAATGCACACACGCAAATCAAACAATTGATCAATTGAAAGACTGGGAGAGAGAGATAAATGTATGGATAGATTGAAATAAAAGTTTATCAACTGTTGAGAGAGTGTTGAAAATGTCGATTGGAATCAATGTGTGATCTGACAATTCTTTAAATAAGCAACTCGAGAGTGAGATGAGTGATAAAAAGAGAGTAAAAGAGAGAGCTTTTTCAAGTCACTTTAGCCATCATGAATCATGAGTATCGACACGTCATGGTGTATGTGTATTCTAGGTATGGAATGATGAACATTCCCGCCTTCTGGTAGCTCCTGACCACCTCCTCCTTTTTTCCTCTCTCCTCTTACTCTCATCTTTTATCCACATAATTGAACGCAAAAATGGATTACTTAAGGACTTTCTATGGGTGGCGATCACCCATAGACCCTCATCCTCATCTACTCTCTACTCTCTGCCCTTAATATCATCATCACTAGGCTCCACCTCATGCATGCTTTTTTTGCTTCCTCTTTGCTCTCTTTTCCCATCTTACTTCGTTCTGGCATCTCTCTCTCACTTACTTTTCTCTCTCTTTCTTTCTTTCTTTCTTTCTTAGAGGATAAGAGCTCGAAAGAGAGAAAAGAAGAGAGAGAGAGATAATGGAAAAGTAGAAAGAAGAGAGAGAGAGAGAGAGAGAGAGAGAGAGAGAAAGTCTTTTTCTCTCTCCCTCTGTTCCATCGGAAGATTCTGACAGACTTTTCTAGAGCACAAATTCGGTTTCATGAGAGAGTAATGGTGGAGGAGGTTGAATTGATTCAAATAATTCAATTATCGATCGAGTAAGAGTGATCACTTGGATGGATTCCAGATTTAGAATACATGTTGCACAATACCGAGGAATCATTGTTCTCGAATAGCCTAGATTCAAAGTATTTCAACTTGAATTACCGGCTATTTATCATGGTGGCTTTCGATTTTCGAGTGAAACAACATGGATTTGTCCGAGAAAAATTTCAACATTTAACATTTTCAATTGTCAAATTCGGTCTCTGATTACATTAGGGATCCTTCATCTTTCTCTCTCTATCGTTCTTTATCAGTCGAAAATTCCCCTACACCAGATGTTAAGCGGTTTGATCAATGGTGGTGTTCCATAGACACTCTCTCTTGATTGATGACAAAGTCCAAAGACTTTGAAGCCATTCACGAAAGCCAGCTGTTGATAATCACCTAGTATTGATACTGTATCCATAATTCACATTCAAATTTGTGGTCTCTAATTGTGTTCCATAAATGCTTCGTTTCTCTCTCTCTCTCTCTCTCTCTCTCTCTCTCTCTCTCTCTCTCTCTCTAAAGTCAAAGTCTAATCGATATATTCTTATGCTTTCGAACAGTCTAATCGGTATATACATTTCTCATTTGTTAATAGTTAAGATCGATGAACTTATCATCTAATCGTCATTGCCGTCATCAGAATGGAAAAGTAACACGATTCCGGTTAGGATAAAAGAAAGATATCGACTTTGACATGGCCTCATGTCTATGATAGTGAGAGCGAAGATTTATCAATAGAACTTTGTACTTTCTCCTCCTCCTTATTCCTCCTCCTCCTTCATCACCTCTACTACACTGTACTTAGTGTCATTCAGATTTTGTAACGTTATCCCTCTTTCCATCAATGTTTCCTGCATCCCTAATCCCAAGTATTTCGATATCTCATCATCACTAAACTAATATTAGCTGACTTTCATTCCAAGTCATCTCTCAGCTAAGGAAGTATATCGAAGAGAAAGAGAGAACCTTTTTTTTTTCTCTCTCTCTCTCTCTTTCTTCATCCATCTATCTAAACTATTTATCTATCCGAATACATCTTTTCCATCTTCACTTTCGCATCACCATTAATGGCCCACGTGTTGGAGGTGTGTCGAGAGGGGCTCGACTTCTAGTGTTAACGATATTAGCTTCTGTGTAAAAAACTTTTGTTACTTCTCTCGATTCCTCTCTCTTCTTCATTCCATATCGTTCTCCATGCGATTATCGATACTTTTTCTTCTTTCTCTACATTTCTCTTCATCTTATTCTCTGTCTCAATATGCACATTCTGGTCTCTGGTCTGGTCTTTTTTCCGAAAATGATTCCAAAGTTTCATTTTTTTTCTATCCCTAGACTTTTTGCTTTCTCTCTCTCTCTCTCTCTCTCTCTCTCTCTCTTATTTGCCGCTTAATTTTTTTCATTCTCTTAGGTATGCTTACTTTTCTTCTTCATCACCGAGATTCACACCTTTCCAGGGCACCTTAATCGATCTGTTTTTGTCTCTCACATGAAATGTTTTCAATCGAGAGAAAGAGAGAGAGAGCTCAAAATTTTTTACTTCTTATGTAATAGTAATCATAATCATGTTCTGGTCTAGAAGTATTCGTCGTCTTGATTCTTGCATGGACACACACACACTTACTTGTGGAAGGGTGTTGAGAATGTTTGCCTGATGCAGATAGTTTTTTGAAAGTTTTTTTTCTTCACTCTCTCCTCACATTAAATACTTGTGTGACCATGAGAAAAATAGTAATAATCATGTGTATCATGTGTATGCAAAACAAACCCAAACATGTAAGACCCTAGATTTGATACTCAACTGAATCAGTATCGAAATAAGCTTCAAAATCAGGCTCAATTTTTCTTGGAAAAAATTTCTTCCTTAGAAAATTGACTCATTTCTAGTAGCAATCGATCTTCAAAACAATTATCATCATCACATTCCATTTGATTTCTCTCTTTTGTCTCGTTACTTCTGAGAACCATTGTTTTCCCAGGAAATTATGCTGGATAAGTGAGATGAAGATAGAGGATGCATAATATTACCGGATAAAAGAAAGTGTATCATTTTCACTTTATCAGATCAGTCAGACTGAGAAATCAGATTTCAAATTGCTACCGGTTGCAGCAATAATATCATCGTTAACTTGAACCACAATCGGCTTCTTACATACTGTCAAAAGGAGAAAATGAGTGAATTAAAATCTTACCAACAGTAAACAAGTGCTATCGGACTTGTAGCAAGTGCATCAAAGGTTCTTCAGCACTCTCTCTCTCTCTCTCTCTCTCTCTCTTTCTCTCTCTCTCTCTCTTTCTCTGTCCATGGAGGCATTGCCTACTTATTAATGAGAATCTTAATCCACTTGAGTGACAACAAAATACCTGAGGCTCAAAGCACATTCTATAAATAAATTCAAGATACACCTTCTTTGAGAATTTTTATCATCAAGAATACAATGATTATGGCCATGATCATGATGGAGGCACCCAGCCCGGTAGTAGCTGTTAATTTTTATCGTTCAAACAGAAGTAACTTGATTGTATCGATAGTATGTCATCACCTCTCTCTCTCAATATATTTTCATTCCCCACAAATTCAATCGAAATTGTTCGTCATCAGCAATTAAAATTTGATCCTCTTTCCTACAAAATCAAAACAGTAGCTGATTGGATCTGTCATGATGATACTCTACCGATCACTCTTGATTGCAATGTTGAGATGCAAACGTTTCTTACTGTACCATGAAACTCGCGTGAGGCGCAGCACGCACTCAGCATTTTTTTTTGCCGCCAAAATTGCCGGTGCCGGCGGGAAACGTGCCAAGCCAGGCCACATGACAAATTTTAACCCCAAGCGATGCAATATAATTAAGCTTTCGATTATCTGACAGCCGGGAAGCGGCATTCCAGAGGAGATGGAATGGAAGAGGAGAGGGAAGAGAGAAAAAGAAGAAGAAGAAGAAGAAGAAGGAGAAGAAGAAGAAGAGGAGAGAAAAGCCAAAGATGAAATTGGTCTCAAATTATTGCACCATCACCAGGCTAACCTGAGGCTATATTGTGGACATTGGCAAGAGAGTGAAGTGGCGGAGAAAAAAAAATTCCTAAGAGGTGAGAGACCCCAGAGAAAGGAATACCTTATCATGGACGAGAGTAAAATTTTCCCGCTCTTCAGCTCTCTCTCTCTCTCTCTCTCTCTCTCTCTCTCTCTTTCTCTCTCTCTCTTTTCCAAGTATTGAGCACGTTAATCCACCGAAATGATTCATCTCGATACCCTACTTACCATGACCTTGTTTAACAGTAATGAATGGTGATGGTGAAACAGAAAAATTTCGGAGAATTTGTATGAGTGTTTGAAAAATTTTAATTTATGCTGATCATCTACAATGATTATGAATTTCACGGCTCATTCTGTTTGAGTGATTAATTATCGTCACACACACACACACATATTCATATTGGCTAGCAATTTGACCGAGAAAACATTGTTGCTTCTTGAATGGGCAACGTTGAACGTTCTAGAAACGAGGACATACTGCGTAGTTAGATCCATGGTTTTACGTGTAGCCTTCTATCTGGTATTATTTACCCAATGATATTGCTCTCTCTCTCTCTCTCTTACGCCTCTGGTTCGAGATGATGCTAAATTTCTTATCTTCATCTATTTTAGAGGTTCCTTATTGTATCCGTTTTCGAGTGTAGCACTTGCAAACTGTATATATATGTATAAGCTACACTGATGAAGTGAAATAATCAGTTCATCCTGATGGAAGATGGTAATTCCCGAACTAAGAGAGAGAGAGAGAGAGAGAGAGAGAGAGAGAGAGAGAGAATCAAAATTCAAGGCAGAGAGAAATCTTCTTTCTCTCAAGGATTCTGATTGCTCTTCCTTGGACACTTTTCCATAGGGTTCTTGAACTTTATCATTACTTTACCAGGAGCTAATGTAATATACGAGAAAGGGAAAAAATACCCTAGAGAATAGGTTTGATGAAGCAGTTTTGGCTTCAAAACTTAGCGGTTTCTCTAGTGAAGAAAATATTGATGATGATAATTATAATTGTTCCTGATATTATCAGCAATAAGAATCATCATCACAAGACTTGACTCTGATACAGAAAGTGAAGGAAAAGAATATTGTGGTGTTTTTGATTTAAGCTGAGTTCGTTGGAACGAACAAGTATGAAAAGTGCTATTATTCAGCCCATGAAGAAGCTATAAGTGGGTGAAAATCTTGTGATGTGTATATGATATGCTTCTCCAGTTCTGCTTTCACAATGACTTATGATGATCTAATCTGATGTATTTTGATCTGATTATACGCATATACCAGAGAAGAATACTTGCTGGTATGTGCCTACTTATTTGATCCATTTTCACTACTCTCTTTCTTAAGTACTTTTGATAATTGTTCACAAAATTTCCCCTTCGTGTCATGCCTTTTGACACCCAATAGATTGTGCAATACATAGATCATGAGAAAAGGAGAAAGATAATGAATAGATTAGATGAATGAAAATATTTTTCTCAATTGATAGAGAAGTGATGATCTATATCAGCTTATAATCTGAGAAAAATAATAATAATCATCAGCATCATCGTAACAATAATAATAATAATAACATTGATCCCTATGATATTGAAAACTTTTTACCGTTAACTCTTTCAATCCTCATCTCTGTGGCATTTGATCATACACCAATGTTCTTCCTCAATTCTGTGTATGGTAAACCAGGAACCAAAAAAACAAATTTTTATCCTTAGGATATTTTTTTTCTAGCCATTCACACTTACTCCTACTACTGTAATTGCATGCTAGTACTGATTTTGACGTCTTTTTTAACATCAAATTGAGAACAATCATGAGAACAATTTTAGCATCACTGACGGCATCAAGGCTCAATTTGCTCCTTTTTTGATTGGAATCCATTGAGAATGTCTGTCAAAAGTCACTACTTTCCTTGAGCTTTACTGATTAAACAAGAGAAAATCGTTTCACTTAATGAAAATGTTCCTCCTTGGAATGAATAGAGATAGTTAAAGCTCAAAATTGACTCATGAACTTATGACTACTACTACTACTCCATCATATGGACAGAGAATACGTGAAATAAACAAATAATCTGTTTTGATCAAGTAGAAAGTAGAATGTAATATATATAGTAGTAGAAGTAGAAAAGTTTAATAATATCAAGAGAGAGTCAAAAATGATGAATGAATAAGAATAGGAACAGTACTCGTGACGTTCAATAACGTTAGTTCAATTGACACCGATATTTTTCGTCAACTCTCTCTCTCTCTCTTTCTTTCTCTCTCTCTCCATGAATCAAAGTCAATCAGGAGAATATCCTTGGATGCCCAGAGGGTTTCCCATAGACAGTGTATTTGATATATATATTTTTCATGTATTATTATCCATTTAACGGATATTGAATTCTAGAATGGAAAATGAAAGATATCCATCACTCTACAATCTCTGTATCCATGACTAGATGAAATGTTGGAACACACCGGAAGCATCTTGTTCAAGAATACTTGCCAATGATGATAAATTGATGTGTTCTAACATTACGTCTCGCTTATCAGCCAAGAAATACGAGACAACTTTTCACTCGCCACGTGTATTTGTTGGAAAGAGAAGAAGAAAAGAAGAGAAGATTTGAATCATTGTTTCTAACCGGCATCGAACACTGTTATTCTTTATATTGGAAATATTATGCAAACCGGAAAAAATATCGCATTAATGTCTGTTACTGGGGTAAGTAAGATGCTCAATATGAATATGTCTGTATGAGAGAGAGAGTGGAGGAGATAAAATTGAAAAAAGAGCTACATGTTAAAAGATGATGGGAAGAAGATAAGTTAATTAATTACAGCTGTAGGTATGCTAAGAGATACAGAAATGAGATACCATGGTAATTACACTTACCCTTACACTTATCATCATGTATATTTTTCTGACTTATGCATCTCATTTCGCGTGCCAGACACATTCATGACGATATGCTCGGGAAAACTTGTTGAATACGTACACTAACAAAATTCTTCTTCTAGAAAACTTAACGAAATCTAAGAACGGTTGTTTGATTGGAGATACTGACCGTTTCTCTTCCGCATTGATCACTTAGCTAACGGTAAATTTATTTCATCAGCTCGATGCCCTGGAAAGAGTACATACATACACACACATTTTCACCTTTCAGCTGTGTGTAAGAGTACGTTTTCTTTTCTCTTCACTTGAATTCATATTCATTCCCCTAAGCCAGCCACCCACACTCTCCGGAATGTAACAATGGCAAAATTGGCCAGGGAGATCGTGTTATGTAAACATCTTGAGGATTTCCACCCATATAATCATGGGTGGAAGAATGTTACTTCAAGAAATATACTTGCTTCCTTTTGTCCAAACATTGGATCTTGATTGAATCGGAAAAGATTCCCCCTACAAAGAATCTTATACGCTCACAGAAGAATACATGTACTATATCCGCCCCCGCAGCATCACCATAAGTTGCTCAATTCATTCGATGTGTAGTGACATGATGAAAACATCTAATCATTTTCATTAGATATACATTCTCTTTCTTTCATTCTTTCCATATGTGTGTATGTGCGACTCAAACGAAAAGATAAATCAGGTCAGAGATCACTAATGCTTCCACATTGATCGTACACTGAGTAGTTTTTCTAAGTGGAAATGTAGCAAAATTCTATGGAATATCTCATCAAAGATGATGCAATTCGATTTTGGTTTCTTGTTGAATGGGCCCATCTCATTTATTCTGACTTTTCTAATGGATTTTTTATTTTTCACTCTTCCGGGTTTCTTGATGGCTATGAGATGGAGAAAAAATTTTACCAACACCCACGATTTCCTGGATTAATACGGTTCAAGAGAGTGAAATAGAATTCCCGAGTGCCAATGATCACTGGTAACGAAGTCTGATAAAGTACACACTTTAACTGGGAAAGACTGATAGAGGAAGATTCAAATTTCTACTCTCTCAGTTCAATTAGCAAGATGAAAACTTCGAGGAAAAGATCGCATAAATTATCGTCAACAGGGAAAGACTATCATCCTCACAAAAACTCTAAAAATTTAAAGGATTCTCACAATCTTTAGGATGAGATTTTCGAAATAAGTTTCTTGATCATTTAAACAGAAATTTTCCCACCGATTCTACCAGTATTGAACAACAATATGTCTTTCCCAAAAAAATTCGGAGACAATTTACTGGTGAGTAATTATGATCATCGAGACAATTGCTGAGGAGCACTGATATTGAACTAATATGTATCGAGATTCAAAAGATGGAACCAAGGTATAGTCTTTGGGAAAATCTGTCTTCAGATTCTCTTATTGTCATGAAAATGAGAAAGTAATAGAAACTCTCTATATACAATCAGTGCAATTTTCGCCGATTACGATTGGATATGTATACATGGGAATATAAAATTACCAGTCATGGTAATATATCAACTATTTTTCATATCGAAAAAGATTATACAAGAATCGCAAGGTATAATTTGTCATTTGAACTATAGTGCAATAAATTAGACATTAGGACAATATTTGATCTCTGTACATAGAGATTTGGATATCAGCAGGTCTTGAATTTTTTGTTCGATCTCTCAGCGATCGTTTGTGAGGGGGAAAAGAAAAATAAATACAGAAGCTTTAGATGAAAAAAATTTCTTGTTGACGATGAATATAAAGAGAAATGAATTATAAATTCTTTTCCCATGTATTTAACAACTCTATGCAACATTATAAACATGCTTTGGATACCGAATAACGGCCCATTTTGATTACAAGGTGAAGTTGAACCTGCCTTCACATTAGATTTTCATGTCTCTCTCTCTCCCTTATTTTTTTGTCAATGATTTGTGTTTTTAGAACATCGGTCACAGTACCAAGAATCATCTTCGTTCGGAGGAATGACTATACCCACACACTGCCAATGATACCATTGGTCACAAGAATCACAACAGATTGTAGGCTTGGCTGTAGACTTATTACAGGTCAAACACAACCAATCTGATGTAGTCTTTTTGTCTTTTTGTTGATCTGTCTTTTTGGATTCTTTTTTATCAGATTTATTAGGTTTAGATGTTTTACTAGATGATTTCGAATGTTTAGGCCGCTTTTTAACTTTCGTGGGAGTACATGTTGGACAAAACCATTTCTCATCTTCGGGGGGTGCACACACCAGATTAACGCAGCAGTAGTGGAACCATTTAGAACATGAATCACACGCAACCATAGAATCACTTTCTCCTCGAGGATTATCAATACAAACAGGACATGTCCAATCTGAAGGAAGAAGAAAACAATAAATTAACATCACTTATTCAATGAGGAGAAAAAAATCAGTCAACGAAGTGACAAGACACAGTTAGTGAACTTCAAGCTTCGTTGAACACACCAATTGGGATGGGAAGTCAAGAAGAGAGCGCTAAGATAACAAGTTGAACTTTAAGGGGGTGACTCAAGTCAATGGACTATGAGTAGAGGCAAATTCTTTCACCAAGCAATGAATAAATAACTAGAATTTTTGGCAACAATAGTTATTTTCAATTCATACAATATTTACCTATAGGATTTGAATCATCGAGCTCTGCCTCTGCTGATACAGAGGAAGAACTTTTTTTCTTGGCAACTTTATCTCCACCACCACTTCGTTTCTTTATACAACGTGGACAAAACCATTCCGCATCTCCTGGATCCTCCGTTATTCCAACACATGTCCAATGGTACCATTCTGGACAATCATCACAACCGATCATATCATTCACACCATCATATGGAATATTACACACAGGACAGAACCATTCTTTCTCCGATCGGACAGTCTCAGTGATTAATACACAAGATGCATCACCTTTGTCACCACGATTTTTGGTTCTCCGGTCATCTTTACCACTTGTTCCTTTGTCTTTGACATTACGTTCTTTGCTAACAGATTTAGATTTCACTGATTCATTGGCACCACTGTTACCACTCATTCTTCTATGCTTGTTGAGTGATGATTTCTTTGGATCTTTTCCTGGAGCCAATGAAGGTGTCGCTGGCGTTCTGATAACAAGTTTGCTGGAAGAGGTAGATGAGGAAGGTGATGGTACATCGGCTGAAGGGGATGGAGGACAAGGGTTCACAGTTTTCTCAATAGATTGCTTGCTTGATGGTGTATCTTTATTGGAGCCACCACTTTGCTTCCTGCTACGAGAAGATTTTACTTTTTGACTCTTTTGTGAATCTTTACTAGTTGTATGCTTTTTAATATCGCTCCCTCTACTTTTGGGAAGCTTATCTTTTTCTCTACTCTTTTCAATTTTGATACGATCTCGATTTTTATCTTTATCCTTAGATTTTTCTTTTAATTTATCTCTCTTCTTCTTTTCTCTTTTCTCTTTTTTGTGCAACAGGTTTTGATTGATGGGTGGTAATTCTTTTCTGGCGGCAAGCGTTTGTATGGGCGGCTTGGATATAATTTGGTCAGAAATCGGTGGATAAGGTGGTACCGAAGAACTTGAGAGTGGAGAAGATACAGGAATATCGTATGAAGGTCTAGTTGAAAATGGATCATTTTTGGATGATGTGTACAATGATTGTGAGTCCATATTGGATGAAGGAGATTTAACCCGTAAACCAGGTGTAGCTGAATTGGGTCCGGGCGATGAAGGTTCATTTGGTGAAGGTTTAGAGAATTTTTTACTAATGGTTATATTATCACTACTGGAAAACAGTGGCGGTTCAAGTGGTGATGGCGTTCGAGTTAACTTTCGTGAATTAAGTTTTCTAGATTTTTTAGGAGTTGGCTCTCCGGAAATTGAAAGCAGGATTTTTGCCGCTTCTTTAGTATCAACACCGGTGGCAGCATCTCCTGAGGCTTTGAAATCACTTTCATTATCATCATTGAAATTGAACACATTATGGCGATTAGAGGATTTCTCAGAACCATCAGTGGTCCCTTTAATGACTTGTTCAATGGTCTCATCCATTTCCCGCTTCTTTCTGACTTTAGTGAGCTTATTAGGCTTTTGACGCTTAATTTTTGCACTTTTAGCACCATCATTCAATAAGTGGTGGTCAAAATCTTTCACATCAACATCACTGTCAAGATCACCTTCTCGAGATCGTTCTACTACCGAATTGATAACGTCATCGAGGTTCTGGCTTTGTTCAAAAGATAGTTTCGATTGATATTCACCTAAAGAATTATTCAGATGATCATCAGCTGATGGTGATAGGGATGAGAACGAAGTTGATGGCTTGGCTGTTGGAGAATCGCTACGTAGACCGGAAAATTTGATAGATAAAGTTTGTGCATTCTTTTTCTTAAGATTTCTCGCTGAAAGTGTATTTTTGATTCCTCGCCGTTTGATATCAATTTTTCCAATCCTACGGTTCTTGAAATTTGGCCTATCTTTTAACTTAAACTTAATCTTAGCATTGGAGGTAGCTGTTGCTTCTTCATTAATTTTCTGCTTTTTCTTTAACTTTTCATTCTCTTCATCCTCTCTTTTCCTCTTTTTTGCTTCCTCTTCAGCTAACCTTCTTTCCTCAATATCATCTCGAGGTGGAAGTTTACTATCAGGTGCTACACCGGTGTGGCCTGCAATGCCCACCACGTGTCCTTCTGCATCAATATACACAGATGATAAATAAATGTGATCATTCCAATTCTCAGGCCTTGTATCTTTTCTCTCTCCATCAAGAGTTGTGCCCTCAACACCGTTTGTTAACACTTGAGACTCGGTATCGAGAGACATTTCAGTCTGATTGTCAACACCAGAGATCGCATTATCATCATTAAGCTTATCACCTTGTCCATTAGATTTATCTCCAAAATTGATTGATGGTAACCATTCTTCAAAATATTCTGGTCTAGAGGCTACCTCTTCAGGTGATGGAAAATTGATTCTTGCATATCCTTTCACAGGTGGACACGGATATTTGGGCAATTGGGCTAATTTAGCGAAAGGAACTTGTTCAACTTTACGCAAGTAATCTTGTATCTCTTCAACACTAATATTCATATGCCTCATGGCTAATAGTGTATCGGTGAGAACGGGCTCACTACGATTAAAATTATTTGCAAAACCCATAGTTGCTTTACCAAGCTCTTGTATATACTTGGACACCAAAGTTTGCAATATTCTCATGGATGATTGTGACATGGATTGCCAACCAATATTCAATCCAATTTGACTGAGAGCCACCTCTAACACTTTCTCATTGAACAACATGATTATATATATGTGTGTAAGTGTGTGTTGATGGCTGTATTGATGATGGCTGGTGGTTGATGATCTTCAATAAACACCTCCAAAAAAACAAGAAGTTGTGTAGAGACAATGGATCACAATAACAAACAATAAACACGTTGTCGAATTTTCGTGTGTATGTGTATGTGTTTCATGGATTATTTACACTCGATACTGGAGTGATAGAAAACCGAAAAAAAAAATCAAAACATATAAAGTAAATTTTGTTTTTTTCACAGAAACATTCTGCATCAAAACATCAACAGTATCATCGGCAAATGGATAAGCGATGGATGTTGAGGTACGAGGTATGGATAAAGAAAAATCATTATCACCACCGCAAACCTGGACAATTCCATACGCTCATTGGGTAAGAAATCCACAACAAAACCATCATCCAGATAATCAATTGGTTATACTTGTAAATAAAATTATTATTTCTATTCAATCACAATCACAATTTCAATTTGATTGTGTATATATATATGTTGTTGATATACTGATGTGAAGATGTATCACTCGATGTATGCTGTGTGTATGTATCAGTTCAGGAAAAAATTTTTTTTCTCTCCCTTTTCAAAACCTAACCGATACTTACTTCGTACTCGATACATCTGCTATGAGCACATACACAACTACCTGATACTTTTTGAACAATAAATCATCAATTATTCGCAGTTTTTTCAATTTGAATGCTCTTCTATCTTAATTGTGAATGAATCCTCTTTTCCCAAGAAGAGCATTTAAAATTGATGCAAAATTTTAATCATCAATATTAATCGAGTAAGAAAATTGAATGGAATTTTTTTTCGCAATCATCTTCCAAAAATAAAACGCCATCTGTGAATAGAATTAGACACTATTTTCCCGCCGAGTACAGGTGGCTCCATCTGTAAAATAGTGAGTTGAGAGTGAGAAAAGTAAATGTTTCACATACAAACAATTTTTATTTTATGCACTTTCGAAAAGTAATTAACGACGAAACAAAAAAAAAGTTAATCAATCAGTTGTGAGTGTGTAGGTGAAACTATGGTAATTATTAACAGCACTAATAGTGTTGGAATTTTTTTTTCATATCATAGTGAAACTCTCTCTCTCCTATCCACACATTTTGTGTGACACCGGATAATGTTGATCTTTGATTCGCGATTCTATACATACGTTGCATACCAACATATTGTATAATGATTCACTTTTTCTGTGTGTGTGTGTATGTGTTTGAATCAAGTTCAACAAGTGTTGGTCTGCTTTCTTTTAGGTTCCCCTCTCTTCACTTCAGGTAGTTTGAATTGATTTAGTTTAGATTTAAATCAATTAATCTGCCTCTTCATCTGTGGGGTGTGTGTGTTTTCGCTTCCCTTTGCCAATGCCTTTCGGCCAATCGGGCCTTTGAACGTTGTACACTCACAGGAAAGAGATTTTGTTTCTCAAAGTGAAACTTAAACTTAAACTTAAACTGTGAGAAGAAAAAAATTTTTCCACTTTCTCTTTGACTTAATAACTGCGTTCCTGTGTGATCAAGATGAGTGATCAAGATTAAAGGACACTCACTTGCAAGATTTGAGTGACTCTTGGACTTTCTGGTTTAAAGTTATCGTCTAATCGACTGGCTCTTTTTCCTACCAGTGATCAGTTTAAGTGTGTGTGTGTATTTGTGTGTTTGTGTGATTACATGATCAAGGTGTAGATCGACTACCATAGACGCCTCTCTGTATTTTTTTAAAAACATACATTACAATACATACTCACCGAACACTAAACGTTTCATCAAATATACATACCACACATTCACATAGTCATAAATTATGATCATCATTAAATGGTGTGAGCATTTAAAGCTCAACTTCCTTTCCCAAGTTTCCTCACCGTAATCATCATCAGTCGAGTAATATTTTTTTTTACCAAAACCAGTGTATCTCATCCGGCCATATCTCTTATACACAAATCTGTGGTGGAAAATATTGTTTCCAAAAATATACATAAGTATATTTCCTTCTATTCTCTCTTTCTCAACTCTCATGCCAATGGAAACACCACCTCGTAAACCGCCGAGAACATTTGCTCATGATATATACTTAAAGACCAAGGTTACTCTCCATCCATCATCGTGTGTCAAATCGAATCGTAATGAACTTCGTCGACGAAGTCGAAGCTTTGAGCACATTTATGCTGAACCCGAATCACCTCTGAAAGAGGATGATTTTAGTGGAGGTGTTAAAAAGCGTAAAGAACGTGGTATAGTCAGTAGACAGATACACAAGTTCAATAATAATTACAATAACAATAATAATAATAATGATAATGGGTCAGAGGCTAAAGACCTTTATCGTGCTAAGGAAACACCATCAAAATTATCTCGAATGAGAAAAATTATTGAACAATCATTTTCATCAGTTCGACGATTTGGTTTAATGAAAAGTGGATTCGATGGCTCAAATGGTCACATTGATGATGGTAGTAGTGAGGTATCACTCAACGAGATTCGAGAAAGAATTGATTACGTCAAAACTCTCCAGCGAAATCATACACTAGACCAATCGGACTATTACAGTTCGGTTGCTGACAATAAAAGTGATATAAGTTTGTGTAGATGTTGTCTAATAATTCAAGATAATGGTGCCGTAACAGTCGTACCACGTTATGTTAAACTAAATAATACTGGACTCATCGAGGAATTGACAAACGTTAAAATATTGGACAACGATTACTTTTGGTTTACCATTTGGACTTCCGATGATAAGTTCATGTATGCCTACTGTGAACGCCAAAATCGATATAAGCGACGAATCTGTATTGTATCGGATGTATACTTTCCTGAACTATATATTCGAATCTTCAAATCAATCGGTCGAAAGGAAGACATTCACGCACCAACCATTTCATTTCTCAAGAGAAGATGCTGTGCGTTACCGGGTGATGAGCTTAACTATGGATCAACTCTTCAAGTTGAAGTTCCATTTGATTGTCAAATAAGTTTGAGCAAGCAATCTCATCTACTTCTTCTCATGTCTTCTGAGCTGCTTATCTACTCTATAGCGACACTATTACATGAAAGACGATTGGTTTTGGTGTCCAAATCAGAGGAGAAACTAGTCAACTCATGTCGTCAACTCATCTCCTTACTATATCCTCTCTCATGGGATTACATGTTTTGGCCACTCGTGCCTTCCCAACATCTTATTTTATGCTCTGCAATTAATGTTCCTTTTCTAATTGGTATCCGAAGCAATGATATCTGGAGATTTGTTGAGAAGGTCAAGAAACGAGATGATAAACTGCTCATTGTGGATCTTGATAGAGGAATTCCACTCTTGGAAGTTGGTGATGAAGCAAAAATCATTCCAAAAAAAATATTCAAAGCAGTGATAATGGCCCTAGACTTGTGTACATCCATGAATGATCCACAGGACAAGTATCGAGATGAGCTAACGAGAGAGGCAGTGATGGAAATGTTCGTTGAACTCTTGGCACATTGTCGTGCTTTTGTTACAGAAGAATGTTTCCATCGGGAACAATTTTTGGCTGCTTCCAAAAGTAAATCTCATCAACTCTTTTTAGAGTGGTTCACTGAGACCCGAATTTTTCAGAATTTTGTTCGCTTCCTTCAATTGCGATTGACTCAATCCAAACTGCATCCAAAATACAATCAAGTGACTCGTATGGGTCAGTTTGAAATAAAAAGTACTCGAGTGATTCAAGTATCCAATCAGAAGGTCACAAAATCTTTATTTGAAAAGTTCAAGCGTGCCATATGATGTACAGATTTTTCATTCTTTGCTAGAAACTTTTTCATGTTCAAAAAAGCAAATTGAGCCTATTGTATTCTTCAATGGTTGAAGTGATCATGATTAAATCGTCACTCTCATCTGATGAAAGCTCCTAGCCATCATTCCAAGTTCTTTTTAATGATTATTTTTTAACCCCCATAGCTGTAGTTATAAAAGAGACAGTCCATGTTCATCCTCTTGGTAAGAAAGGAAATTCTTCGATTTCTGTATTGAGGATGGAAAATTCTAAATTAACAACCACATGACAATAACGATGGTTTTACCGTCGTTCGCTCTTCTTATAGAGGATGATTATCAAACCAGAGGTTGCAATATTGAGTGTCTTACCCATCGAAAATTTCATAGACTTTGACTCTTCCTTGGTTTGTACTAATCGATTATACAACTCGTCACTCTACAGAGTGAATATCTCAAACCTCAATCATTCATTTCATTTTTTTTCTTCTTCTAATTCACGATGGCTTTGCCTTCGTTTATTGATCAAGTTCCCTCAATTTTCTCTCTCTCTCTCTCTCTCTCTCTCTCTCTCTCTCTCTCTCTCTCTCTCTCTCTCCTCTTTCTCAACAATATCAGACTCAGATAATGAAAAATCTATTTATTACAGTTGTGTCATGTTTAAAGAGTAAGAAGAGGGCTCACTTTACATTGAAAGTTTATGTGTTTTAAGCGACTCACTCAGTGGCTCTCATGCAAGCAAACAACAGATTCTGGATCTAAATTTCGACTACAACTCGTTCAGCGATAATTTTTGGCCACCAGATGAAGTTCAAAAGATAACTTTTGGCCACTTTATCACGACTGATATCGTGGCCAAAAATAATCGCTGGAAACTTGTCGTCAAAACTAGAACCAGGTTCAGTTAGTTTCTTCGAAATCCGCTGCAACTAAAACGACATAAACGACTTTTCCTTGGTCGCTCTTCTCCATAGGAGTGAACACTCTTCTTACTCTTTGGTTATGTTTGAATTTTAATCAGTTAGTGATCAGTTCTACAGAGCGCGTTTTCATCAAAGCTGTCGACATTCAGCAAATCTCTCGAATGAAACTTGTGGTTAGTCTTAGAAAGAGAAAATATATTCCACAGATTTTCTAAGGATTACAATCGAAATTTTATAAACAAGGAATCTTCTTATTCATTCGAAACTCTTTCTTTTTCTATCTTTTCTCAACAATACTCTCCATTTTACTTTGTTGAGTGGAACCTTCTGAAGAAAGTCAATAATAATTTTTTTCGATTACTAGATTATCGCTCACTCCGCTCGCTTCGCTCGCTCCGTTCGCTCGGTTGGTTTTTCATGAGGGACTATTATTACTCCATGTTGATTCCACTGCAAGTTTGGATAGTATAGTGCTGATTTGTTTTGACATTTATCCGTGAACAGTCTTAAATTCCATTGAGAACAGGAAAAAATCCTCGAGTTTACTCTGAGATCTACATGTTCCTGGGAAAAATTGAGAAAGAAAGTCAAAATTGGAGAGTATGGACTGATTCTGAACTTGGTCTTTGATGATTCCGATATTGATTATATGATCTGAATCATCTTTCATCCAAACACAACTCGAGGATGGAATTTTCCATTCATCTGTCTAATCATGTCAGAAAACTCACTTTGTATTTCATTGTAGCGAGAATAAGAAAAGGAGACCAAGGAGAAGAGAGATGAGCATGATTAAACAAACAATGATTCTTGATTGCTGGCAGTAATAATGATTCAAATTTTTTTAGTTTGAAACTGAATGTGGGGATTATGATATTCAACTCGGATGTACATGACTCTAAAATGCAAATTTGATGTGCCCAATCTCCTGTTCTAACTACCTGATCACAATGATTCTGAATGCCGGAATCTGAATACTGCAATACTGAAAATTGAGAGAAAAGCTATATGGATATGAAACATTAGTTTCATGGAAATAATAAATTGTATTTGGATTGAGAAAGTGAATCTTTAAGAGGAAGGTTGTGAGAAAGATGGTTCGATTGGCTTCTGGAAAATTCAATCGGTCCCGAGGAGTTGCTGGAATTCGTCAAGCTAACTGAATTGATATTGAAATTCCCTACTCTACCTTCCGTAAACAACTGGCAATGGGGTTTTCGAAATCGAGTTTATCTTACACTTTGCAATTCCAATTCTTATCAATGTCATATTTTTACGAACAATCCAAAGCAATAGAAAATGATAAATGTTGAGCTTTTTCAAAACATGAAGAATTAGAAAATCTCACGGAAACATGATCGAGGCTTCCTCCGAGCTCTCCGTACCGAAAAGCGAAAAGTGAATGATGATTACTGAGAAGAGAGTATGAAAGAGGTTGAGCTCTCGAAATATTTTTTGATTCAAGATAACTGAGAATTCCTCTATTATATGTGATTCAAATGATCGCCCCAACTCAAATTCACATGAATCAAAAACAAAGAATATTCCACTCAAAACTTTGGCTCTCACTACCTGGAGACAATGCAATTCACTGAGAAAAATTCTGATGCATCAAATTCTTCTAGCTCGAGATGGAATTGATAATTTTTCCACCAAATATGGTTCACATGATGGTTCCTTATTTGATTTCACATAGAATGGAAACATAGTGATCCATGAATAACTCTCCCTCATTGGAGCTTGAATAGGCATATGAATCATCGATTCATATTAGAATTGATCTTGAATCCTAAATCACTGAGAATCTGCTAATTCACAGACAATCTGCCTCTTGGAGGTCAATCAAAGACTGCTGGTTGAATGCAGACTTCATAGTATTGAACTCTTATCCATTCAGAATACAAAAATAGACAGGGATTAGTGTCAATCCAATTCTGTTCAATTCATCCGAATATTGTGCATGATATTGAAAATCATCAAAGTGTTGATTTTTGAGTAAGCTTCTACTGTTTGTTTGCTCGTGAACAGCTTTCAATGATCAATCTATAGAGAACATTTCTTGGCTTCATCGTAAGATAGCCTGATTAGCAGTGACATGAGAATTGGGAAAATAACAGTGATTATTCTTTGCCAGAGGAATGAAGCTTTGATGAGTCGTTCAGCGATGACCAACTGTGATTCCACTATAAAAAGCAATATTGGCGGAAACATCCTTGAAAATATCATGACAGCAAAATTAGAATGGAATCCATCTGTAAGGCTCGAAGAGAAAATCATATTTTTATGAGAACCCAGCAATAGAGGGAGAGAGAGTGAAGAAAATTCACGGAAAGGGCCTCCAAACATGGATATACCAGTAGATAGAGCCAGAATCGAGGAGCTGAAAGTTTTCGAGCAATTTTCATGTCTGCATACTGCTTCGAAATATTTGAAGGAAACTTCTCCTAAGTGGTAGAAAAAGCGAGGGTGGTAGATAGAGAGAGAGAAAAAGAGAAAATTATTTACTTTTCAGCACTAATGCAATTTTTGATACATCAGGAAGAACATTTCAGCATTCATGCTCCGTTTTCATATAAAGAGTTTTTCAATGATCCTCCTCTTCAACCGAGAGGTAATTGGGGAAAAATATTGCCATGAAGCAAAAATTTTGATCATTCCGAATAAAAAATATGAAGCAACCCGAATTCGGGAATTGAAAAAGTAAAATTCTCAAAGAATTAGGAAACCCATAAGATATACATTTATGAGGGTCAAACTGATGAGAAGTGATCCTGATTGTTCATCGATCTACAGTGCATAATTGATTGAAGATATGAACCAGACCCTCGTGGATATCTCTACTCTCTTCGATTGACATTTATTTCAATTGGAAGAAGAGCATTATTTCTCTGCTGACTGCTAGAAGGGAAAACTTCTCCGGGCTTCTGTTGCTCCATTAAAGCAGCAAAGCATGGAAATATAACCAAGCCATCCGAATTAAACTCATCACGCTCTATCGAGTAAATCTATGATCATCAAGCTTTTTGAAATATTGAGATCTCAAACGATTCCTGTCATGGAATTCTTCTCTCTGTTCAAGGTTGGAAATGTTCAGGAGAGGGAACCCAATACCACCAATTTCGTCTCGATTCCATAACTATTTCTTATAAGAATACTTGAACCCTCTACTCAAATCTCTCATGACCAAATCTCGTGCTGAGCTCCCAGATAAATTCGGGCGGAAGAACTTTTTCATTGGAATCACATCATAGCAAGCATCAGGCTGGATTTGAAACAGTTCCGGGAAGGTTTCATTGTCCCTCTCATCTCCTCGCTGTACTCTCTTTCTCTTTCTCTTTCTCTTTCTCTTTCTCTTTCTCTTTCTCTTTCTCTTTCTCTTTCTCTTTCTCTTTCTCTTTCTCTTTCTCTTTCTCTTTCTCTTTCTCTTTCTCTTTCTCTTTCTCTTTCTCTTTCTCTTTCTCTTTCTCTTTCTCTTTCTCTTTCTCTTTCTCTTTCTCTTTCCTTTTCTCTTTCTCTTTCTCTTTCTTTTTCCAACAATAGGCTCAAGCCCCACCTCAATTTTTCCATAACATTCCACGCCTTTTTCATCAATATTTTTTATATAATATATGATTATCAAGAATGAAAATCAACAATCGAGCTCACAACAAAACTAACTTAACAATCTGTTGATACTTGCTTGTTATGGTGCCATATATACTTGTTATCGCAAGATCTTGTGGGAACAGGAACGATTCCGTACTACTGAAAGTGAACACTCTCATCGAACAACCAAGTTCATTGGAACCAGAAACTTTGGTGCAGTTAAACGATGGTAGATTTAGTTACATTCTTAAAGAAGAATTACTGAAGGAATTGGGTCTTCTCGAACATGACAAAATGATGATGGATGGAATCATAAGCGAATTGAAGAACGATGGTAAATTACCTGATCTCCCCGAGCCTGGTCAACGGCTACATAAATCAGAGCAACAAGATCGACCGGAGCAACCGGAACAACCAGAGGAAATTACTTTTGATGAAAGAATACCTGAATTATCCAAATCGACACCTCTTCTATTTCGATCTTCAAATACTTCCCCACTTCATGTCAGTCCTGCAAGTCCTGAGAGAAATGAAGAGATTGCTGAGTTTCAGAGACTACTAGACTCATTCATTGCAATCTATGAAAAGATACCACATTCTCGAGATGTGGGAAGCAATCTGAAGCTTGATGAACGATTTGCTCTATTCATCAAATTGAGAGAGAAGAAGAAATTCACCGTCGACCATAGCGTTTTTGAGTCAAAGTAAGAATTATTTTATTTTACTTTTTTACAAAAATTTCCAAATATTCAGGTAATTACTTCATTTTATTTTTGCATCTTTCAGAGACATGGAGGAGGAAAATGCAGTTTCTAGGGACCTAGCTACCGTCAGGAATCCTTTAGAATTCCAGGTTCTATCTGAGGGAACTCTAATGAATCCGCATCTCGTGAAGATCAACACTGAGAATTATTATAAAGCTTTAGCAGACTCCAGGTTATGCGATGCTTGTAAGAAAGAATTTCTCAAGAAAAATAGAATGATATCTCACCTAAGAAGAGATCACCCACCATCATCATCAAACAACCAAGTTCATTGGAGCCAGGAGCTTTGGTGCAGTTAAACGATGGTAGATTTAGTTACATCCTTAAAGAAGGATTACTGAAGGAATTGGGTCTCCTCGCACATGACAAAATGATGATGGACCGAATCATGAGCGAATTGAAGAACGATAGTAAATTACCTGATCTCCCCGAGCCTGGTCAACGGCTACGTAAACCAGGACAATTAGAACAACCAGAGGCAATTACTTATGCTGAAGGAATACCTGAGTTTTCCCAATCGACATCTCTTCCATTTCGAATCTTCAAATACTCCCCCACTTCATGTCAGTCCTGCAAGTCCTGAGAGGAATGAAGAGATCGCTGAGTTTCAGAGACTACTAGACTCATTCATTGCAATCTATAAAAAGATACCACATTCTCGAGCTGTGGAAAGCAATCTGAAGCCTGATGAACGATTTGCTCTATTCATCAAATTGAGAAGAAATTCACCATTGACCAGGGACTTTTAGAATCAAAGTACGAATTATTTTTATTTTTTACAAAAATTTCCAAAATCGAGTCCAGTAGTCCACTGGATATCTTTTCTCCATCGAATCTTGAATCAAATAGAAGAATAAACCTTCAACAATCAATCAAATGTACCAACACTGTAAAAAATAACCTTTCGTCCACCCTTAAATAACCCCAAAGAACACCTTGAATACTTGAAGACTCCATAAATTATGGTGTAATTGAGATGATTGGAAGATTGAAATGTGATGAGGATGAAGAGAGGTATAATTTAATTTAATTGATTTGAAAAAAGATTGAAGAGCAAATCAAGATGACTTGGAGGAGTTGGTGGGGAAATGTATCAAATTTCTGCTCAGTCTAATGAGGAGTGATCAAAAAGCTATCGGCAAAACGTAGATTGATTTTGGTCAAGAGGATTATTATGATCAGTATCGAGTCTTTCAATCAGATTTTGTGAATAAAAATTTTTCGAATTCTGTTCTTCTTCATATTTTAGTGTAGGAAATGGAAGACCTTTTTGATATACAATCACGCAATCAATTCAGGAATCCAGGAATATCGCTCAACTTCTAGGCGATATCAATTATTAAGTAAATTCAGTAGATATTCCGAATTTTACCCTTAAGAAACTGTGAGAAATTTCAGTACAATATTAATGAAGGCTAACACTGTGAACAAAATCACGATCTTTCCCATTATTCATTAGAAATTTTGCCTATCGAAAGTTCTCATTCAATTCATCATTCCACTAAAAAAGTTAGGAGAAAATATCCATTTAATGATAACAAACAATACAAGCAAACTTCGCAACATTGAAGAGAGCAATTACAAGCAATTTGCTCTAAGATTACTGGGAAATCATAATTTTGGTTGTTCATTTTCCGATAATTATCCAAAGCAGGCGTATTTTTTCCGATTTGATTCATTTTTTAGACATTTTCCTTTTCCGTCCAGGATCCTCTTCCTCTTTGGCCAAGGCAAGCAGAATCATGGTAAGTTCTTTTTTGTTAATTTTTCCATTCTTATTCAAATCGCAACCTTTCAGAATCGATCTTTGAAACTGATCCAAATCGGATGCATCATAGTCCTGATAAGTTTTGGATAATTTTATCAACGAAGAAGAAGAAGAAAAAGTCAAAGAGAAAGAAAAAGTAAAGAAGATGATCAGAGAAGATGTTCAAAGCAATCAGTAAAATAAACATCCGCTGTTTATTTTTGCTGAACAGAATTTATTATTCGATTAAATTAGTGACTCATGTTGAATGGCTGATTAGATAGGCATCTTCCCGAGGAAAAAGAAGGAGATGAAGAAGGAGAAAATAATCATTTTTCCTTCATCCATTCTGTTGCTTTCAATAGTTCTCACCTTTTTCACAAGTTCCAATAGATCTTTCAAGAAGCCTTTGAGCTCTTCATTCTCTATGGTTCCATTATTGTCCTGAGAAAAAAAAAGTGAATTGAGGGTATACATTTATATATGTGTGTGTGTTCTGGTATGAATAGAATCTTTCAGACAGACTACAGGGTCTGTTTATTTTCAATTGGAAAAGAATGTCTCGAGGAATCTCAGCTCTGCATCATGAGATGAACGATTCAATCTCTTGTACTATCTGGAATTCTCAAGTCGAAAAAAGAAGAGCGAGAGAAAAAGATTTCAATGATGATTACCCGATCGTAAAGGGCGAATACAGCCTCAATATCTTGCTGTGTCAGTTTTGTGCCCATAAAGTTGGATCGACAAAGAAAATTTTCCTTCACAGGAAGTAATCTGGAAAAGAATAACAGGAAATTTTAGTTAGAGAGAGAACATTTTTTTTGAACAATTTTTTCTTCTTCTGTATAGTTGATTCTTATCTGTGCTGAGGGTGAAATCATTAGATAATACACACACTTGCTGCAGGAAATCAGAATCAAAATCTGAGACTAAGTTGAAAGTATTTATGGACACCAAAAGTTTCTGAGAGCTTCGAATGCATTATGATTGTGTTAACCTAGCAACAATCACATAATTCTAGCATTTGATCTCATTAATCATTACGGTAAAGTCTTTATTTTGATGCAATATGAACTGGTATCAAGTTTTTTCAGTATAATCCAGTATCATTTGAACGAATTTAGGCTCATAATTCATTTCTCTGCTGTCTGGTATTATCATGGGAAAATCTAGTTGATCCTAGAGATCCTAGAGATTTAACCATGGAAATGGTCCAGGAATCCGAGATGCAATCATAGAGTTCTCATCATAACAAGATTCTTCAGAATACTCCATAAAAGAGTACTCTATATGGAATATATTACATTTCAAGTGTTTGATGAGTGTGAAACAATTCACAAGTAAATGCATGACCAAAAAGTATATAGAAGTAGCATTGATGGGCTGAAACTCTTTCTCTCACGTTTTTCAAATATTTCATGTGATTGCATGTACATGTAAATGAGCATTGTGCAATCATTTTAGCTATCAAAATTCAGGAGAAATATTTCGATTGTATGATAGTTTTTTCTCTCTTACTCTATAGACTATTGTCAGAGCTTATTGATGCGCTCTAAGAAGACTCAATCGTTTTGGAACAATCATTATTGGTTCAGTAATTTGAGGGATAAAAAAAGTGAAACTCAACAGGAATTCAAAGTAGATAAAATTTGATTCGCTTTTTTATTCGAAACGATTTATAACTTTTTCAATGCAATTATAAGTTGGGAAATTGAGTAGAATTACTAGACAGCATGATGGTTTTACTCACTTTGCCATTTCGCTTAGCTGCAATTTTCCATCTTTATTAGTATCAAATATTTGAAGCAATGTATCGGTATACTCTATAAGCTGATCTTCGTCTACATCTTCATCCAAATCTTCTCGATTTGCTTCGCGCATCAAATCTCGCAGGAAATTCTGGATAATAGAAGAAACAGAAGAATGGATATAGCGTTCATAAGCTTACTCAGCTTCTCGTTAGATGAAGATTCAGGCTCAGATTTCATTCAGATTTTGACTCGAGGGTATTCCTAAAAGCTCCATGGAGTAAGAGAAGGCAAAGCATTCTTCTCCGAAAGTATGATATTCATTTGAAGAGAGAGAGAGAGAGAGAATCAGATTTATGATTGTTCAGTAGGGAACCTTTTACTTGATGTTGAAGATTTCTTGGTGTATGTCAAAGAAATTTTCCAAAATCTTCATAATCTTCCCAGCATTTTATTCTAATGTAAGTGTTAGCCTACTTTTGTAGCACCTTTTAAGAGAACAATATTCGAGTGTTTTTGAGCAGATCTTCAGATGCTACACTCACTGAGCGAGAGATCAAGACAAACTTGGATTTTTTTGTTCATGCATTCTGAAACTTCCATCCAGAAGGAGAAAATATGTTTCTGGTTGGAAAAAATCCATCATCTCTCGAATGCTTTATCTTAGGGATCAGTCAGAATCGATTCGAGGAGGAATTCATTCCCAATACAATCGGGAAATGATGATAGTCTTCTGCCATTTTGATCCTCCAGTATGAGCTCAATATTGAACAAGTGCAGCTAGAAAACCCAGTAGATGAAAATATTATATTGTATTCAGTGGCATTTGTTTTATTATCATCAACCATGACTGAAATCTAAGCAATGCGGGAAACAGTAGTGGTACATTTGTTTCGTTTTCATATTTTTATTGATTTTATCGCTAGATATATAGAATTCCATGGAAAATCTAATCATTAAATACCATAGGCTGAATATCTGTTGCCAGCATGTGCCTCACATAGTAGTAATGAATTTTTCATTTCCATTCTCATCCTACCTTACAAGTTTCCCATGAAGAGATATACGATTCATTCTATCAACAGGAATCAATCGATTTTTCAGAACTTTAAAAAAGAAATGAGAGTTGAATATTATCACTGAGTAGGTGAGAGAAAGAGAGAGAAAAAGAGAAAGAGATAGCAAATTCTCAACTGACATATTCTTTCTCATCTGCTCTTCTCATCTACTCTCTATATGATATTGTAAAAGTCATGTGGGAAGCCAATCCACCAAGTGACCTAGTATCGAACTGAATTGATCAATTCAAGATTTTCCAATACTCCCTTGTTTGCATCACTAGATACAAGTACTGTAATAAATTTCTATTAGAAGAGTTGTCTATCATGGTTTTCACTTTACATTCATTTTCCATCTTATCATCAGTCAATCATATCGACCAGTAAAAAAACTTGAAATCTTTCAATCAGCTTCAACATCACTCTTTTGATGAACATCATCACGATTAAAATTCTGTGTCTAGTTCAGGTTTGGCATGAGAACAGAGGGACTTTTTGAAATTTTGAACCATCTAACGATTTTCCAACAGGAAGATTCATGATTCTTTTTTCTGGTCGTTTCTTCTCCATCAACCTTTGCTACACACAAAAGATGAAGATTTTTTCTTGATATCATATCCGCAGCCTGTCATCTTTTGATCCTATTCTGGCTTACTTCATCCCTAATTTCACACGATTTGCTTTCTCTCTCTTTCTCTCTCCACTGTGAAGGAAAATTCCTTCCACACGAAATTCTCTAACCAGAGAATCCATGTTGCATGAAAGATGCCGTGTGTATCTTACAAGTCAGTAATCTATTCCCATACCATACACAGTTATTTCTTGATGGAGATCTCATTTCTTGAGTCAAAGTCCCCTTTTTCTCTTCCTCTTCAAGATGGTCATTACTCACTCATGATGGTCACTTGAAGTATTTTACATGGAAATTGCTAAAAGCCTGATGATAGAAAGTGATTTTGGAGCAGCTATTTTGCTTTACCCTTGAATAGAAGACATAGAAAGATGGATGCTAAGCAGTCGAAAGTCTTTTCTTGCCCTTATTTGATCAAGATAATTTAGTGAGAAGGATGAATTTCATGCTAAATAGAGCATGATTTTGGGAAGAAAATTATAGTATAGTTACTATTTCTCGGAAGTTGTTCATGTCTCTCTCTCTCTTCTAAATACTGATGTCTTCATCTTCAAAAACATACCTTCAGCTCATCTGCCTCTATGTAGCCACTATTATCGGTATCGTATTCCCGCCAAATCTGTAAGCAAGAAAGAGAAAAAGAAATTGAGTGCCAAGATTGGGAGCTGATTGATTCCCAGGAAAATTCAAGTTCCTGGTTCATTGATTAAGATCCATCGGACGGGAAAGGGAGAGCATGCAACAAATTATCTGGGCCATAATTGGCTTGCTCGACTAATTAGTAAAAATCAACAAATCAACAAGACATCATGGTTAATTTTTCACCATGTGCCTCATCATGTTGGAGTGCATTCGATAGCAATCATGGTGTTGGCGGAATTCTCCAGTTTCTGAGAATTTTATGATGATTTGATGATGATAAAATATCAAGGTGCATCCTAGCTAAAGTGTAGGTATTGAGATTATCAGCATTTTTCCTCAGCGTGGGAAGATTACCAAGGAGGAATAATTCTGAATCCCCTTCATTTTGTTGGTCATTTTCTTATGCACTCTGAATCGCTAATAGAATTTCAGACACTTGACTTTCTGTGGGCTTTCCTTTCAATCATTCAAAGAATTTTGGATGAGCTCTTCCTCTTCCGGCAATGGTTGCCTACTGAGAAAATTCTTCCCCTAATATTGTCACTCTGTTCAAACTGAATTAGCTTCAATGGACCATATGTTTTAGTTCCAAGAAAAACAAATTCACCTGTGGCTTTCAAATCATCTCATTATTGCTTTTTTGTTTGATCTGATGCCATTAATTTGCTCTAGTGAACTGATAAATTTATGGTAATTAGTTTTATTTTAGGCCATTATTTTATTGTTAAACTTATAAGCGTTAGAACTTGAAAGCAAACTTTCCCTAGTAATCTTAGTGGTAGACTAGAATCAGTGAACTTACTAATGATTGCCTCTATATGCTCTATTCTTCTTCTATTCTCTGAGAGAATCCAATTTAATGGCAAAATGATTGGGAATTCTCTCACCGTCTAGCAGAATTTGGGAATCAGCCAGTAAAACAACTGATTGCCTTGTGAAATCGAGTCAGGTTGGAGAAAAATAGATAGGTAATAAAATTTTTCTCACCTTCATAAATTCAACACTGGACTCCAGAGGATTATCGAACCGAAAAAGGAGCAGAAAACTTTCCTCCAAAGGCAGTAACTGGGCTAATTCTCTTATTTCGATTCTGCCATCTCGATTGTCATCATAAGCTTCCATGAAGCATTCTTTCAACTCAGCGAGTGTAGCTTCCGTGAATCGAGGCTGGTGAGACAGACGAAGGAAGAGGAAAAAAGAGACATTTCTGGTTGGTTATATTATCATAACATTGAATAACAATAATTACACTCGTTTGAAGATGAATTTATGTATACAACATACTGATATGTAATGAAACTTAATTCATCTCGATGATCTTTTCATTAGGGCTGATGTTCGCTCATTTAGAAATAACAACAATCTCATTTGAGTCTTCTTTTTTTTCTTCATCTTCATCTTCTTTTTTCCATTCATCGTTTACACACTTCCTTGCATACACATCAATCCAGCATCATGATGAGCAATCTACACTCTTTCGGTGACACAATATTCCCTAAATCATGTTCATAATTTTATCATGCCACATTATCTGCTGGATTCCTGTATTCTCATGATTTGCTTCTCATCTCGCTGATTCTGATGTGTGTATATGTGTGTGTATTCTCTTCTTTTCATTCTCAAGTAATGTCATCGTTTGGTGAGTTTTATGAAATGTCAGCTCCAGTAACTCGAGCGACAGATCCAATTATGAAAGTAAATTCGAGAGACAGAAAAGTCTAGAAGATTCTTTTCGTTTTTGTTCTCTCTCCTTAGGCTTATGGTTGGATTTTTTATCCCAATTTCTAAAACTCGCAGACATTTTTTTTGAAAAGGGAAGAGAAAGACGAAACAATCTGATCCCATATATTTTCTATCTATCTTTCGCTCGAGTTCTCATCAGTATCTAAGGATGTACATTCGACTGAGTCTTGAGTGGCTCAAGAGTCTTCACCTAGACGCACAAGCATTTTGGACAAATTTTTGGTTACCATGAAGTACTATTCGATGACAAAGTTCTGCAATGATACGACTCATGAACTTTTCTCTTCCTCGAGACATTTCCCAGATGATTCGATAAGAATCTTATAGACAATGCCAGCATTCATGATTCTCTCCCTGACTCTCTCTTTCTCTCAGAAAACTGTTGATGGTTGAGAAGGATTCAGTGATATCTGCACATAAGGAAAATAACACATTGGAATACAAATAAGAGGGAATATCGTATTCATCCTTTCATTCCTCCATTCTCACAGAAATCTAGATTCTTATTGCTTCACCTGTTCTCATAGCTGGTCTTATGATGAAGTATTGGTATGATCAATGTGGTACATTTTCCCACGATTTTTTCATGCGACACACTTAATATTGTTCTCAGAATTGAATGAAAGAAATTGGAATTCTCACCTCAGGCTCGTTCTCATCTGTTGGACTGAGGCTAGTAACAAATTCTCGTAAGAATTTATCGAGTTCCCGGCCTTCTATGAAACCATTTCCTGTGAGCGAGATGATAAGAGAAAAAGATAAAATATGATATAGATGAATATGGTGAGCTTATCTGGTAGCAAAATCGATTAGAAAGAAGAATAACGGGCACACTTTATACACCTAGTCTATTGGAACATAATTCATAAATAATAAATATCTTTCTAGAAAAAATTTCGACTTGGTCTCCTCACATCAAGTCATCAAATTAAGCTTTCCATTCAATTCACATGCTCTTATGATGGACTTTACTTTATGTCGGTTTGTTCTTTTCTCTGATATTCTTTTTATCATTTTTCTTTCTTAACCTGCCATCTTTAGCATCTTGTTCCTTGACATCATTTTGCTCTCTCTCTCTCTCTCTCTCTCTCTCTCTCTCTCTCTCTCTCTCTCTCTCTCTCTCTCTTTCTCTCTCTCATCCCATGACACATGCAAACGCTATCAATTATATACACTATTGATAACATGGAACAACCTTCATTGATCCTTTCATCTCACAACCAAAGCTCTTCCATTATATTGTACCTGAAAAATTCTTCAGCTTGAAGATGAGGTAATCGCGAAGAAAAAGTAAAAGACTCGTTCAAGTGGTGAATAGATTCAATGAATGATGGTGAAAAAAATGCATTGAATCAAGTACTCTTATTCTTGTTCCACGTTCAAAACTTGCTCACAATCAAAATTTTTGCTCAAGGTAGAGAAGTACTCTTTGAAATTCTCATGAGAACATAATGTATGTTCATTATTTGTTAGTCTCTGTGTTTTCACCTTCCAAGCTGAGTGTATATACTGTAAGTTTTCACCTGTGGAACAGAATTGATGGAGCAAGTTTCTCAAAAGTTCGAGGATGTTTATTGATGTTCTGATTGTCGTATTGAATTCGACTGTTGACTGAACTATCATCAAATAATAGAGAATTAGAATATCAAGAGTGTTACTAAATGTAAACTTTTAACGAAAAAATTGAGAGTACACTAGAGATGAAAATTTGTAACGAACAAGCATTCCATAGGTTGAAATCAGATCTGTTAATCTATTGCTCTCCTCAAAACGTACAGAAACAGCATGATATACAGGTATATTGAACAAATGGTAAAAAAAGGTTACACATGATTGTCAGAGACCTTAGTCGAAAAGTAATGTAACCATCAGACAAATGAATGGACATCAAAGCTGCGAGCTTGATACTATCTTTCTCTTTCTATCTCATTTGAAAAGGAAACAGCCAACACTGAATTCTGGGTGTGAGAAAGGTTTCTTGTTGATAATCTCCATACACAAATCCTCCTGGGCCGTGGACTTGGAGAAGAAGTTTCCAAGGATAGAATGGAAATAAATGACTTTCCACTATCATACATGCACGCTACTAGAAGATATTTTCTTGAACTTCATGAAAATCTTTCTCCTACTCTCACCACTTATTCACCAATCTTATGCTTTTTCGTCTTATTTTTTTCTTTTCTTCTTCTTATCAAATCGATTCTTTCTGTTTTATTCTCTCTTTTTCTCTCTATCTATCTATCTTGGTTTTGCTTCTACTTTTCCTGCCGAATAGTATCAAAAAATCTACACTAGAGATTGGCTGACATATTCTGGAAGCCATTTGTTTGAACAACTGTATTTGTTCAAATTTCTAGTAACAAAGAGAGGAAGAGAGAGAGAAAAATATTCTAATACTATTCGAGTGATTTTCTTCCGAAACGCTTGCGGCTAGAGAATGTGTAGGCAGAAAATGAATTCTTGTCTCTAGACTCATGAATCGAAATACTATGGCAAAGATATTGGCTAATTATCTTGATAGATGATCTTCCAATGTGGATAGATTATTTCCCAATCTTGCGAATGACATCTGAGCTGGCAGTATCAAGTCCGGTTAAATGGGCGCCAAAAACCTTGAGAACATTTTGTATAGCGTAATTAAGTTATGATAAATGATGTGATTACATCATAAAAAGGTCATCTTTTCGATTATGAATGCCTCCCACTGGGTAAATATTTTGAATAGTTCCATTTGAGGAGAGCTGATAGTGCACAGATATTGTAAGATTGTAATGAGAATTATTTTCTAGATCTTTCGTGCAAAACCCCTGGAAGCAAAAATGTAAATCGAAATTTTCTTAACTGACAAAAGAAATCGATGCATAAATTTGCTGGAAATTAGATCACCTAAAAGTAGAACAGCAGAAGACAAATCATCAAATTTCTGATTGACATTTGAACTATTGATATATAGATAGAATGGATATGAAATGTCAAGTTACAATATACTCCAGAAATGTCTAACCTCTCAATTCTCAAGAGAGATTGTTTCCCAATGAACGAAGAAAAATCAAGAATCGAAAGGGTACTTATAAACTCATAAATAATTTCGATAAATTATCTCTTTAGAGAATTTCATAATCCACAGAGAGAAAGAGAGAAGAGCCTAAATTAGCTAGAGGTCAAAGTTTTAATCAATGTGCTTCCATATAAAATTGTCAAAGATAAGTTCATCTAACTTTTGTCGTCATTCATTAACATTCTGTCCATTAATAAATGTATGTACCATTAGTGATTCTCAATTGAATTGTATTCTAATGAATGCATGAATTATTTTCTCGATGGCCGATCAGAAGTTAACTAAAACACCCAATAGATCAAAGGCCGCAAGGCTCTAGTTCAATAAGTAAATCAGAATAGTCTAATCAGAAGGATGAGCTCTCTCTCTCTGTCTCTCTCTCTCTCTGTCTCTCTCTCTCTCTCTTCATTTCTCTTCATTTCTCTTTCATAAAATGTTGGTTGACAGGGTGATGCAATTAAAACGAAATACTGGGTACTCCTCTTTGCCCTAAAGTGTGGAATATTCTCTCAAAGCAGACGAATTTGAATCTCCATTTCTCGGAATTTTACAGAGGATAGGATTGACTCAATGGATTGACGGATAGGATTTTCCATTCATTTTGGATACAATCATTGAGTTTGTTTCGTAATAAAATTTGAATGATAAGAGGACCTGATGCATTCTAGTGTACTCAAGTCAATAATAAAGCTAATTTGAAAGATTAGTGAATAGAGCTGAGTCTGAATATTTGTCCATGAGAAACTATCGTTCTCCACAAACTTTGTTCGAATACAATCGGATTCTTCATGTTGAATTGAAATATTATTACTCACACACAATAGGAGGAATATCTCTGTTTGAGCATTCTATGCATTTTTCCCTTTTCCCTAGAGAATCATTCAAATTCAAAAAGAGTCTGGGAAAATTCCTAGAGGATGGTATTCTTATCCACCAACATTACTTGGCAGAATTTTATTCCTATTCATGTATTCCTGGCAAATTATCACACAAAAGAGGCAAAAAACCACTTTTCATTCTGAGAAAAGAAAGAAAATTTGATGGAGATCGATGCTTCACTTACATAAGAAAAATTCAACAACATCTCAGTAGTATTCTATTCTTTTCTATTCTCAGAATCTCAAGAGCCACACTTTTTCAATGAGCTCTAGTATTCGATCCACGTTCTGCATTGGAATTCTCAGAAAAATTTCATTTGGACAAGATCAGAGTCCACACACAATTCACACAACATTGTTCAATCATTCCACAAAATCAGTGATGCTTCAGATGTGACCAAATTTGAATCTTGAGAGGACTTTATAAGAAAATTGAGCTGACAAGATTATGGACTTCGACTTTAATTTACTTCGATGTGTGCATCAATAATTGATTCTTCTCATTTACTAAGGAATCAGTCGCTAAGAAGGGACCCAAAATCAATGTGTATAAGCCCGAAAAAATTCATAATATTCGAATATAGTCGAAAAAAATATCGTAGTTTACTCACCATCTCTATCGTAATGCCTCCAAACATCCATAAATTGGCTGGCACTTAGATCTCGGAGTTCCTGAGTTTTGGAATCACGAAATTGTCGCAGAAAATTGGGCGATTTTGAGCCCATATCATGGCGATGATCTTTAATATTCATCATGATCAAAAGGGAAACACTTTGTCGTACACTGAGGATGGACAAAGTAGACGAAGTTCACTGAACAAAGATTCAACAAATACAAGTGAAAATAAGTGTACAACTTTGTTGCTGATAGGTAAACTACTGGTATTCCTCGAGTATTTCAGAAGCGGGAAAGATGAAGAAGAGGAAGAAGAAGAAGAGGAAAAGCCTTTCGATTTGTGAAAAGTTGCCAGGACTGTGTGTGAGTGAGTGAAGAATATAATGTCAAAGAAATAATACAAGAGAATCAACAGTCAAGAAGGTATAAGGAATAAAGATAGTAGAGAGAGAAGAAAAAAAAGTAGCCACTCAGATGATAATCATGGAAAGCTTCATTTCCTCTTCACTTTCCATCTGTTTACGAGAGTATGTATGTGTGTGAGATAAAGAACCTCCCTATCAATGATAATTTTCACTCAAGGTAAACCATACACTTTCGTATACAGATACGGTTTATATACGGTATGGAACGGTAATGGAATAGAAATCTTCCGAGCCCATGTAGAATAAGATGCGCAGGTTTTCCAGATAGATAGATAGAGAGAGAGAGAGAGAGAGAGAGAGAGAGAGAGAGAGAGAGAGAGAGAGAGAGAGAGAGAGAGAGAGAGAGAGAGAGAGCTATGGAATCGATTTTCTGGTCTCTCTCTTTCTTTCTTTTCCTGTTTCGTAGATCGTAGATGTCTTGGTTTTTGAATTTTGTGTGTGGGTTGAAGGAATATAGAGTATGTCAATCGTTTTTGGAAAATTTTATCGGTTCAGCGAAAAGAAGAAGTTTTTTCTTCTTCATGAAAGAAGAATGTGTTCAGAGGAAGAGGTATTCGAAACAAGCAGCCATATATTGAGAGAGAATATATCATAAATACATGTATTTGTATATTCAAATCTACTGTTCAATATTTTGTTGAAGATAGAATCTATTCTGATACTTGATGTTCACATGCTGAGATGAAGAGATAGCAAGAAAAGTTTGAAGTGATGGTGGTAGAGACATTGTCAGGATATAGATCGAACTATTGGAGGAAATTTTTCTGAGAGGTTTGATGACAGTGAATGCTGATTGATGAGTATTACTCAGTCTCTCTCACCGAATTTTTAACCATAAGATGCAAAGATTTTCATCTTTATACAATATCTTGTCCCTATTCATGACCATTTCCAATAAATCACTACTAACATATGAGAAATTCGAAAAGTATAAGGCACAATCGAAGAAGTTTTGATCGGCTCAGAAAACTTCAAACCTCATAACCCATACCTTCCTGACTGGATGATTTAATCCCCCAATCAGGTTGATTGTTTGGATAAAAAGTCATTTATCATGAAATTATAACCTCTTCTCATGTTTTTGGCTGTAAAACTTTGAGAACTCAAAAGATCTTCCGATTTGGATGCGTTCAAAATATAAACCCGCTGCCTAGCAAAAGGCACACAAAAACTACTAAAATTAACGAGATAGGAGTAATTTGATTTTTCTTGCTATTAGTCCTGATCACTTAGATTATATTATGCGTTTTGAAAGCTTAAGGTTAGTATTTATGGTCAATTCTATTGATTATCTGATTGAATTGAGTTCAGGTTTATGAATGCTGGATATACTGGATAACAAAGATAGTGAAAAATTCCAGAGTCCTGTTTGACATCAATAATTTACATCCCATAAAATAATACATGTAATTAAGATATTCATATATGAATCGACAAACGGATTTTTTTCTTAATTTGCTCAATATGAGACAAGCAATGTTACAATTACACTATCTATATATAATTTACAATATTTTCAAATATTACATGCACCTCAAGTATACTTTTTTAAAGGCTAGATTGGCTCAAATTGTTTCCTACAAAGAATTCTCAAAGATGGATAAGTTGATTGAAAACATGGCTAGATTCAATTTCAACAAATAACATTAGTATTCCTTTTGGAATTCAGGACTTTCTCTCAATCACTGAGACAGAGAGGACCTCGGAGAACAATCAACATCAGAGGCCTATCGAAATTCTCTCAGATTTTCTTATCAAAACTACCTGTAACAAATGGACTATCTGGAAGAGATATCTCAAGTATAACTTGGATGGACTTCCTCTCTTTCTTGGAAAAAAATTTACATTTCATATCACGCCCTCAATCCAATATGGAATGGTGAGGCATCGAAGGGTGAAAAAAATTCGGAACACAAAAATGATACAACAAGTACGAAAGGAACTGAATGAATAGAATGTATCAATTCGTGAGGGAAAAGGATATATTATGCCGTTTATGAGACAGAATAATTGTTGCCGGTGTTGCTGTTGGTGCTACTATTGTTCGTGCTACTGTTGGTATGAGTATCATTGACAAATGAGTCCGCAATCAAGTGATGGGAAGTGGAATAATTTGAATGATGTCGAAGACTTGAACCGAAACCACTTTCCAGGCTGACGCCATTTCGAATAACGATCGGCGGTAGACTTTCGGTAACATTGGTGGAAACATTTTCACAATTGTATGGGGGCATCGAGTGATAGAAACCATCAGCCGGATCGACATCTATTTCAGTACCATTGTGTCCCACTGTCCATGGACCATTGTGAGAAATTCGCCCAATTGACTGACCACCGGTGCCAGGAGGAGGAAGAGAATGTGTTGGTGGTACCGGTGAGATATGGGAAATGTAAGGTGGTGTCGATGGTACTGGTATCCACTTGCGAAGATCACGAATAAAATTTGAATGATTATAAACTCTATCGGGACCATTTAATGATATGATCGAAGGTGAATGGAATATGGTCGACGATGAATTGGTGGCCATTATATTGTCATTTTTATCTACAATAGGACCATTGAATTTGGAAGCTTCAATATTGTTACCAATCTGATCATTTGATGATGGTGATATCTGTGGATGGAGATCACTGCCTGTGGAAGAAAGAGGAGATCGTTCCAATTTATCTTGATGATGATTTGATGAACATATTTTATCATCATAAGTGGTGGTGGCACATGTATACTCCGTAAATGGTAAATTTGATGAGGATGAGGATGACGATGATGAACCAGGGACCAGAACCGAAAATTTGATAGATTTTCGAGACTCCATTTTATCATCACCCTTGTGGATCAAGTTTGGTGATAAGATACGATCATTGGGTGATAATGTTTCCACATTATTTCTTTCGATTATTATCGATTTTTTTCTAATCCTCTTTGATTTCCATGAATCTTCCGAAGCCATTTCATCGTCTCTGATTGAGCTGGCAAATGATGGGGAGCGTGAATTATCCGCAATTGCAATCTCTAAACGATTATCGTCTGGTTTCGTGGGAAGATGATCATCATAAGATTGAATTGAATTAAGCATGTGACTTTGGTGTGATTGAGCACAATCAGTTTCTCGGTATAAGTGTTTGATTTCTTCACAATCACGTTTGATCGTCAACAACTCTTCATATTGAGCGGTTGCAAGTTCCTGATGGACATTAAAAATAGAGAAGAAAAAAGAAGCAATTAGTTTAATTTGAAGAGAAAATTCATGCTTGAGAAAATTTCATGCGATAATAGGTTGAGTTTGGTCACTTTTAAGGGAGAAGAGTTTTTCTCTCCCAGAAAATTAGTCTAAACTTTGTATCTGATGAGCTTTTCCAACATTAACAATATTGGTCATACATGAAGGTACAATGTATGAACAATGATAATAGGTCTTGATTGTTGTGTTTGGAGGAAGCATCATTTATCAGTTCGGTGGATTGATAAGATCTTGAGAAATGCTAACAGTAAGATTAAATGATAATATTAAAATTAAAGGATTCATTAAAGAGATAACATTCAAGAGGCGAAAAATTTCATTATTCATTAGAGGTAGTGATTCAACGGAATTACATTATATTGTTCGATCCAAATCACGATTATTTCGAGGAAGAGATTCATTGAAAACAGTTGATTCATCATTTCTATTTATTAAGTATAAGAATCTTCGTTAAAAGATCAATAAACAGAAGTTATCACGCTTCAATCGGAGATATTCGAGATTTAAGAAAGATTCTCAAGTGCACATGAGAAAAATTTGATTTAATTACTCAAGTTCAACATAACCATCCATCATCATGGTTTGTAATCGAGTCATGAGGATTCCATTATAGCCTCAGGATATGTTTCAGAGAGGTTTAAAAATATCTTCCCGACTATCATCAATAGCCTGAGAGTTCTGACAAGATGAGAGCAACTCTTTTTCACAGTTTAAACATTGTAAATAATCAAGCACAAGAATTGAACTCATTAGATCACCACTAATGAGGGGACTAAGTTGTTTTTCTTCCCAATAGTTGCTCAACATCATTATCAATAAAGCCTAGTAATCATGATTCCGAAATTTTTTTTCCAATCATGAGTTCTGATCATGATGATGAAATTTTTCAAAACAGCTCAGCTCAAAAATTCTCCTCTATTTCCCTTGAAAAGACTATCAACTTGAAATCATGTCTGTTTTGCTCACCTTGAGTGATGGAATTTTCTCTAGCCAAATAGAATTCGATTTATCGTAATAAACCAGTTGACTGTGGATGGATGTTATCTGACGCTTCTGATCCTCAATTTTGTTGGCCAAAGAGTAATGTTTGGTTTGAAGCTGATTCAGCCATGAACTGTGTTCTCGATTCTGTGGGACGATGGATGATTCGCTTGTGGACTCAATTTGATCTGTCACCATTGTCAAGCGATTCACTTGATGTAGATTGTCTTCTTTCTCCAATACATAAGATTCATTGACAATTCGATCATTTGGAGCTGATGAATCCATGAATATATCAATAAGAGGAATTGGTGACAACAGTGTGAAGATGATTTCTCCGGAAGAATAGGAAGTGCAGGGAACTTTTTTTGTAAACAGAATGAAAACAAAATAATTCGCCAAAGAATTGATATATTCCTAGTAGTAGGAAGAGAAATTGCTGCCAAGTTCCCAGCCAATGTTCAGAGAGAGATCATCTAACAGATGAAAAATCTTTATTTTGGAAACTCAATATCACTTGATGACTCAAAGATGATGATGATGCTTGAATGTTAGTCCTGGGAGAAGAAGAAGAAAAATCAACATCAAGTTTCGAATTTTAGCAATGACAAAATTTAACAAAAATCACATCCATCGATAACAACATTATGAGGTCAAGTTTTTCCAAGAAATGGACTGTATAATCGAATGAGGAAAAAAAATCTCAACTGATATCACCATCATCCAGATATTAAGATGCAACAGGTAGACTTACTTATCTTTTGAGGAAGAGGAACCTGGAAGCATATGTAAGCGATGTAAAGTTCAGGGAATGATACGTAGCCTATGAAACTGTATCACAAATTTCACTTTAAACTTGAAGGAACCTTCAAAAATTTGATAAAAAGTGGATATCTCGACAATATCTGGAGAAATTTTTTCCAAACTGTTCAACTATCAAATGCAGCTTCTCAACGGTGAATGCATGAACAGTTCTGTTGTTGATGAGAAAAAAAGGAAAAATATTTTCACCACTAGCAAAGTGAAATGCGTGCAAAAGACAACGTGATTGGGCCAACTCTGGAAGTTTTTAGCAAATCAATTTCAAGTCAAACACAGTAATCAAACATACGTAGAGAGAGAGAGAGAGAGAGAGAGAGAGAGAGAGAGAGAGAGAGAGAGAGAGAGAGAGAGAGAGAGAGAGAGAGAGAGAGAGAGAGAGAATAATCTGAAGGATTTCAGATTGAGAAATATAAACATCTGTACATCGTATTTGGCTTATTTAAGGGTACAAAATAGTGATAGAGTATCGAATTATATCATCACGTTGAAAGATCACGTGGAACCGATAAATGATTATTCTGAGAAGAAAAACGTTGAAAAATTTTTCCGGATGAATTGAGTTTTGAATATTGATGTGGGAGAAGCACACATCGGTAGCTTTATGATTGAGGGGAAATAGTGAGGAATGACCTTTGACATTTGATCTTAAGATATAGACAGAAGTGTTTTTGTCAGGCGACTATTGAAAAAGCTCCGCTTCCATCCACGTCTAGGGTTCTACTGATGGTTAGATAACGGAAGATGAAAAATACATGTCAAATGACAGTTTTACCGGATTAAAGCAGAATTGCGAAGGTTTATCAGAAAGTATCACAATGTATTCGATTATCTAGTTAGAATGCTGATTTAATCTGAATCACCATAGAAATAATGGAAGAATAGAATTGTCAAAATGAGAACATAACCTTACTGTTAGAACTAAAAGGTCAAGAAGTTGGGGGGAAAATAGAATGAACGAAGCTATCAGAGAACATTTCAATGGGAAGAAAAAAATAAGAGCATTTTGATTCGAATAGAAACTGGAACTTTATTTTGAATGATGATGATTCTCATTTTTTTTGTACATATATATTTATACGGATACATGCTACCTGATCATATCAAGCTGGAAGATAGCATCATGAAACCATTGATTAGGACAGATTTTAATCAATATAGGGTTCAATTAAGTACACTACACTCAAGGTATCCAAATAGGGACACACAAGCTAAAGATATTTACCGAGAAGAGAGAAGGAATACCAAAAAAGAAGATTCTCAACAATAGCTCGAGGGACTAGAATAACCAGAAAACTTCTTCCAAAGTATGGATGAGTTAACTTGTAAAAAGATGAGTTGTGTGTATGTGACAAACGGTCGACTAATTTTACTCACATTGCTGCTGCCCGCTATATTGAATCGAAAATTTTCTATTATCTCGGCCACATAATTGATCAGGAGTTGATTGAGCAATAAAGTCGTTCAAAAAGTCCAACAAGGGTAGTTCAGATGAATTCAGATCGTTATTCAACTCATCGAAAAACATGTTCGTATCATCAGCAAAACAATCAGAAAAATTTAACGGAAAATCGTCTTGTTCAAAACCTAACAAGTTATTATTGATATTTGAGCAATTATCATGAGAAGTGAAGGAGGTATTTTGGTCAAGGAATGGTTCGTTCATTGAATTCATTGATGATGAGGTTACAGTTCTCGATGGTGTACCCAATGTGTTCAATGAATCAGTGTTGATCACAGGATTATTAGAGGGCTCTTTCGGATAAATATTGTTCTCACAGAAACTGGTGGTAGTATTATATCTAATGTTGTTTGTAGTAGGCGATGGCAAATCGTTGTTTTGTGCAGAGGAGAAGAGTATTGAAGATGAATCCATACAGTTGCTGTGTGAGCTTGTAGCGAATTCATTAACTCGAGAATATTGAGGTGATGAATCATTGAGTGAATCCATTGTCAAGTTCTGCCTAGCACATAATCTGGTATTATTAGTTGTATTTGAATAGGCAGAATATTCATCAAGAAGAATCTCTGGCTGATTGGATGAAGGTAATGGTGAAATATTGATGCTGTTGAGTGGAACATCATTTGAAATTTGAGATTGATAGAGCACCGCTTGAGAAGGTTGTTGTTGTTGTTGAGGACAAGATGGTTGATGAATTTGTTGATCATTCACATTAAACTGAGACTGGAAATTATTTTGAGATTGAGCAAGAGGTTGAGAGAAAGAGAGTAGAGACCCGGGAACAGGCTGTAATTGTGGTAAAAAAGCAATTGTTGGTACAGAATTGGCTTGGGTATTCAATGTGACTGGGCTCAAGACAAGTTGATTAAGTAAAACACCGGGTATCGAGGCACTAGTTGTCATAATCATAGGATGGACTGAATTCAGATGAGAACTCAATGTAGGGGTGACACATTGTGTAGATGGTTGAGCTCGAGACTCTGATGATCTTGATGTATGTATAACAAAAGCTCCCGTAGGGATCTCATTTTGTCTATTTTCTTGAACTAATGACCTTATATTAATTGTGAGTGCAGCGTTGGGAGGTTGAGGGTCAATAACAGTATTGGGAGGTCTATTACTGTATCTTGCTGATGACGAACATTTTTGCAATTCTTGCAAAAGAGAGTATGGAGAAAAGTTCTGCCAATTTCCACCATTAATATCATTTGGATTGGAATGGGATGATGAGTATGATGGCATTTGACCAGATATAAATGAATAAGGGGCAACTTGAGGATTTCTTCTTATTTCGGCAAGAACCTGAGGATCATCATCCGCATCTTGACATGATGCTATCGGTGGGTTATTTGTAGTCGTGACCACTTGTTGTAAGTTATCTTGTGGTGGATTGGTGTTGTTGAAATGATGATCTTTATTTGCACATTTGGAAGATGTCTCAAGATTTTTATCGTGATCTTTACGGTACTCAATTTCAGGGCAAATTATTACTCCATTGCCATTCGAGCGTGATGGAAGGATACAATTTTTCTCCTCCGAGTGAATCTTTTCGTTTGCACAAAATCCTTTCTCTTGATTACGGCAACCCTCATCGTGCGATCTACTTTGATATTTGTTTGGATTTGAATTGTTTCCAGATGCCAAAAAGCTTTGATATGTAACTTCCGATTTTTTCGGACCAATCACAACTTGTAATGATTGATAAAGGGCCGCTGGACTTGTATTGGAAATGTGTGGGGTAAATTTGCGTACAAATTTTTCCCTTTCACGATCACCCTCATGTTCCCTAGGAAATTTGAAAGAGAAAAAAAGATGTACCATACGAATTAGAATTCTGTTATCGATCGAGAAAAAATTTTTTTTTTGCCAAGAATCGATTTTCTGTTTCACATTAGACTTCACTTTCTTTCCTTCTCTCTTTCTCTCTCTCCCTACCCAGTTTGATCAATTGACCCGTATCATATTTCATAGAAAAGGACAATTAAATGACGAAGAGTCGGTGAACTATACCCCTAGAAGCAAAATGTAGTTAGTATCAATGTTAGTACCTCTCAGTGGGTGTAGACGTGCTACTTATACATGTAATAAATATTTTTCTTGCAACTAGATTTGTGGCTAGACTAGAGTAAGATTTTAAAGAACGATAGTAAGGGCGATTAACATCTTTAGTCTACACTGTGAATCCTGCTACTATTTTTTAGATGAGAAAGCGAAATTTTAAGTGTTTGTTTTGGTGATAAAACTAACTGCAGCAAGACGGCCAATGGAAAACATTAGCTCATCAGTTTTTTTCTGAATTGGAAATCATCGTATAATTTCATTGACTATTCTTTGAGGAAGCAGAATGGCATAATGAAGATTGATAGAAGGTAGAATTCTGGAGAGAAGTAGACATTGAAAATCATAAATTACTTGAAACAAGAGAGATAGAGAAAGGTCTTCTCAAAAGTCCAATTAAGTAATGATCACAGCTCATAATGATAGAATTAATCTAATGCAACGTGATGGTATCATTCAAGTTACTTTCTAGTGAACATCTTTTGGAAGAGAGAAGGGAGAGAAGGGAATCAGATCATGATAACCACCTTTTACATGTAGACGGTTGAATCAAGGTGGATGATTTTCAACTATCTGGATTGATTTCAAATCAGGAAAACAGTTCACATTAAAACATCCTTGGGTAAGAGGGAGAGAATGAATGAGGGAGATCAAGAGTGAAAATAATCATCATCAATTCCCTGATCATTGAGGATAGATGAGGGAGGGAGAGAGAGAGGGGAAGATTTCAAGATGTTACAAAAGCAATCGAATACATAAATGCATAAAGTTACACAAGAATTATGCAACTTATAAGCACACAGACACTATGTCGAGATAGAGAGCACTCATAATGAGAATTTTGAGAGGTGAAGCTGGAAGAAGAGTGGTGGTAAACACTCAAAAAAAAAGTTGATTGAGGTCGAATGACGATTATTGTAACAAAATTGTGAGCATAAATTGCTTGAAGCATTTTTTATGGCAAGTTATGAGATAAAATCAACTGGGGAGGAAGGGATAAAATACTCACATCATGAGTCGAATAACAGCAACGAAGTGGTCCACCTCACCGGTTACTGAATCATACTGAAGACAACCTGCTGATTGGAGGTAAATCAATTTACCAGTCACTGTTCTCAAGCGATGAACTATTATTCCTGTTCCACTGGCATTGACAAGCACTGTTGATAGAAATGTAGGACAGAGAGAAGAGTTACAAATGTATTGCGTAAATAGATATGGTGAAAAAAAGTGAAAAAAAAACGATGAAAGGTTCATCGCCAATCTTGGTGAAAAATTTTCCAATCCAATTCAGCCATTTGGAATTCAATGGAACACATACACACAGCTGTATCATGAATTTTGAAATCATGACAACACTAATTAATTGATGATATCCCAAGGGTTAATGAATCGTAGAGGATATCGAAGTAGTAAAAATCCGTTGGAAATTGAGAAAAATGAGATCAAATGAACTGATAATACTCACTGTTCCTATGAGCGAAAAAGGATATTCCATGGTCTTCAGGAACAATGAACTCATATGCCGACCTTCCTTCCACCTCACTAGGTGAAAAACCAGTAATCAAGTGGATCCTAGTGAGAGAAATATATTATCCATGAATATCATGAAAATTAGATAGCACATGGATGGAGAGTAAGGAATTAGTGCAGAATCAGTATTGAAATAATGTATATATATTTTGTATATATATATTATGTATTTATATACCGAATTCTCCATAATTCAAAGACAAATAGAAAGAGTAAGAAAGTAAGAGAGAGAGAGAGAGAGAGAGAGAGAGAGAGAGAGAGAGAGAGAGAGAGAGAGAGAGAGTCAATTATATCTTACCGATGATCTGCATATAGAATAACACCATCAGGAGTCATTCGGAGAATATACTCATCGAGATTAGCCTCCATAAGATTTAGTTCTGACATTGGATTCGTTTTACACAGTTCAATAACACCTTTAAATATGATATCTTGCTGGTCTATTGGTCCAATGGCTTTTGTATCATTACTAGATTCAGTGTCGAGTAGCTCAATTTTTGCTGATGTATGTCCATTTTTAGCTCGAATTAATCTCATTCTTTTAGATTGAACAGAACGATCTTCCTGCCTAATGGCTAAGAATCCTGATATCTGAACCATCTGATATATTGATGTCTCTGATCTTGGCTGATTTCTTTCCTTCATACGACATCTATAGATGAGCCTCTCTGATACTGACTTATTATTGTGAATCAAATCTGATTTAGCTTTCTCAATCCATAATCGAAAGCCTTCTTTCTCACAAGGGTGAATAAAATGAGAAAGGTCATATCCTATCATATCAATACATTGATAGCCAAGATATTGAAGACACTTTTCAGAGACAAACATTAATTTTCCAGCTCCATTTGTGATGAAAATCATGCCATCAATTGCCTGAAAATCAGATGTCATTGAGTGAGAAGAGAATGAAAAAGCGAGGAAAAACACAGGGAAAGAGAGAAGTAAGGAAGAGAAAAAAGAGAAAGAGAAGGAGAAGCAAGAAGAGAAAGATTACATAATGATTGTATCATCAGCTTTGAAACGCTAGCAGAAGAAACGATTTAGCTTATCAACTATTTATTCCACTGTTTTTCTCTCTTCCTTTTGCCTCAAAAATAATTATTTTTTCCTTCTACAGTCTCTATCTCTGCCCCGATCTGCATGTACTTGGTTTCCCATTTGCTTGCTGAAATTCTGTTCACGCCTCATATCATGATGATGAAACTGAGAATATAAAAAGTTGTCCTACTTGAATATGTACATGTATATTATATACTGTACTAAGGAGTGAAATGAAGCTTCAAAAGCGGATATGCACATGAACATGTGAGTAAGGGCAAAGGATGAAAGGTCTATTGTTATCTTCTATATGAAGAGAGAAAAAAGTTGAGAGAGAGAGAGAGAGAGAGAGAGAGAGAGAGAGAGAGAGAGAGAGAGAGAGAGAGAGAGAGCAAACATGACACTAGGACTATTAAGCAATAGAAGGTTGTGAAATAGCAAGTGTATATACTGAGAGAGGAGTGTGTGAGATGGAGATAGAGAAGGAGAGCAAATGATTGCACAATCATGATGCTATTGCGAAATATTGGGAAAATGGTTGCTCAGCCAAGCTCTTTGGGCATGGTGCAATCATTCTTTCTAAGTGAACACATATGTGCGCACATGTATATATTTGTTCTGAAGAACTGCTCAAGGAAAAAAGAAATAGATAGAAAGATAAAGGAGAAAGATTGGGCAACAGAAACTTGTAAGTGTTGAGCAATGGAATGAAAATTATTGAATAATAAATAAAATGGAAGAAACAAGCTTACTTCGATACAATTTTGTAGCCTATCAGCGTCTAAGCTCTCTGGACTCCACAATCTTTCCTTGGTCAACGTTAAGGTTGGATCTGAAAAATTATGAAACGATAAGAAGAAGATTAAATTAAGACGTGATGAGAATTCAAGTGTATTGTTCACATTATGATGATTATGGAAGCAGAAATTCTAAGGTATGACAATTAATGAGCAACCGGAACAATAGCTGCAGTAATAGTGACAAATTGTGTTGCCTTCCAAAAAAAGGTAGCATTTACAGATTACCGGTAATATCGCGGTACGAAAGCTTACTTTTTTTCCATCTTAAAAAAGCTGCTGCCAATCTGAGTGTACTAATTTTGTCCAGTTTACGATTAACTCCAATAGTGGTGGACAGAAGATCATTGAGACGAGTTATCAGTCCATTAATACGATCTCTTCGTTGACGTTCTGATTCATTTCGAGCAATACGAACCGATATACGATCTTTGGCTGATGATGATGAAGACATGTTGGTTGCAAAATTGTTCTCTCACTTTTTAACAATCTTTTTTTTCTGTCAGAAGTTTTTTTCTTCCGTGAGTAATTATAACTGCTTGACTGATGATTCGTAGCTTTATGGCAGAGACCTTTACAGGTTATGGATGTCGAAGAGATAAATGAGATTACTTGCTGTAATAGTGGTGATAGTATGTAAGAAGGTTTTCTCTTCTCACGACTCTTTAACTAGTCTTTTACATGAGTACATCAGAATTCAGAGAAAGAATCATAAATATATATTTCAACATGCAGCCACCGATGAAGTTGAGAGCGAGGATTGAGAGAGATAAAGCATAAAGAAAGATAAAAAGAAACATAAGGTTAATGGAATGAATAACAACATGATACATGAATGAGAACATTGGCAAAATTTTGCTAGACCATTTTTCGCTTAAACACCAATGAATGTTGAAACATTGTATATCTTTAAAAACAGAAATACACACATACAAAGTACACACACATACAACCATACAATCATATTCTGTGAAGTCCTAAATCATGGTCTTGAAAATTAGTTGTTAAACTGAGAACATTATCATACATATATACAAGTCAAACAGATAGATAGACAGACTTACCAGGTAACTTGGATGATGTGGTTGAGGTCAGAATGAGTTAACGTAAATGTAACAGATTTCAGGGCAACAGTTGAGAGAATACAATATCAATAAGATGATCATAATGATCATGAATAGCGGTTGATGGTGTTACTTGTGAGATACTTGTGGTAGGATGGATGAAAATATTTTCAAATATCATCATCATCAGCTTCATCATGATGATCAAAATGAATCAAGGTTGAAGAATATTATGCCGAAAGTATATACACACACATACACGCACACACATTCATATGTATACTAGAATTGGCCATCAATGCAACGAAATGAATTTATCAAAAAAATAATCACATAAATTTGTTCCCAAAAACAGCTCTGATAACACAGTAAATATTTAAACACACATACACAATTTAATTAGATGATTTCCACTGTTTTTTTTTTGATCGAATAAATTGATTACAAGCTTCAAGTTTTCAAGTATTGATTAATCCGATCACCACTATTACTGAATAATTACATCGATATACAGTTATTGCGACATTCCCAGAGAATTTGAAATCAGGTAGAATTATTTTTTCCTTCTACATGAACGATCTCGATACAACCGAGAGCTAATGAAAGTGAATGGAAAAACGATAGAGTTGAAGAGAGATAGAGAGACGGAGAAATGATTGATGATTGCACAATTATAATTCCAAACAGTGAATGTAAAATAATGATGAACACCTTGATGACCAGACGAATGAGCATCAAAAGTGCTTCTCCAATACAATTGAAATTCAGACGCAAAACAACAACAAACAACAACAAAATTAGAGTAACGAAATCACAAAAATGAACCTCTTCTCAAAATAAACAAGATTCCATATAATAATAATCAATACACATCTTCAAAGCAAAGTCTGTAAGACGAATAGAGAGAGAGAGAGAGAGAGAAAAAAACTAAGCTTTTTTGGTATCAGTCTGTGTGTTGAAGAAGAAGATCAGAAACACACACACACAGCTCTGAAACGTCATGTTTTTCGTGAAAAACTCAACAACAAGGATGTACCGTACATCATGATACATATGATAAGTGAGGAGGCGACATCTGATGGATATGAAAATTAACCAGATTAACAGGAATCGAGCAAAAAGTGTGTGCATATATTCTTCTTCTTGGAATATTAATAATAAAATATTTAATAAGAATACTATTATTAGTATTACTTTTTTTTATATTCGAGAGAGAGAGAGAGAATCCCTCTCTTTCTCTGGTAACGATTAACAGCTATTAATTATTGTGATAATTGAAATAGGGCGTGTGTAGAGGAAGAAATAAAAAGAAAATGCTTATGTGGGAGGATAATTTTCTCAGCTTGTCTTGGGGTTCTCTCTCTCTCTCTTTCTTTCTTTCTTTCTTTCTTTCTTTCTTTCTTTCTCTGTCTGTCTGTTTACCTCTGTCCTTTTCCTTCTTTCTCTCGCTTTGCACATCATTCTGTTTGGGAATCTGAGAATACATTTTGGAGTCCAAAATTCTCGAATGGGAATGAGATTTAAGAACAAATCGATAAATCAACCAGAACGGATTACACATCATTTTTGCGTGCTGCCAACTGGTGTACTGGATATTAGGTATATTTTTGATGAAGAAAATTAATCGGGAATCTAGAAAAAGTATTCTCTATGAAAATAAATCAATTTATCTCCAAAATAACAGCATCCAAGGGATTGAACGAATTATTATCAGTTTTTATCCAATTTTTATCAAGCATTTTTTCAATTGCAAATCATCTTAAGACAAGATGCCTGCTCTTTTCAAACAGGCATTCTGTGCTCAGTCGTTAGATCGTAGGAGAAAGAGAATGTGTATTCTCTCTTGGAACATTCTTTCTTTCTCTCTCTCTCTCTCTCTCTTTCTCTCTCTCTCTCTCTCTCTCTCTCTCTCTCTCTCTCTCTCTCTCTCTCTCTCTCTCTCTCTCTCTTCCTCATCTTCTCTTTTCTCCTTTCTCACAAAGATCAATGTTTTGTGGCAAGTGAGAAAGAGAGCTTCTGGTAGAAAAAGGATGCTGAATGATATGAGATAGAAAAGAGAGTGTGTTCACTTACAGTCGAAAAACCTTTCTATGTACATGGCCTTTACCGTTTAAAAGGAGTTTCTAAACGAAAGTACCTTTTTTGTGCGTATTTTTGTTTCTCTCTCTCTCTCTTATCTTCTCGGTGTGAGTTTCTCCTTCTTCTTCTTCTTCTTCTTCTTCTTTTTATCATCTTTTTCTCAAGAATTCTGTGTAGGAGAAAAAGATCTTTGAGTTATTTTTTCTGTATCCTACCCAACAAGTATACACATTGTTTGAGTGTGTGTGTGTGTGTGCGTATTGTATATATAAACATTGATGTCCACTGGATTTTAGTGCGAAATAGTTTTCTTTTTTTGCTTTTTGGCTTTTCATCTCTTATCATACTGTGTCGAAATAAAGAAGAGAGTAAATTTAAATAACTTCATAATTTACTTTCTCTCTCTCTCTCTCCTGTGGTCAGACTATCTGAACTCTTTTTCGAAATTTCCATTCATTCATCTATTAAGCTCTCCATTCATCTTTTGTTCATAGCAGTTGGGTCATCAGAAGCGTGAGAAAAAAGTTTACCGTATCGTCATACACCATAAATATGTGAAAACCGAAGGAAAGAAAAAAGAATAAGACAAAATTTACGCCTACACGAATGAGTATCAAACCAAGTTAATTGATGAACTGTGATTATCATTCATTGGAACAAAATTTAGCCTAACAATTACCTTGATTATATATATACAAATACACATATAATAATCAGCCATTTAGTTCATTCATTCAACGAACAAATTTTTGTCTTCTTCTTACTCTTCCTACACAAATTCTTGTCAAAATGATAAGTATTCAACATATTATTCCGATTTTCTTCCCCTAAAAATATACAACTTCATTCATACACCACCTCCAGGAAGAGGAAAAAGGAGACGATAGAGGAAGTATACATATTTGCAATATTTTTTTCTTCCTCTCTCTCTCTCTCTCTCTTCCATCGTTTGATGCACAAAAATGTGTGAAATCATCGAGCTAGATATTGGTGGAAAATTTTATACAACCAAACGTTCAACACTTGTTCGTGATTCAAACTCTTTGCTGGCAAAACTTTTCAGCTCCAATGATATCAAAGAATGGAATAACGGTATCAAGAGTACCAATGTAAGTTGAATCTATTGAAAATCTCTCTCTCTCTCTCTCTCTCTCTCTCTCTCTCTCTCTCTTTTGCTCTATTCTCTATATTATGTAGCCTACACACACATATATATACTCTCGCATGCAATATATAGATCATAAATTATCTAGGAAAATTTCTAGAATTCCCTGTTGTGAATTGAATTGATGTATTCCACCTACATTTAGAACATTTCTCTTTGGTCATTATCAAAATTTGATGTCAAAAATCTCTGGATGCGGGTATAAGAGAGGAATAGAATATGAAGAATATGATAGATTTGGGAAGAGAGTGATGATAGAAATGAAGCGTAGGAGGAGAAGTAGGAAGAGAGAGAGAAAGATGGTGTGGATGAACATTGTGGATGATGGTGAGGAAATGGATGTGGCAATGGATAATATTCTAGGGTATTCTTGGGATGAAGGATGTTCTGTTTCTGTCTTCACATATACACACACGATTCCTTGTTGTTATTCCTATTCACGGATCAGCTGATAATCTCAATTGATCCGGAGAATGCATTTGTCGATCTTTTTCCTCTTCTTCTTTTCATTCCTTTTCCTTTCTCTTCTCGTATTCCTTCTCTCTGTATTCATAGCGATTTTATGCACATACACATTCACATAGCAAATCAAATCAAATCAAATCAAATCCTGTTCATCCATGATATTCGGAAGACAGTGTTCATGATGATAAAGAGAGAATCGTTTATTCTATTTACAGGTTAACAATTATCATTATATTAAACTAGTTTTCACAGCTCCCATCATTATTGATAGGTTGAAAGCTGAAGTTATACTGCTTCACAATCTCACAAGCTCTTTTGATGTCCTACATTCCAGAAGGAATCTCACCAAATCTGGTTCTGTATATAAATATATGTATTGCTAAAAGTCCAGGGCTTTTAAAAACATTGTTGAAATTCTCTACATTTATCTACTCCTCTAAGCCTCTTGCCAAAGGGCTAGATGATTGAATAAGAGAGAATGTTTGTATGTGTGTCTATATGATTGCAAGTGAACTGTTAAGGCTTCAGAATGGATATTTTCTTTTCCTCTCTCTTTCTTCTCTTTCGATATTGGAAAGCAAAATACTGTCAACTTGAAAAGTAACTCAATTGCAGTATAATTTCCTTTTTTCCATCTCATACTTGAGAGTCAACCTGTGCGTGTATATGTATGTATTCCTACGGATGGATGGAAAAATGTTGAGCCAGAAAAAAAGTCACACAATTCACGCAGAGGCAGTCTCTTTCTTTTTATTCTCGAAGATGTTGGAAAGAGAGAGAGAGAGCGAATAAAAGAGGCAAATGTGTATATACTAGGTGAAGAATAGGGAAGAAAAATAATCGACTAACATTTTTTCTAGCAGAAAAAAAACCCTTCTCCTCTTTAACAGAGAGAATTCAGCGAGAATGGATGGAGGGATGGAAAATCTTTTCACCTTTGACTATATGAATACAGGATATTCCATCCCTTGGGCTATCATCATTGTGTATACTGTATATCGGGTGTAGGATTGCCATGTAAGCCTTGTGAACAGGCTTTTTGATGTTCCCCTATCTTTCTTGCTTTCTCTTTTTCTCTTCTCCATCCACTGTATAGATGCCATAATCATTCCAATTAATAGCCACACTTACTCACAGGCAACGTATGAAAGTGACAGAGGCAGCAAGAGTCTCTTGAAGAGAGAGAGAGAGAGAGAGAGAGAGAGAGAGAGAGAGAGAGAGAAAAGAAAAAACGATAATGCTCCATGCTTCAATGTGGATCTGGTGTAAGAGAAAGAGGAAAAATATTAGAAGAGATGAAAAAAATCCATAGAGAAAAAGAAAAACAGATAGATGAAGACAGGAGAGTAGAATCTAGGAGAAAATGGAAGACATAGAAGTAGTAGATGACAAAAGTATTCCTAAGTGGCACTCTATATTCTTGATATTGTATCTCGTATATTTACAGAGTGTGTACCCACTTACCGACTTATTGTATTAATGGATATTAATCTTGAAAAATTTCAAATAATTTGGGTAACTTTAGTGTTTTATTTGCTTGTTGAAATGAATTGTTAGTGTAAGTAGGTGAGAAGTATAAGTTAAAATTTTGTTCAATCTTGAAGAGAAGAAATCTTTTCCAATTTGAAAACTCATTTTTCCATCAATCTTACAATACCATTTCGCATGTTGAAGCAACTCTTATCTGAATGAAACTCTCTCTTTCTCTTTAAGTGATAAATTTTTGATAGCTCAAGATCAATTGTTTTTTGAATGAACAAAATAAATCATCCTCCATCGTAAAGAGAGAGAGAAAGAAAGTAAGAGAATGTTTTCCAGTCAGATAAAACAAAATTATTCATCGCTTGAATTGATAAATTGATGGCCACTCGGTTTTGCACACTTGTGGAAAATTGGATTCCACCTCAAGCCATATTTTTCTCTCTCTCTTACCACTAGTCTCTCTAACTTGCCTATTTCCCCAGAATCCACATCAAGTTTCAACATTTTCCTATGGTTTCTCTTGATACCCCTTCCTCACATTCTCCTGAGGATCATTTTTACCTTTTTCCTATGCATTTCAAAGTGCCTCTGTGTATAAATGTGTATATGTGTGTTCCCATTTCATAATGTTAAAGTCTACGTATAAGACAGAGAGAATCAGACCCTCATCAGACGCAAAGGTGTGTGAAAAATTATCAGACATAGCAACAGAATTACAGGGATGCAGAGGAAAGAGGAAGAAAGAAAGAGAGAGAGAAAATTAATCAATAATCACATGAGTGGACCTGTGCAGTGTTCATAGTGGTGAATATCAGTATCATTCTATTGATTTTCTGCCTCTTTGCCTTCCCATGCTACTGTTACTACCGCATCAGTAGTCGAGAGATGCATGATACTTTCTGCACGAAATGCATTCTGATGTTCATGCGACTCTGAAAATAGATTAACTTTGAGAGAGAATAAAAAAAATCATAGCTACATCCAGTGACTACATTTAGTCACAATAGGTTAATCAGGACCTGATTTCATTAACCAGATCAATTTTGATTATGGCCTAATTTTAAAATGATAGATAATTATTGGTATCATCATTTATTTGAAATATGATATCCTCTTCTGTCTCACAGACCACAATAAGCTTGATTTACACACACTCACATACAGACACACTAATTTATCTTCGCTTCTGTATTAATTTTTCACAATACACTACTGTTACTAATGTTACTAATTGCCAAACAAGTATTCAACTGACTGAGAACATACATACATATTTTTTTCACCCTCAAGCATTTCTTTTTCACCCGATATTAGTATAACATTGAGCCTACTCCATCCCCATCACATCTACATCATCCATCTGTATACTGAGAACTCCAAATATTTATTCTGAATCAATAGGAGGGATAGATGGAGAGAAATGCAAAATCTTCTTGTGATTGTATGCCAATACAAATCTATCTGATTCAATCTGATCGCATTTGCTTCCTTAATCGTTATTTTGATCTCGTTTTCCGCTTTTCCCCTCTCTCTCTCTCTCTCTCTCTCTCTCTCTCTCTCTCTCTCTCTCTCTCTCTCTCTCTCTCTCTCTCTGTTGCACATTAAACGAATACAGAATACAGAACGAATAATTGACTGAGTGTATAGATGAGTATATACA